>CANTAL010000167.1:195000-717716 GCA_947650365.1 Chamaelirium japonicum
TTCTGAATTATTATGCATTATATTTGCAAAAGTACTGAGCATAGATTCTGAATTACATGGTGTTTACGAACTGTGAACATTTGCAAAAGAACCGAGCATAATGCACAATAATCTTGCCGAGCATAACCCACCAGGGGATTGGAGAGTTGGCAAGCAACTAATGCTTTGGTGATGAGGTTGTGGGTTCAACTCTTCCTCCCCTCGATTTACCCAGGAGTGAAGTGAGAATTGCCGAGTGGGTCGGGCTTCACTCCCGGAGGGATTAGTCCGAGCCTGAAGTGGGCCATTGCCCGAAAGGTTTCGGGACACCCGCCGATGTCAAAAAAAAAAAAAAAAAAAATCCAAGAAGACCTTAAATGACGTTAGCTGGAGTTGGATTTGAACAATTGTGCCATGGTTCCCTTTACCTCTATTCTCTTGGCAGCGAGAGTGATACCCGATGCATCTCAATGCCCATTTAATGAACTTCTGAACTTTGGCACCCGCTTTTGCCTTCAAAGCCTCATCTCCATTGCATCTGTTATGTCAAAAATAATAAGGTAAGGACTTAAATATAAAATTCATAAGTCTATGGACCTAAATGTATTGGAGATTATGTTCTTTATCCTTTATATTAATTAGTATAAGTATATGGACTTAAAGATAATTTCTCTTTATTAATAATATAAAAGAGATTAGGGTTCTCAATGAACCCTAATCTATTATTGGTCTCTTCTTAATCTATTGCAAATGTTGTGATTTCCTTAATTTTTGAAGTACATCTGTGCTAATAAAGTGTTTTTTTCTCTTCCATATTGTCAATTCTGAGGCTGCTATGCATTTCTTTTAAGGTTGTGAGGTGTACAAAGAATATCAACCCAAACACAGAAGATGCCAAATATGTCATAAACGTTAAGCAAATTGCCAAGGTATGCATCTGATTTTCTATATAATGCTTAATAGCACAGGATTCAGATATGTAAATCTGATGGAGATTGAAGTTCTTTTGTGCGCAATGTGCAGTTTGTTGTTGGTTTGGATGACAAAGTCTCCCCGACTGATACTGAAGAAGGGATGCGTGCGGGGAAAGGCCGAGATGCTATTTACTTTCGAACTTGTGTTATCTCACAACACACAAACACACATCCACGTGCATTTGCACTCACTTTTCCACCATTGCGGTTTATGGGCACACTTCTATCTTATCATCGTCTTGCTCTGACAGGAAGCAAGAAACTCACGAAGCAAGAAACTATGTCCTGAGAGCGGCCCATTTGAGACAATCTTTTTAATCAGTCTTGTGATCCCATCAAGTTCTTTTTTTGGGGTATAATGCAATTGGAGAAAGCCTTCCCTTGTTATCCCAAATGTGATTCCACAACATCCAAAGGACTATACTACATCCACCCAGTTCCTGTTTGGATATCCCTACATGTTCTAGGCTTATAGACATGTAGATGCCAGATAATGAATTTAACCACTCCAGTCCGATCAATTGTGAAACCATTTAATTGCGAGACTGATTTATAGCCATCCGATTGGGATCCGATCAAATGGGATCACGGGAAATTAGAAGAATTGAGAGAGGAGAGAGAGAGAGAGAGAGAGAGAGAGAGAGAGAGAGAGAGAGAGAGAGAGAGAGAGAATGCGAGAACTTAGAAATAGAGAACTATATAGGTTTGTGAGAATGAGAGTGAGAGAGAATTTAGAGAGAGAGGATTTGAGGGGAGAAGGGGGGTGTCATGGGGGAGAGGAAATCAGAGAGAGTGAGAATTGTAGTGAGTGATGGAACCAGATATTGACTCAAGTGGGGGCGACCATTGATTGGTTCTAAGTGTTCCATAAACCACTAAAAAGTAAATATCTTCAAAAATTATAAAGAGGAGAGGATAAGACAAAAAATCACATAAAAAGAATTAGGCTTCACAAAATCATTAGGGATTTGAGAAAGGGTTTTAGCCTCCATAAATCAGATTAGCTTGACATTCGGATTTTGCACAGCACCTAGGGATTTGAGAACCCTCCCGAAATCAGATCAGCTTGACATTCGGATTTTCCACAGCACCTCATGATGCTGATTGCTACATACAGAATCTGTAACAAAGATCACAAACCAAAGTTCAATAAGAAATTATTTTTATTTTTTCCCCCACAACTGTTAATAATTGGAAATTTCTATTAGAAAATAAAAATTTGACGTGCCCGCACATTCAAATCATGTTAAAAAAAACAGAGAAGTAAAGAAAAGAAAAAAAAAAACTTTTAACAAACAACACTTACAAAGTCTGGTTATCTTCCATCGTTGATTCTTGTATAAAAGTAGTGATAAGAGATATCAGCCCAAAAAAATCAAATGATGTTCATCCCTATAACCTGATGTTGGTCGACGATCCGTCAGGTTATAGGGATGAACATCAGACCAAAATCAGGTTATAGCGATGAATATCATTAAAAAAAATTACTAAAAGAAATAGGCATTGGACAGCAACACACGATATTTTTAATTGGGGTGTCTTTTGAACCCTGAACCATGTCCTGTCTGCATTTAGTCCCTCGGGGGAGATAATGAACTTCACTGGTGCCGCAAGTGTCAATTTGGATTTCTTTACTTCGGTATCAATTTTCACCTAAAAAAAATAAAAAATAGAGGGCATGCATGAATCATAGATCACCATTAAAGAATAGATTTTTAAAAGTACATTTTTTGATTTTTGTGAAAAGAACGAAAAAAGGAAAGTTACAAAAAAAAAATCGAGATCGAGAAAAGAATGAACATGGGAAAAAAAGGAAGAAAGGAAAAAGTGAAATCGAGATCTGGATCCAGCCTCACCCTGGCTACTGGTGCGATCCTCGCTGGAGTCATTGATGGATGAGGAGGAGAAGCAGATCAGCTCCTGATCGAAGAAAAAAAAATCAGATAAGAGAGAGAGAGAGAGAGAGAGAGAGAGAACCTGAGGGGGTGTTGGTCGCAGCTGCATCAGTATCCTTCCTACTGCAGTGAGACATCTGATCGGGAGAAGGAGAGAGATTAGTAGGATTGGGACTCCCGATCGATTCCCCCTTAGATCTGGATCTCGCTGTCCCCCCGTACCTTCTTCCCCTCCTCCAGTGAGTCCGTTCCCCTCCCTCCTCTGCTTTGCGAAAAACGAACAAAAAAAAAGGATATGAAAGAGAGAGAGAGAAACTGAGGGGGTGTGGGTGTTGGTTGTAGCCGCATTCCATAAACCCTAGCCCACCGCAATGGCGAGCAGGCACCCAGCGCCACCATGAACGCCACCCAGAAGCTCGCGATGGCTTGTCTCCGCGCACACCTCGACGTCAACGCCATCGAGGCCGACTTCCCCGCCTCCTCCCCACCTCGCGTCGTCGCCATGGCCTCTTCTTCCTTGCGGCCGGAGTACGCACCCAGCTGCATCACCGACCCCTCCTACATCCGCATCCTCATCACCACTATCCGCGATGACGAGCTGGCACCCGCGCTGCCATGAACACCGCCCAGATGCTCGCGGTGGCCTGCCTCCTCTCACGCCTCGGCGTCGACGCCATTGAGGTCGGGATCACTTAGAGAGAGAGAGAGAGAGAGAGAGAGAGAGAGAGAGAGATTGGGCCAGGATCGCTCAGAGAGAGAGAGATAGGGCCATCACGGGGGGGATCGGTGGGGGAATCGCATAGAGAGAAAGAGAGAGTTGGTTCTCTCTTTCGAGAGAGAATCGTGAGGGGATCAGCGGGGGGATCGCGTAGAAAGAGAAAGATCGGGTCGGGATTGCGCAAAGAGAGAGGCAATGCGATTCACTGGTTTCCAAAAACCAGAGAGAGAAACAGGTGGCGACGGGTTTCCATATGGGGCTCGCAATGGGGTCGTCGGAGTGGCGGAGGGTTTCAGGGCTCGCGATGGGATCATCGGAGTGTGATTCACCGGTCTGGGCGGCATGGTTGAGGGATCACGATCTCACTCTCTTTCCATATATGGGGGATTGCAATCTCTCTCTCTCTATCTCGTCGCTTGGCTGCTCCTCTGGCCAACCCCTTTAACCCCGTCTCTTCAGATCAGGGGGATCTGGCAGTAGAGATTGAGAGAGAGGGATCGTGGAGATCAGGGGGTCTGACAGTAGAGATTGAGAGAAAGAGGGATCGTGGAGATTGCGGTGGAAATCGTGAACTACTATTCGTGGTGATCGGGGGGGTCTGGCAGTAGAGATTGAGAGAGAGAGAGAGAGAGAGAGAGAGAGAGAGAGAGAGAGAGAGAGAGAGAGAGAGAGAGAGATCGTGGAGGGATCGTGGGGTCTGGAGTAGAGATTGAGATGAGAGAGAGAAAGAGAGGCAGATCGCAAACTGCTCTTTAACCCGATGCGTTTGTCCCGAATGGTCAGCCCGATTGACGTGGCATATTATCACAGCGTCTCTTTGCCTGCCCGATTGACATGGCATTTGATCACATCGTTAATTTAGCAGCCAGTCCTGGTTGAATAAGATTCACTGGTCGGGCTACAAACGGCTATGATCAGGACGATGTTCCACCCATTATTGATTATGACGGTTATTAAGGGATTTTTGGGCCGGGCGGGGAGAAAAGATGGTGAAGATATGGACTGAAGTAGATTGGTGCGAGAGATCTTTACTTTCGATTTTCTAACCGCCACTTATGTTTGTATTAAACGGCTCTCTTTATTCATTCCTAGTGAAATATTATATATATATATATATATATATATATATATATATATATATATATATCAGTTCAGTTCAGTTCAGTTCGGTTTAGGCCAGTTGTAAATTTATAAATCCGTCAACCAATCTAATCATGTCGGTTTTTGAAAAACCTAATCCAATCCGATACATTGAGTATGTCCAAACCGGTCAATATGGAGCAATTTGGTTTGGTTTGGTTTGGTCAATTTAGTCGGTTTGGTTTGGATCTACACACCGGGTGTCATGATCTTCTTGCTCTCGAAGTGATCTGCATGAACGGATGGCGCCGAAAGGACCGCGTCAGAGGCATGTCATCCACGCAGTCGACCAAGCTTTACGACTTCAAAAGCCACACGCATCGTTCATTAAAAAAGAAAACACAATCTGGCCGTCGATTTTGCCGTGCACCGCTTAATCTCTGCCGTTAGCCTGCCACCGCTTCGTCTATAAAAGGGCAACGACCCCCCCCTCCCCCCGCCCCCTATCGCTTCTTTCAGATGCCGAGGCCTGTTGCGCGGGCAGTTCCTCCTTTGGTGTCGGCATGTCTCCGTCGGTCTGGTTATCTTTGTTCAGTCATCTGAGGTTTCTGATTCGACTTTGTGGTTGAAGGATTGGGGGCTTAGATTTGGCTTTCTTTCAATTTCTTGGTGGATTATTAGCTTTGTTCATTGATATGGTTTTCTTGACGGATTATCAGCTTTGATCTGATTGATCAGTGCATCAGAATTGCTGAGGGTTTCTCTAGATTTGGAGACATGGAGAGGATTGCTTAGGCTTCTCTTGATCTGGAGACATGGAGAAAAGGGGTTTTTTTCCCGCTGAATTCTCGTTCGATTCACCCGAGTATTTAGGGTTTCTGAAAGGATTATCAATCTATTTGCAGGTCGTGCAGTGTTGATGATAATCATGGGTTCCATCCATTGATTTGTTGTCTTGAAAGAGTTCCTTGAACTTTTAGCAGTCTGCACAGTACATTCTTACTCTCAGTGTATCAGCATGATCATGATTCAATTTCTAGGTGACTGCTCAAAATTTTCTTTTTTTTCCTTTTGATTCTCGAGGATATGCATGATTTGTTTTTTTGGATGATATTCTGGTCCTAGATATGTGATTTAGGTGACGGTTTTCAATTTGATTGTCGAGCGCTAAAGCTTCAGTACAGAATTTTGAAGTGGAGACCTGATTTTCGAAAAGGGGGGGGATTATTGACTTTGATCCATCCATTAATTTGTTCTTCAGTTCCTTGAAGATGCTATATCGCAATTGCTTCTTGCTTGATAAACTATCTATGTCCTTTTGTTGATGCAGTTCGTTTCCAAAAGCTCAGTTTCAAACTTATGTGGTTAGCTTCTTTCCGCTGTCTCTTTTAATCTTTATGATAAAATTTAGCAACATTCTCAGGTATGATCTTGGTCTTTAGAGCCCTTTTGGTAGATCTTGTTGACTTCTCAGGTATCATCTTGGTCTCAAAGAAAACATGATGAATATCACAATATTTTAGGGTTCAATAAGTAAATCCATTGGAGACATATTTTGTAGAGGTTTTGTAACGATCTGAGTTAAATAAGGGTTTATATTTAATTATAAACCTAAATTTTTTTTTATCATGCTTTGCAAACCCCTTTTTGTGGGGGTGTGTGCCTGTTTGGGCAAACTCCATGTTGGCTATTTGCATACGGAGTCCTAGCAGCAAGTTCAAGGGTTGCTAGTCGGTGAACTACAGTAGGTACCTTGAGGTAATTTTGGCCTAGTTGTTGTATGAGCGGTTGGATATGAATTCTTGGCACAATGGTGTGCACGTCAAAACAAGCTTTCAAACACTTTCAGTTTCATATTTTTCGGAGTCCGATTGAATTCCTTAGAATTATATTTTCAAACCGAACATTGTTGGATCTTGTAGGATGTCGGATCTTCGCCCAATATTAATGCAAATCCATCACTTCTCCATCGGTACAACTGGGTTCGGATCTCCTTCTATAAGAAGGATTTATGTCTATTCTTTAAAACGTCCGATGAAGATCGGATGATGACCTTTTCCCCCAACTTCATATATATAGTAAGCCCTTACTCCCTCTTCTTTGCCTCTGATTTTCCAAACCCTAGCCGGCACCTTCCTTCCACTCATCTCCCTTCCTTTAGACTTCACTCCGCAGTGGCGGCATGCAAGGAGAGGCACGCCAGCGAGCATCCAGCGTGGTGGGGGCGGCGAGGCACCGTTGAAGTGGGTAGGTTCAGTACTATTTTTCTTTTTTCCCCTCCTTCTTCCTCCCCTACTCTCTATTCCTCTCCTACTTCCCCTCTTCCTCTCCTCTTCTTTTTCCCTCCTTCCCCTTCTCTTTTCCTTTCCCTTTTATTCCCTTGTTTTGTTGGGCATGGAAACACAGCAGCAACAACAGTGGCGTTGTTATTGGCTGCAGAATTTTCAGCACAGCAGCAACACCATTGTTATTGCTGCTGTTGTTAAATGGGGCCATGGTTCCCTGTTTGCAATTTTGGAGAGCGAAGTGCTGATGTTCCGACCTGATGTTGGTGGCCGGTGAGCCATACCCGGTAGCCCCCCCTCAACCCCACTCTCTGTGACATTTTTCTCTTTAAAAATCTGAACGTCATCTCACTACTACCCTATCAATTTCATCCCTTCTACTCTCATCTCAAGTTCTCTAATCTGAAATCTCTCTCAAAACTTAACTTAATCTCCATCTAACTTTTTCCCCTCAATCTTAATTCTCTATTTTATCATAATCTCTTCTTCCTCGGATTATACCTCTCTCATTATGTCCCTCTTTCCCTTTGTGTTTATTTTTCTTTTACCATGAAGACTAATAGAAATCTACACTCGGGAATATATATTTTTTTTTCAGACGGTTCTCGGGTCAGGGTGTAGACTGATCCTCAGCAAGCGAGCCTAATATAGATCGACTTCTTAGCCAGGTGACACTACCATTGCTTATCACTTGTTGATTAAATTATATAAGGTATCAGGCAGGTTGTTCGATAGTATTATATATCACTTAAATTGTTGAGTATGATAATGTAGAGTTCACTTGTACAGAACTGTTTTCCTTCATTGTCATATTAAATATTTCTATACATTAGAAAAATAGAAAATGCTATTACTTGTTAAATTGTTTCCTATCCCGAGGGACATGGGCATATGAAAAGGTTTTTTTTTTGAGCCAGTAATTGTGGGGAATGTGGACCCCTTTACAATTACTTGACGAAGGGCCGTGGGACCCCCAACTATTGAGAATAATAAATGTACCTAATAACAACTCAAAGATAATTTAAGGGGGTTGTCCATCGTCCTGGGAATCACTCTGTGATTTCCGAAGGTGTAAGGGCCGCTGACATGCCTTCGGGTATGGGACAGTCGTCCTGTAGAATCCTAGGATTCTCGAAGGAAGCAAGATGGGCCTGGAGCTCCGCCGTGAAAGACGGGAAAAACTGATAATGGCCATATCAGAATACTCTCTCTCTCTCTCTCTCTCTCTCTCTCTCTCTCTTTCTAGGTCCACTCCAATTATAAGAATCATAATGCTAAATACAAAGGCCATGGTGGCATGACTATTGGAAAGTGAAAGTATGTTGTGCTGAGAGTGATATGACTTTGTGACTTGCTTAGGAAAACTTATGGTTCGAGGAGACCTTAGTTGAGCATTAATTAATATAGTTGAAGGAAATAATAAGTTTTATCACTGCTTATCCCTTAATGGCTCAACAACAAAATGTTCATCCTTTAGTTTAAAATAATTACTTGTTGGATTGCTCTCTTGTTGTTAAAAGCTGAATTATATCGCCTCTTTGGATTACTTCAGTAAGAATTTAAAAAGTATTATTATTATTATTTTTAATGATTTTGTCACTCTTTTGACGCCTCCCGTGGTTTTGTTTTGAGGCGCAGGAAATCAGTAGGTGAGGAGTAGTTCAGTAGCGGTATTGCAGAGTCAGAGTCTTGTCGTCCCTCTCCAGTGTGCGTGCGGTAGCTAGCATCAGCTAGCTCTTCTACTTCATTCAGTTCTTTTCTTGCTAGTATGGACCATGATGGTTATCTCTGGACATTTGAATTGGAATAAGACTCTGTTGTTTTCTTTTTTTTTTTTTTTCTCTACTATTCTCTTGTATATATATAAAACTCTTTACATTCCGTAATTTGGATCGGCTTGGCTCTTTTCTCATCTTTCCAAGTGGGTCCAAAATGCGGGATGTGACAGGTTTGTCCTTAGTATTTTTTGGTTCTTCTTCATTCAGTTATTTCCTCTCATGGTTGTTGACTGATTAAGGGATATGTCAAAGTTGCAACAGAGTTGAAGTTGAGATCTGATTAAGATGATGGGGAAGTAGCTGGATATATTAATTGTTTGGTTAGCAATGCAGAGTTGCTCCTTTTGTTGGGGTAACAAGGGTGTCTGTCTACTTATAATTTTTTTATTATGGTTTCCATTGTTGCAGTCATTCTTGGAGATTGGTTTTGGAGGAATAGTTAGAGGGTGAACTACTTTGCTAATGAGTTCTTGCACTTGTCTTCTTAATACACTGTTGATTTCCTATTTTGTCATTCAATATTTCGTTAGCTAGGCCTTTGATTTATCAATTGATCAAAGTATTTAGGGGTAATTCATCCATTAATTTATTCTTCAGTTCATTGTGGATGGTATATCGCGATTGCTTCTACCTTGATGAGCTATCCATGTTCTTTTGTTGATGCAGTCTTTCCAAAAGCTCAGTTTCAAACTTTCAAGGGATAGTTGGGAATGCCTCTTTAGTAAAGGTGCTCTCGAATTTATGTGGTTAGCTTCTTTCTGCAGTCTCTTTATTCTTGATGATAAATTTAGCGAGAAACTCTACATTGGTTAATCTGTGGTAACCTGTTTTACCCTTTTAGTGCCCTTTTGCTAGAATATCAAGCTTTCGTATCCTGTTGACTTTTCAGGTATGATCTTGGTCTTAAGGGGAACATGATGTATATGACAATTTTGTAGTGTTCAATAAGTAAACCTGTTGGATACATATTTTTATAGAGGTTTGTCCTTAGTATTTTTTTTGGGACTAACCATTCCCTTCATTCAATTATTTCCCCTCATGGTTGTCGACTAATTAACGGATAGGCCAAAGTTGCAACAGATTTGACGTTGAGATCTGATTAAGATGCAAGGGAAAGTAAATCCATTGGATACATATTTTTATAGAGGTTTGTCCTTAGTATTTTTTTTTGGACTAACCATTCCCTTCATATAGTTATTTCCCCTCATGGTTGTCGACTAATTAACGGATATGCAAAAGTTGCAACAGATTTGAAGTTGAGATCTGAAGATGCCTAGGGAAAGTAGCTGTATACGCAATGTAGAGTTGCTTCTTTTGCTGAGATAATACGTGTCAGTCTACTTACAAATTTTTGTTATGGCTTCCATTGGTGGATTATCAGCTTTGATTTGGCCGATCATGATTTTCTTGAAGGATTATCAGCTTTGATTTGGTTGATCGGCGCATCAGAAGTGCTTCAGGATTTTCTTGATTTGGAAACGTGGAGAAAAGAGGTTTTTCCGCCGAATTCTCGTTTAAGTCACTGGAATTTTTAGGGTTTCTTAAAGCTTTATCAATCTCTTTGCAGTTCATACAGCGTTGATGATGTTTTATGACACTAAATTATGTGGTATTATGGGTTTTATCCAATTATTTGTTGTATTGAACGGAGTTTCTTAACTGTTAACAGTCCGCACGTACTATAGTTCTTACTCAGTTCCATTTTCAGTGATTATTCTGTTTCAGCATATGATCATAATTCAATTTCTAGGCAACTGTTCAATTCTATTTTCTTTGACGGAACATGGATTTTTATTATTAGGCCCAGTAGCCAATCGAGGTTTGGAGCAGCATTGTGATTTATTATCCTTTCATGCAAGGAGGTTTGGAAGTTGATTCTCGAGGATATGCACGATATGTTGCTTTTGGATGATTTGCTGGTCTGACTAGATATGTGATATAGGTGACAGTTTTCAATTTGATCATTGACTGCTAAAGCTTCAGTACAGAATGTTGAAGTGGAGACCTGATTTTGTGAAGGGGGGGAGTCTTGCCTTTGATTTATTAATTGATCTAGTATTTAGAATGAATCCATCCATTAATTTGTTCTTCAGTTTATTGTGGACACTATATCGTGATTGTTTCTTGCTTGATAAGCTAGCTATCCACAAACTTTTGTTGATGCAGTCTTTCTGAAAGCTCAGTTTCAAATTTTCAAATGGATAGTTGGGAATGCCTCTTTAGTCAACACGCTCTTGAACTTATGTGATTAGGTTATTTCCGCAGTCTCTTTTAATCTTTATGATAAAACTTAGCAATATTCTGCACTGGTTAATCTGTGGTGATCTGTTTGGCCCTTTTAATGCCATATTGGTAGAATTGCAAGTTTTTGTATCCTGTTGACTTTTCAGGAATAATATTAGTCTTAAGGGGAACATGATGAATATGGCAATATTGTAGTGTTCAATAAGTAAATCAATTGGAGATATTTTGTAGACGTTTGTCCTAGGTATTTTTTGGTACTTACCATTCCCTTCATTCAGTTATTTCCTCTCATGGTCGTTGACGAATTAAGGGATATGCCAATAACAGAGTTGAAGTTGAGATCTGACTAAGATGTCGGGGAAGTAGCTGCATATATTAATTGTTTGGTTAGCAATGTAGGTTGCTTCTTTGTTGGGGTAACACGTGTCTGTCCACTTATAATTTTTGATTTTGGCTTCCATTGTTACAGTCAATCTTGGAGCTTGGTTTTGGAGGAATATTTAGAGGGTAAATAATTTGTGAATGGGATCTTGCACTTGTCATCTTAATACTGTTGATTACCTATTTTGTCATTAAATATTTCTTTAATTATATTTCTGTCATCTAGAATTAAATCGCAAGTCTCCTTGGATTGCTTCATTTGCTATCTTTGCAGGATTTGCACCTAGGTGGAATTTGCTTTTGTAACAATTTATCTTCTTTGAACTGCTCTCTCCAGGAGGTCCAGGAAGTCCAGCGGAATATGCTCATTGTTTCAATTTTCGGATAGTGTTATTTGGTCCATTGCCTTTTTCCAAATAACTATCTTGATAAAATCCTTACTGCGGTATTTGCTTGCCAGCTCTGAAGTTTTTTATTGCATCTAGCAAAATAATAAATTTATTTTTTGATGTCTGTGGAATGCCTTTTTGGTAGGTGCATGAGTGTTGATGTTCTATTGGATTCTATTTTGGTAAGTTATTGTTTTAATTGAATATAAAAGATGTGTTGCAAAATTGTAATGTTATAAGTGAATCCCTATTAATTTTGCCATTGACTCCGAACCATAATTTCTTTCTTGGACTAGGTACTGTATGCGTAAGTTGCAAGAGAGAGGTGGAGTTGGGGCATTTGATTTTCCCATCAATTAGTATCTAGAGTCAATTAATGAGTAACTATAAATAAGAAATTGATTCATCAGTATGTTTAACAATGAAAAATTGCTTGATTCTGTTCTTCAGTTATTTGCCAGTTCCACAAGTTGGACATGTTTATTATGCCTCTGGTTTTCAGTCATCCCAGGAGCACTAAAGAGGATTGTAAGATTTCTATTTTTCTGTCATTACTAGTTTCACTGGTTAGCCATATGTATATTTTGGCTATGTTAAGCCTCTGGTTTTCAGTCATCCCAGGAGCACTAAAGAGGATTGTAAGATTTCTATTTTTCTGTCATTACTAGTTTCACTGGTTAGCCATATGTATATTTTGGCTATGTTAAGTCTTTACCCCTCTCTCAAGGGATATTTAGGGCGCGCACCCTTTTGCTGGATGGGTTGTTGAAGATGCTTTCTTTTGGATGTTACTTATTGACTATCATTTACCCTTTTGGAGTTGTTGCCCATCTTGTTTCCTTCTTAGTGATGGGATTTGGAGTTACATGTGGGAAATATCCTCGCAGATATGGTTGTGTATCTTCCTTGGATTCTCTTTTTATTTTTAGATTGTGTATTTTGGGCATCTTGCTTTCGATGGCAATATCATAGCCTTGTTATTGTCCTATTATACTTGATTTTCACAGTTATTCCTTTCGTGTGGAGTTCTCTGCGTCGGTCTAATTTGATTGGAACCTTTGATCTTGTTTCCTGAATGATGTATTCGACTTTCTTTCAAGGATCTGAGGTTTCTCATTTGATTTTCTGGTTGAAGGATTAGCGGCTTTGATCGGTTTCCTCACCGACCTGTTTCGATGTTATGATTTTCTTGATGGATTATTAGCTTTGTTCTTTGATAAGATTTTATTGATGATTTTCTTGAAGGATTATCAGCTTTGATTTGGTTAATCGGTGCATCAGAATTGCTTCGGGCTTCTCTTGATTTGGAGACTTGGAGAAACAGGGTTTTTCGGCTAATTCTCGTTTTATTCACCGGAATATTTAGGGTTTCTTAAAGGATTTTTAATCTCCCAGTCATTTGTTATCTTGAACAGAGTTCCTCAACTGTTAGCAGTCTGCACAGTACTATAGTTCTTACTCTCAGTTCCATTTTCGTTGATTCTGTTTCCGCATGATCATGATTCTATTTTTAGGCAACTGGTCAAATTTTTTCCTTTGACGGAACATGGATTTTTATTATTAGGCTCAGCAGGCAATCAAGGTTTGGAGAAGCATTGTGATTTATTATCCTTTCATGCTAGGGGTTGAAAGTTGATTCTCGAGGACACAATGATTTGTTGTTTTTGGATGATTTGCTGGTCCGATCAGATATTTGAATTTGGTCAGTTTTCAATTTGATTATCAAGGTCTAAAGCTTTAGTACAGAATGTTGAAGTGGAGGCCTGATTTTCGAAAACAGACGATTCTTGCCTTTCATTTAACAATTGATCAAAGTTTTTAGATTAATCCATATTTTGTTGATGCAGTTTTTCCAAAAGCTCGCTTTCAAACTTTTAATAGATACTTGGGAACGTCTCTTTTGGAAACTATGTGGTTAGCTTCTTTCCAGTCTCTTTAAATCTCCATAATAAAATTTAGCAAGACTCCACACTGATTAATCTGTGGTGGTTTGTTTCGCCCTTTTAGTACCCTTTTGGTAGAATAGCAAGCTTTTGTACCCTGTTGACAGTTCAGGTATGATCTTGGTGGGAAACATGATAAATATGAGTCATATTTCTAGAGGTTTCTCCTTGGTATTTTTTGGTACTGAACAATTCCCTTCATTCAGTTACTTCCCCTCATGGTCGTCGACTAATTAAGTGATATGCCAAAGTTGCAACAGAGTTGAAGTTAAGACTGATTAATACAGGGGAATTTGCTTCTTTTGTTGGGATAATAATGCGTCTGTCTACTTTTGAATATTTACTATGGCTTCCATTGTTGCAGTCATTCCAGGGGCTTGATTTTGGAGGAATATTTAGTTGCTGAACTACTTTGCTAATGGGTTCTTGTACTTGTGTTCTTGATATTGTTGATTTCTTAGTATGTCATTCAATACTTCTTTATCTATATTTTGTTTCAATTACTATTTAGTGTTTGAATTTGGAACCACAAGTTATACAAATTGGAAATTCTACGCTGTCTGTAGTTATGTCATTCAATATTTCTTTATCTATATTTTGTTTCAATTACTATTTAGTGCTTGAATTTGGAACCACAAGTTATACAAATTGGAAATTCTACACTGTCTGTAGTTTTTTAGAAATTAAATCACGAGTCTTCTTTGATTGATTCATGCGCTATCTCTGCATGACTTTTTTTTTTTCTCCAAACAACCATCTTGATAAACTTCTTACTGAGGCATTTGCTTGGCAGATCTTAAGTTTTTTAGTTGCTTTTCTTTCGAATTTCAGCTGAAGCTATTTTATTGCATCTGGCAAAAGAATAAATTTGTTTTTTTGACTTCTGTGGAATGCCTGTATAAGAATAAATGTTCTTATATTTGTATTGTTTATAATCTATCCTTATGGCTATTGTCTCTCGCCAATTCTTTTTATCGTTTTGATCGTGTCTCGTTCCCATCTTAATTCCTTCTGGTCAAAAAGCTTTTTATTACGGTGCAGTTTATTGACTTTCAGATGCAAGGGGAATTCCTGGTGTCATCTCATCTTCAGTTATTCTCTTTCCTTTGGTCAAAAAGCCTTTTGATTTTGGTGGCAATTAATAATAATGTTGATTACTCATGTTTTGTTCTGGAAAGCTTTGATATTTTCGCTCGGTGGCTATTTATTATAGGTTGCAAGGAACTCCTTGGGAGTATATTTTGTTGTCGTTTGGTTACTGCCATTCTTTCTTATAGTTTCACAACCCCTATCGGTGATCCCCTTCTACGCTCTGTTATATACAAGGCCTTTGCCTCATTGAATGAGAAATCTTAATATCTTTTTTCTGGGAGAGGCGCTCGTCGCCGGCGACCTCGAGGAGGCCGGAACGTCACCATCTTGTTACTCCTTGCGCTCGTCTTCATGTCTTCAAACATCGAGGGCTCTGTGGCGCACCCCCTGCAATTTGCCTTCTCACTTGTGCAATCTGATTCAACATTGTTCAACTCCCGCCGTCAAGCGACTGGCCCTCTAATCGAGCTATCGTGATCCACCAAGGATCGGTCGGATCCGTCCATCTTTGCTCATCTATCGGTTCTTTGTGATCGTGGCTGCTGATCTCTATATGGAAATATTATAGTAATGGTTTGGTGTTCTATTGAATTGCTTCGTAGGTGCAAGACTCTGAAGGGAGAATCACAGATATTTACCATTTTATTGTTTCTCACAAGTGAATCTTCTGGCGACATCTTATGGAGGTTCTATGCCCTGTTTCTTTAGCGTCTTAGTCATTTCTTTTGTTTTTTTGCGGGTTACTTGTATCTGACTTGTTTTCAAGGATATATTGTCACACTTATGGATTGCTTCTTCGATTGATACTTTGGCCATGTTTGTTCATCCTATATTGTTATGGTTAAGGTCCTATTACGATTTCTTTCTTGATTGGATTTCCCCTGGTCTCTTTACTAATTAATTGATTTATGCAACAAGGATCATTCGTTTTCGAGGGCCATTTCTGTCATTTGCTATCTGACTTGTTTCCACCTATCTCTGTGCTAATCAATTACTCCCTTAATTAATTGATTCATTTCCGTCATTTTATTGGGTCATTTCCGTCAATCAAGAATTGGAGCTAAGATTTGCTTTTCATGAAATATTGATTTATTAATTTATTGTTATGATTGATCGCTTCACTAATTTGGTCAGCAATAAAGAATTTTTCCTGCAAGGGATTCTATTATTGGCTATATGCTACATACTCGTCAAATGTTTGTTATGGAGTCTTATTGCAGTCACTTTCTCAGAGATCTCGAAGGAAAAGATTCGAGGATATTGTGAATATTTTACTGTTTTCATGCCTTAGTATTGTTGGTTGAATTACGGTACCAACTAAAATGCTTCTTTTTGATTTCGCATTGTAGTACCGGAGCATAGTCAATCTCTTTCATTATTGGTTTCTCATTAGCGAAGGGATTTGTCGTTATTGGTGGTTCGATGCGAGGAAGTTTCGTACCGATATCATTTGTGATGTGTTTCTCAGTTATTTTTATTTCCTTTTCACTAAAACAATCTGGAAACAGGTATACAATCTAACGAGTGCCTGAATTTTAAAGATTCCATTAGTTTCATTTCTAATTATATTCCCTAGAGGATTAAAATTAATTTTCTTTGAAGAATCTGTTACACTTACAAGTTGTTGCGGGTGAGAACTTTGGTCCTTTTCTTTAATAACTATGGTTCTTTGATTTTATTTTTTGGGTAAACATCATTCTCTGAACTATTTTTACTGTGGTATTGTTTTGTTATCTGGAGACATCTATGCTTTGCCTTTGCTTGTAATTGTTATAGATTTAATCAGACTGACGACCTTAAGGTTAATAAATAGAGTTTTCCAGGGAGCTAAAGCAGCAAGTAGTAGAAGACACTGAAGCAGGTCAAACCATTTACCGCTTGCATTCTGGGTATATTTGAGTTGGTGAGAATTTTGGACGGACTTGGAATAGAAAATTTCTTGACTTAGCTAATATATTGTCACGCTATTATCCTACTATTGTGTTGAATGGTCTCTTCTTTTATTGATACATGTCTTCTTTTTTTTTCCGGTAGTCAGGATGTTGTCATTGTTGATAGTGAGGATTGCATTGATGCTGTGGTGGGGAATCTGGACTTGTGATCTTTTTTATTTTTTATTTTTTATTTTTTCTATTCCTCGACCTCAATTCACATAAAAATGATTGTCTGAATTTGATTTTTCTCTGGGTTTCATTTTTATTAAGACTGGACTATGCCCGTGTATTTGCAGTTTCACACTGCAATTGCCGATCCTAATTAGTAACTTTGTTTGTTATGCTTTCAAGCAAGCAACTTTGTTCCTTGGTATTCTTGTTTGCTTTGTTGGTTTCATTGAATATTTTGGTTTCCTGATCAGTAGTTGGATTTGACATCACAGATACTTGGAAAATGATCAGCTTCTTTTTCCTCCATAGATGTGCTTCGGTTTGATTTTGTCTTCTTTTCTTGTGTTAAAGCTTCGTGACCCATGATTTATCTCTAGCTTCTTTTTCTTACTCATTCTCTTGTACATTACTCCGAGTCTAGAGAATTTGCATCTCTAATTATCTTTAGTTTTTCCTTTTCAGAAGTGCTTGATTGAATTAAAACTATGGTGTATGTATTTGATGCTTCGGTAGCTTCAGTTGGATGGCTCAAACTTTTATATCAGCCAAAATTACATTGTCTGATGCTCGACTCTTTTGGAAGACCTGAAGACATTTCATTGAGGTTAATCAATTGCCATATTTTTTCTTGTTTTCAACCTTCCTAGTTCTGTGGATAACGTTTCAGTGCCTGATGAGCTCTAACTCCTTTGACTCTAAAGAAGCAACCCCGACATTTTGTGTGTTTATTTATCTTGTTGGTGAGAGCTTTGGTCCTTTGTTTAATAACTATGGTTCTCTGAAATATTGTGATTGTGTTTTGTATTTGGAGATTTCGGTTATATTTTAATCATGTTGGCAATCATGTTCAACTTTGCTTGCAATTTGTTATAAATTCAAACAGATTGGCAACCTAAAGGCTAATAAACACTGAAGCTTCCAGGAAGCCGAAGCAGCAAGTAGTAGTATTACATTCTTGTTGCTTGTAAGGTATCTACTACTTTACTTTCAGGATATATTTTAGTTGGTGATGATCTTGGTTTTATTTGGAATACATTATAACTTCACTATCATACAGTTGTGTTGATTGATGCTATTCTTGTTTGATAGTTTAGGATGTTACCGTTACTGATAGTGTAGCTTTCATAGATGCGCTGGAGTCTGGAGTCTGGAGTCTGGAGTCTGGAGTCTGGAGTAGAGGGTGCTTCTTTTTTTTCCGGCCATACATTTTTGATGCGTTTCTTTCTTGACCCACAATTTAATTCTTGATAAATGTTTGAATTTGGTTTTACTTTTGGAGCCATTTGTTTATCCAGATATTGGCTGTGGTTTCCTTTTGGTGCCTTTGGTTCATCCAGATATTTGCAGATTAATGCGGGTCCCAATTATTAACTTTTGCTTGTTCTGTTTCGAATAGTAACTACGTTACATAACGTTTTTAATCGCTATGTTGGTTTTGATTGTATGTTTTTGTTTTATCTGATGAGTTGTTGGACTGGGAAACACGGGTCCTGGGAAAATTCCTGCTCCGATGCTTTTGGTAACGAGCTTCTATTTCTTCCTCAATAGATGCGCTTCCTTTTAATTGTCTTTTATCTTTTGCCTTGTTGCTTCATGATCCATGATTTTTCTTTAGCTGCTGCTTTATCTTTACTTGATGCATGGTATGAAGTTACAGACCTCTTGTGTTGAACGGTCCGTCTTGGTTAGTTGATCCTCCAAGCATTCTTGACAGTGGATTGCATAGAAGCTATGATGGAGAGTCTGGAGTAGATGCTGCATCACTTTGGATACATATTTGATGTGTCTATTTGTCGACCCACAAAATTTAAGCCTCGGTTTTTCTTTTGGTCCCATTTGTCCATTCAGATATTGACTGATTAACACTGCCAATGCGAGTCCCAATTAGCAACGCGCTCTGTTTTGATTTCAAATTATTAACTCTGTTGTCTAAAGTTCTTGATTGCTATGTTTGTTTCCTTGTATGCTGTTTTTGTTTCTGATCAGTAATTGGATTTGACAGCACAGCTCCCAGGAAACTTCTGCTCCAATGCTATTAGTGAAGAGCTTCATCTTCTTCCTCATGATCCATGATTCTTCATTAGCTTCTTTTTCTTACTCTTCAGTGGATGCAATATCTCCGGGTGCAAGCATTTTGCTAGTCTCATTGTCTTTCTCTCCTTTTCAGAGCATTTTTTTGAGCTAACCGATGCTGTATTGGTTGGAGATTTGGGACTCTCCGTTGGGTGGCGTGGCTCTCTTAGTTCAGTTAGTGTCGCACATTGATTGGTTTGCTAATGCTGCTCTGATTGATCGGTCTGTTAATTTTGTCACCAACAAGGAAATGATTTTTTATTTATCTGTCTGTTAATCTTTGCCACCAGTGAGGAATTTTGGCACATTGATCGGTCTGTTAATCTTGACTATTTCATACTTGATCAGACGCTTGTTATGGGTTCTGTTTCAGTGTTGCTGAATGTCTTGGCGTTGATGTCGCTACTGCATCAGTCGTCGCTTATCGATTTCTCATTGGTTCTGTACTTGTATCATTTGTGATGTGCTGCTTAGTAATTTTTGTTTTCTTGATCACTAAACCATTCTGGAAACATTTTAAGTGGTGGCATTGGATCTGACGAACGATCTACTGATTGTTGTTTATTTAGTTGACTCCATCATTTTCATTTCTGATTGATTCTCCATGTGGATTAACCTCCATTTTTTATTCGCACGACTTCGTAGGCTGTGATCGATATCTGCGTCAAGTACCATACAGTTTCATTGCTCTCCCACAAGAGGGATGACTTGTAATTGGGCTGAGGCGAGCAATTTGGTCATACAATTACGAGACTTCCCATCATCGGTAGCATTCAGCTCTGTGCTTCGACTTTGGTTTTTTGTAGTTAAAACCTCGATTCTTCTGGCAACCGTATGGCTACTAAACTGTGTCCCGGAAGCTGATTGATCTTCCAGGATGCCATTGATCTTGTTCAACATGCTACGATGGAGGCTTGGGAGTCGGGTTTTTTTTTTTTTTTAATTCCAACAGCACTTTACAGCTTGTTGAATTCGATTCTTTTGGATGCCATTTGTTTTTCTATATATTGACTTTTTTTTTTTATATTTGCAGCGTAACACTGCCAATGCCGGTCCCAAGCCCGGATGAAAAAAGTGGAGGGGGCTGAGGAGCAGTTGGTAGTGGTAAGTCCGTGAGCTACAACGCTCAGTTTTGAGCCTCAATCGGCACAGCGAGTCACGTTTCCATGTGAAATCGGCACTCAGGCTTGATTCAGGTACATGAATCAAAAGCATCTATTCTTCAGCGAGAGATCAAAATATTAGAGGTCTTATCTATTTTTTTATTTTATTTATCCTTCCGTACAGAACTGGAAGCATGGAAGGATCAATGGGGACATTCGCAAATGTGGCCATGTTTGGGAGAATTTTCTGACTGGGGTCCGGGATTATGGTGTTATACTCGAGTTGTACATGATTCAGGCTAAACTGGGTGTGGCCGTGCTTAGGGGTGGGACTTGGGCGGGTTTAACCCGAACCCGACCCGCCCAACCCGAACAATGGACAAACATGAGCAAAGCTAGTTAAAAACTTGGACAGGTTTGGACAAAAAAAGATCAACCCGATTTCAATTTGGACAGGTTTGGACACCAATCTTCCCAACCCGAGTAACCCAAGGAAGTGACACACTAAGGTTGAATGCTTTGGTAATTTTTTTTTAATGAAAATCAAAGACTGTCTGTTTGATGTTGAATGCTAAGAATTCGTTTGAAATATGTGAGGATATGGGTTGAACTTTATCTTTTCCTTGTGCAATTCAAAGATTTTTTTTATCCAATTCAAAAATATGTTGGGTTTTTTTTTTCTCTATTTATGTGCACAAGCATTTCTAATTGGGCAACTCGTCCAACCCGCCCATTATTTTGCAAATTGGGCAACTTAAAGAACCCGAGCAACTAGAATGGGCAAGCACTGGCTGGGCTTCCACAGGTTCCACAGGCAAAACGGGTTAAGGTTTATGCAAGTCGGGTTGGGCATGGGCAGACCCTTCAACCCGCCTAAGTCCCATCCCTAGCCGTGCTTGCTTCCAGTGTCTATGTATTTTATAGTTTTTTCATGTAAGTGTACCAAAAAAGAAATCACCAATGTGGCCCTTTTATTTTTATTTTAAATTATCTCTGTTTACAAGGAAGGAGTCATGTTTTTTGTTTGGTAATTCGTCTGGTGCATGGAAAGAAGTGCAGCAATGATCCTTTAAGGTGTCTTACAACCATCCAGTATGTATCCGATGGTAAATAGGAGCACTCAGTCCTAGTCCTATCAATCTGGCCCTTTGGAGAGGGTACCCGGCCCGGCCATGCCCTCCAAGGGTCAGCCATGCTTTCTATATACATAAATTATTTTAAATATAGATAGTATTTATTAAGGGAAATCATGTCCACTCGCTGTGAAACATTCGGTCGGTTATATTTCCGCTCGAAATCCATGCTACCCTTGTTTTGCCTCAAGATGATACATATGATGTCGGTTTAGGGCTAAATTACGACCCACCGAAAGTCTCATGGTATTTTCATCTTTTTCTACTTTTCAAAGGATACTCTCGTATGAAACTTTCGATCGATCGAATTTTGTCTCGGGATGTAGGCCTAGTAAAACTGTGCTTGGGCCTAGCAAATATCTTTTTTTGAATAGGCCGACCTGAAAGCTCTACCCAACATAGTATACATAAGCCCTGAATTTTGGCCTATTGCTAGCCCTATTGGGACAGTCGATATGGCGCGGGTTTCGGTCAAAATTGCTATTGGTCGAAAGTTTCATACCTTGAGCATTTTTGTTTTTTTTTTCTTTTTAAAAGCCTCTTAGTAGAAAACTTTCGACCAATCGAATTTTGGCTCGAAACCCTTGCTACCCATGTTTTGCCTAGGAACGGTGTAATGGTGTGGGTTTCAAATGAAAATGCGACCAATCGAAGGTTCCATACTGGGGGCATTTTTATCTTTTTTTCATTTTTAAAGAGTCCCCTGGTATGAAACATTTGGTCGATCAAATTTTGACCTCTCAGGACAGTGGATATGGCACGGGTTTCGGATGAAAATGTGACCGACCGAAAGTTTTATACCGAGGGTATTTTTGTCTTTTTTTCCTCCCATTTTAAACCCCCCCTCCCCCGGTATGAAACTCCGGCCAGTCAAATTTTGGCCCGGATCGTATGAATGAATTAGAATGGATCGTACGTATAAATTAGAATGGATACATTCATGGGAATGAATTAGAATGGATCGTACGAAGGAATTAGAATGTATCATACGAATGAAATAGAATGGATCATACGAAGGAATTAGAATGGATCGTACGAAAGAATTAGAATGGATTGTTCGAATGAATTAGAATGGATCGTACGAATGAATTAGAATATATCGTATGAATGAATTAGAATGGATCGTGCGAATGAATTAGAATGGATCGTACGAATGAATTAGAATGGATACATTCGTGTGAAAGAATTAGAATGGATCGTACGAATGAATTAGAATGGATACATTCATGTGAAAGAATTAGAATGGATTGTATGAATGAATTAGAATGGATCGGATGAATGAATTAGAATGGATCGTGCGAATGAATTAGATTTGATCGTATGTATGAATTAGAATGAATTAGAATGTATTAGGAATTAAAATGGATCATACGAATGAATTAGGATGGATCGAAAGAATGAATTAGAATGGATTGTACGAATGGATTAGAATGTATTCTAATTAGAATGGATCATGCGAATGAATGAATTGGAATAGATTGTGCGAATGAATTAGAATGAATTCCTTCGCACGAATGTATCCATACGAATGAATTAGAATGGATCGTACGAATGAATTAGAATGGATCGTATGAACGAATTAGAATGGATCATACAAATGAATTAGAATGGATACATTCGTGCGAATGAATTAGAATGGATCGTATGAATGAATTAGAATGGATCGTATGAATGAATTAGAATGGATACATTCATGGAAATGAATTAGAATAGATTGGATCGTATGAATGAATTAGAATGGATCGTGCGAATCAATTAGAATGGATCGTGCGAATCAATTAGAATGGATCGTACGAATGAATTAGAATGGATACATTCGTGCGAATGAATTAGAATGGATCGTACGAATGAATTAGAATGGATCGTATGAATGAATTAGAATGGATCATACCAATGAATTACAATGGATCGTATGAATGATCGTATGAATGAATTAGAATGGATCACATGAATGAATTAGAATGGATACATTCATGGGAATGAATTAGAATGGATCGTACAAAGGAATTAGAATGGATCGTACGAAGGAATTAGAATGCATATATTCGTGCAAAAGAATTAGAATAGATTGTATGAATGAATTAGAATGGATCTTACGAATGAATTAGAAAGGATCGTACGAATGAATTAGAATGGATCATACGAATGAATTAGAATGGATCGTACGAATGAATTAGAATGGATCGTGCTAATGAAATAGAATGGATCAAACGAATGAATTAGAATGGATCGTACGAATGAGTAAGAATGGATCGTACGAATGAAATAGAATGGATCGTACGAATGAATTAGAATGGATCGTGCGAAAGAATTAGATTGGATCATGCGAATAAATTAGAATGAATCGTACGAATGAATTAGAATGGATCGTATGAATGAATTAGAATGGATCGTATTAATGAATTAGAATGGATCGTATGAATGAATTCGAATAGATAGTACCTATGAATTAAAATGGATCGTACGAATGAATTAGAATGGATCGTATGAATGAATTAGAATGGATCGTACGAAGGAATTAGAATGGATCGTACGAATAAATTAGAATGGATACATTCGTGCAAAAGAATTAGAATGGATTGTATGAATGAATTAGAATGGATCGTACAAATGAATTAGAATGGATCGTGCGAATGAATTAGAATGGATCGTACGAATGAATTAGAAAAGATTGTGCGAATGAATTAGAATGGATCATATGAATGAATTAGAATGGATCGTATGAATGAATTAGAATAGATCGTACATTCGATCCATTCTATTTCATTCGTACGATCCATTCTTACTCATTCGTTCGATCCATTCTAATTCATTCATACGATCCATTCTAATTCATTCGTACAATCCATTCTAATCCATTCGTACGATCCATTCTAATTCATTATCACGATCCATTCTAATTCATTCGTATGATCCATTCTATTTCATTCGTACGATCCATTATTACTCATTCGTACAATCTATTCTAATTCATTCGCACGAATGTATCCATTCGAATTCATTCGTACGATCCATTCTAATTCATTCGCACGATCCATTCTATTTCATTCATACGATCCATTCTAATTCATTCGTACGACAATTCTAATTCATTCGCATGATCCATTCTAATTCATTCATACGATCCATTCTAGTTCATTCCGACAATGCATTCTAATTCATTCGCACGAATGTATCCATTCTAATTCATTCGTACGATCCATTCTAATTCATTCGCACGATCCATTCTAATTCATTCATACGATCCGTTCTAATTAATTCGTACGATCCATTCTAATTCATTAGCACGATCCATTCTATTTCATTCGTACGATCCATTCTTACTCATTCGTACGATTCATTCTAATTCATTGGCACGAATGTATCCATTCTAATTCATTCGTACGATCTATTCTAATTCATTCGTACGATCCATTCTAATTCATTCATACGATCCATTCTAATTCATTCGTACGATCCATTCTAATTCATTCGCACAATCTATTCTAATTCATTCGTACGATCCATTCTAATTCATTAGCACGATCCATTCTAATTCATTCGTACGATCCATTCTATTTCATTTGTACGATCCATTCTTACTCATTCGTACGATCCAATCTAATTCATTCGCACGAACGTATCCATTCTAGTTCATTCGCACAATCTATTCTAATTCATTCGTACGATCCATTCTAGTTCATTCGCACAATTTATTCTAATTCATTCATACGATCCATTCTAATTCATTAGCATGATCCATTCTAATTTATTCGTACGATCCATTCTATTTCATTCATACGATCCATTCTTACTCATTCGTACGATCCATTCTAATTCATTCGCACGAATGTATCCATTCTAATTCATTCGTACGATCCATTCTAATTCATTCGCAAGATCTATTCTAATTCATTCATATGATCCATTCTAATTCATTCGTACGATCCATTCTAATTCATTCGCACAATCCATTCTAATTAATTCATACGATCCATTATAATTCATTAGCACGAATGTATCCATTCTAATTCATTCGCACGATCCACCCTAATTCATTCGTACGATCCATTCTAATTCCTTTGTCCGATCCATTCTAATTCATTCCCATGAATGGATCCATTCTAATTCTTACGTACGATCCATTCTAATTCATTCATACGATCCAATCTAATTCATTCGCACGAATGTATCCATTCTAATTCATTCGTACAATCCATTCTAATTCATTCGAATAATCTACTCTAATTCATTCGTACGATCCATTCTAATTCATTAGCAATATCCATTCTAATTCATTCGTACGATCTATTCTATTTCATTCTAATTCCTTCGTATGATCCATTCGTACCATCCATTCTAATTCCTTCGCACGAATGTATCCATTCTAATTCATTCATACAATCCATTCTAATTCTTTCACACGAATGCATCCATTCTAATTCATTCGTACCATCCATTCTAATTCATTCGCACAATCTATTCTAATTCATTCGTACGATCCATTCTAATTCCTTCGTACGATCCATTTTAATTCCTTCGTATGATCCATTCTAATTCCTTCGTACGATCCATTCTATTTCATTCGTATGATCCATTCTAATTCCTTCGTACGATCCATTCTAATTCATTCCCATGAATGTATCCACTCTAATTCATTTGCACAATCTATTCTAATTCATTCATACGATCTATTCTATTTCATTCGCACGATCGTAGGAATTAGAATGGATCGTACGAATGAGTAAGAATGGATCGTTTGTATGAATTAGAATGGATACATTCATGGGAATGAATTAGAATGGATCGTACGAAGGAATTAGAATGGATCATACGAATGAAATAGAATGGATCGTACGAAGGAATTAGAATGGATCGTGCGAATGAATTAGAATGGATCGTGCAAATGAATTAGAATGGATTGTATGAATGAATTAGAATGGATCGTGCAAATGAATTAGAATGGATCGTATGAATGAATTAGAATGGATCGTGCAAATGAATTAGAATGGATCGTATGAATGAATTAGAATTGACGTACGAATGAATTAGAATGGATACATTCGTGCGAATGAATTAGAATGGATCGTATGAATGAATTAGAATGGATCGTATGAATGAATTAGAATGGATCGTGCGAATGAATTACAATGGATCGTACGAATGAATTAGAATGGATCGTGCGAATGAATTAGAATGGATCGTATGAATGAATTAGAATAGATACATTCGTGCGAATGAATTAGAATGGATCGTACGAATGAGTAAGAATGGATCGTACGAATGAAATAGAATGGATCGTACAAATGAATTAGAATGGATCGTGCTAATGAATTAGAATGGATCGTATGAATGAATTAGAATAGATTGTGCGAATGAGTTAGAATGTATCGTACGAATGAATTAGAATGGATCATGCGAATGAATTAGAATGGATCGTATGAATGAAATAGAATGGATACATTCGTGCGAATGAATTAGAATGGATCGTAGGAATGAGTAAGAATGGATCGTACGAATGAAATAGAATGGACTGTACGAATGAATTAGAATGGATCGAGCTAATGAATTAGAATGGATAGTACGAATGAATTAGAATAGATTGGGCGAATGAATACATTCGTGCGAATGAATTAGAATGGATCGTATGAATGAATTAGATTGGATCGTATAAATGAATTAGAATGGATCGTACGTATGCATTAGAATGGATATATTCATGGGAATGAATTAGAATGGATCGTACGAAGGAATTAGAATGGATCATACGAATGAAATAGAATGGATCGTACGAAGGAATTAGAATGGATCATGCGAATGAATTAGAATGGATCGTGCGAATGAATTAGAATAGATCGTGCGAATGAATTAGAATGGATCGTACGAATGAATTAGAATGGATCGTATGAATGAATTAGAATGGATCGTGCAAATGAATTAGAATGGATCGTATGAATGAATTAGAATTGACGTACGAATGAATTAGAATGGATACATTCGTGCGAATGAATTAGAATGGATCATATGAAGAAATTAGGGTGGATCGTACGAATGAATTAGAATGGATACATTCGTGTGAAAGAATTAGAATGGATTGTATGAATGAATTAGAATCGATCGTATGAATGAATTGGAATGGATCGTGCGAATGAATTACAATGGATCGTACGAATGAATAAGAATGGATCGTATGAATGAATTAGAATGGATCGTGCGAATGAATTAGAATGGATCGTATGAATGAATTAGAATGGATACATTCGTGCGAATGAATTAGACTGGATCGTACGAATGAAATAGAATGGATCGTGCGAAAGAATTAGAATGGATTGTATGAATGAATTAGAATGGATCGTATGAATGAATTAGATTGGATCGTTTGAATGAATTAGAACGGATCGTGCGTATGAATTAGAATGGATCGTACGAATGAATAAGAATGTAGGAATTAGAATGGATCGTACGAATGAATTAGAATAGATTATGCGAATGAATTAGAGTGGATCGTACGAATGAATAAGAATGAAGGAATTAGAATGGATCGTACGAATGAATTAGAATAGATTGTGCGAATGAATTAGAATGGATCGTACGAATGAGTAAGAATGGATCGTACGAATGAAATAGAATGGATCGTATGAATGAATTAGAATAGATCGTGCTAATGAATTAGAATGGATCGTACGAATGAATTAGATTGTGTGAATGAATTTGAATGGATCGTACGAATGAATTAGAATGGATACATTCCTGCGAATGAATTAGAATGGATCGTACGAATGAGTAAGATTGGATCATACGAATGAAATAGAATGGATCGTACGAATGAATTAGAATCAATCATGCTAATGAATTATATCCATTCTTACTCATTCGTACGATCCATTCTAATTCATTCGCACAATCCATTCTAATTCATTCGTACGATCAATTCTATTTCATTCGTACGATCCATTCTTACTCATTCGTACGATCCATTCTAGAATGGATCGTGCGAATGATTTAGAATGGATCGAACAAATGAATTAGAATAGATCATACGAATGAATTAGAATGGATCGTACGAATGAATTAGAATAGATAGTACGAATGAATATGAATTAGAATGGATCGTATGAATAAATTAGAATGGATCGTACGAATGAATTAGAATGGATCGTACGAATGAATTAGAATAGATTGTACGAATGTATCCATTCTAATTCATTCCTTTGTGCGATCCATTCTAATTTATTAGCACGATCCATTCTAATTCATTCGTGATCCATTCTAATCATTCGCACGAATGGATCTTACTCATTCATAAATTAGAATGGATCATACGAATGAATTAGAATGGATCATATGAAAAAATTAGTTTGGATCATGCGAATGAATTAGAATGGATCGTACGAATGAATTAGAATGGATATATTCGTGCGAATGAATTAGAATGGATCGTATGAATGAATTAGAATGGATCGTATGAATGAATTCGAATGGAACGTACGTATGAATTTGAATGGATCGTACGAATGAATTAGAATGGATCGTATGAATGAATTAGAATGGATCATACGAAAAAATTAGAATGGATTGTACGAAGGAATTAAATGGATCGTACAAATGAATTAGAATGGATACATTCGTGCAAAAGAATTAGAATAGATTGTATGAATGAATTAGAATGGATCGTACAAATGAATTAGAATGGATCGTGCAAATGAATTAGAATGGATCGTACGAATGAATTAGAATAGATTGTGCGAATGAATTAGAATGGATCGTACGAATGAATTAGAATGGATACATTCGTGCGAATGAATTAGAATGGATCGTATGAATGAATTAGAATGGATCGCACGTACGATCCATTCTATTTCATTCGTGCGATCCATTCTTACTCATTCGTACGATCCATTCTAATTCATTCACATGATCCATTCTAATTCATTCATACGATCCATTTTAATTCATTCGTACGATCCGTTCTAATTCATTCATACGATCCATTCTAATTCATTCATACAATCTCTTCTAATTCTTTCGCACGAATGTATCCATTCTAATTCATTCGTATAATCCACCCTAATTTCTTCGTATGATCCATTCTAATTCATTCGCACGAATGTATCCATTCTAATTCATTCGTACAATACATTCTAATTCATTCGTACGATCCATTCTAATTCATTCGCACGATCCATTCTAATTCATTCATACGATCCAATCTAATTCATTCATACGATCCATTCTAATTCATTCGCACGAATGTATCCATTCTAATTCATTCATACGATCCATTCTAATTCATTCGCACGATCCAATCTAATTCATTCATACGATCCATTCTAATTCATTCGTACGATCCATTCTAATTCATTCGCACGAATGTATCCATTCTAATTCATTCACACGATCTATTCTAATTCATTAGCACGATCCATTCTAATTCATTCATACGATCCATTCTTACTCATTCGTATGATCCATTCTAATTCATACAATCTAATTCGTTCATACGATCCAGTCTAATTCATTCGCATGAATGTATACATTCTAATTCATTCGTACGATCTATTCTAATTCATTCGCACGATCAATTCTGATTCATTCATACGATCCATTCTAATTCATTCGTACGGTCCATTCTAATTCATTCGCATGATCATTAGAATGGATCGTGCGAATGAATGAGAATGGATCGTACGAATGAATTAGAATGGATACATTCGTACGAATGAATTAAAATGGTTAGTACGAATGAGTAAGAATGGATCGTACGAATGAAATAGAATGGATCGTACGAATGAATTAGAATGGATCGTGCGAATGAATTAGATTGGATCGTGCGAATGAATTAGAATGGATCGTACGAATGAATTAGAAAGCATACATTCGTGCGAATGAATTAGAATGGATCGTTCGAATGAAATAGAATAGATCGTATGAATGAATTCGTATGGATCGTACGAATGAATTAGAATGGATATATTCGTGCGAATGAATTAGAATGGATCATACGAAGGAATTAGAATGGATCGTATGAATGAATTAGAATGGATCGTACGAATGAATTAGAATGTATCGTATGAATGAATTAGAATGGATCGTATGTATGAATTAGAATGGATATTTTCGTGCGAAGGAATTAGAAGGAATCGTACGAATGGATCGTACGAAGGAATTAGAACGAATTAGAATGGATACATTCTTGCGAATGAATTAGAATGGATCGTATGAATGAATTAGAATGGATCGTACGAATGAATTAGATTGGATCGTCCGAATGAATTAGATTGGATCGTGCGAATGAATTAGAATGGATCGTACGAATGAATTAGATTGGATTCGTTCGTGCGAATGAATTAAAATGGATAGTATGAATGAATTAGAATGGATCATATGAATGAATTCGAATGGATCGTACGAATGTATATCCATTCGTGCGAATGAATTAGAATGGATCATACGAAGGAATTAGGGTGGATCGTATGAATGAATTAGAATGCATACATTCGTGCGAAAGAATTAGAATGATTGTATGAATGAATTAGAATGGATCGTATGAATGAATTAGAATGGATCGTGCGAATGAATTAGAATGGATTATGCTAATGAGTAAGAATGGATCGTACAAATGAAATAGAATGGATCGTACGAATGAATTAGAATGGATCGTGCTAATGAATTAGAATTGATCGTATGAATGAATTAGAATAGATGGTGCGAATAAATTAGAATGGATCGTGCGAATGAATTAGAATGGATACATTCGTGCGAATGAATTAGAATGGATCGTATGAATGAATTAGAATGGATCGTATGAATGAATTCGAATGGATCGTACGAATGAATTAGAATGGATACATTCGTGCGAATGAATTAGAATGGATCATACGAAGGAATTAGGGTGGATCGTACGAAAGAATTAGAATGGATACATTCGTGCGAAAGAATTAGAATGGATTGTATGAATGAATCAGATTGGATCATATGAATGAATTAGAATGGATCGTGCGAATGAATTAGAATGGATCGTACGAATAAGTAAGAATGGATCGTACGAATGAAATAGAATGGATCGTACGAATGAATTAGAATGGATCGTGCTAATGAATTAGAATGGATCGTACGAATGAATTAGAATAGATTGTGCGAATGAATTAGAATGGATCGTACGAATAAATTAGAATGGAAACATTCGTGTGAATGAATTAGAATGGATCGTATGAATGAATTAGATTGGATCATATGAATGAATTAGAAGGGATCGTACGTATGAATTAGAATGGATACATTCATGGGAATGAATTAGAATGGATCGTACGAAGGAATTATAATGGATCATACGAATGAAATAGAATGGATCGTATGAATGAATTAGAATGGATCGTACGTATGAATTAGAATGGATCGTATGAATGAATTAGAATGGATCGTGCGAATGAATTAGAATGGATCGTACGAATGAATTAGAATGGATACATTCGTGCGAAAGAATTAGAATGGATTGTATGAATGAATTAGTATGGATCGAATGAATGAATTAGAATGGATCGTGCAAATGAATTAGATTGGATCTTATGTATGAATTAGAATGAATTAGAATGTATTAGGAATTAGAATGGATTATACAAATGAAATAGAATGGATCATATGAATGAATTAGAATGGATCGTACGAATGGATTAGAATGTATTCTAATTAGAATGGATCGTGCGAATGAATGAATTAGAAAAGATTGTGCGAATGAATTAGAATGAATTCCTTCGCACGAATGTATCCATACGAATGAATTAGAATGGATCGTACGAATGAATTAGAATGGATCGTATGAATGAATTAGAATGGATCATATGAATGAATTAGAATGGATACATTTGTGCGAATGAATTAGAATGGATCGTATGAATGAATTAGAATGGATCATATGAATGAATTAGAATGGATACATTCATGGGAATGAATTAGAATAGATTGGATAGTACGAATAAATTAGAATGGACCGTATGAATGAATTAGAATGGATCGTGCGAATGAATTAGAATGGATCGTACGAATGAATTAGAATGGATACATTCGTGCGAATGAATTAGAATGGATCGTACGAATGAATTAGAATGGATCTTATGAATGAATTAGAATGTATCGTACGAATGAATTAGAATGGATCGTATGAATGAATTAGAATGGATCGTACGTATGAATTAGAATGGATACATTCATGGGAATGAATTAGAATGGATCGTACGAAGGAATTAGAATGGATCGTATGAAGGAATTAGAATGGATCGTACAACGGAATTAGAATGGATCATACGAATGAATTAGAATGTATACATTCGTGCAAAAGAATTAGAATGGATTGTATGAATGAATTAGAATGGATCGTACAAATGAATTAGAATGGATCGTACGAATGAATTAGAATGGATCATACGATGAATTAGAATGGATCGTACGAATGAATTAAAATGGATCGTGCTAATGAAATAGAATGGATCGTACGAATGAATTAGAATAGATCGTACGAATGAGTAAGAATGGGTCGTACGAATGAAATAGAATGGATCGTACGAATGAATTAGAATGGATCGTGCGAAAGAATTAGATTGGATTATGCGAATGAATTAGAATGGATCGTACGAAAGAATTAGAATGGATACATTCGTGTGAATGAATTAGAATGGATCGTATGAATGAATTAGAATGGATCGTATGAATAAATTCGAATGGATCGTACGTATGAATTAGAATGAATCGTACGAATGAATTAGAATGGATCGTATGAATGAATTAGAATGGATCGTACGAAGGAATTAGAATGGATCGTACGAAGGAATTAGAATGGATCGTTCGAATGAATTAGAATGGATACATTTGTGCAAAAGAATTAGAATGGATTGTATGAATGAATTAGAATGGATCGTACAAATGAATTAGAATGGATCGTGCGAATAAATTAGAATGGATGGTACGAATGAATTAGAATAGATTGTGCGAATGAATTAGATTGGATCGTACGAATAAATTAGAATGGATACATTCGTGTGAATGAATTAGAATGAATCGTATGAATGAATTAGAATGGATCGTATGTTGGATCCATTCTATTTCATTCGTACGATCCATTCTTACTCATTCGTTCGATCCATTCTAATTCATTCATACGGACCATTCTAATTCATTCATACGATCCATTCTAATCTATTCGTACGATCCATTCTAATTCTTTAGCACGATCCATTCTAATTCATTCGTACGATCCATTCTATTTCATTCGTACGATCCATTCTTACTCATTCGTACGATCCATTCTAATTCATTCTGTCACGCCCCAGAAATCTGAAACCGACTCCTGGGGTGTGAATTGAGAAAAAAACCAAGGGGTTTAAGGTTTAGTCAACTGTCTACTCCAATTAGGGCTTCTACTCTCTCAAGAATGAAGAAGAATGAGGAGAGAGAAACAAGGGGCATTTTAAAACTTGATTTTTAAAAATATTTTATTAGGAGGAAACCGAGAGAGCTAAAAACTTTTGATAGAGATGACCACGCTCGACCTTTAACCGGGCTATCCTCTCAGCATGTGCGGTCTGCCGGTGCCCCACATGCTGACAGAATTCCCCCTTAAGAGAGCACAAAGCTCAAGCCTCTGACAGCGAGCTGAGTAATCTCGCCCGTTCTCTCGCACTCGGGCCCTGGTTTAGGGATCCTATCTACGGGGCTAGTCGGTTAGGTCACTTTAAGATTTATATTTTCATAGTGAGCTACCCTAGGATTGGGGCCTTGAGGAGAGGCCTAATGCACACTAACATGCATTACCCCTAGGAATTAAAAAGGGATTACAAATGACCTGCCCTACGGTTGTGATGCAACCGCTGCTGTGCCATAGGCATGGAAAATGATGTGGTTGCTATGATCTCAACTAATAGCTTTGCCCGGTCGAGCTCCGGGGTCAGCTGTGATTAAATCCATGGAAGGTCAAGAAGGATCCGATCAAACACGACATGGTCGTCGGTTAACATAAGTGAGGAAAATTCAACGGTTGCAAAGCCGAAATCGACTATGCCCATCGTGGTTGGGTTGTGCTTAGCCGAGGTGGCCGGAGACCACCTACTGCTTGGCCGACAGTAGCCAAGACGCCGACAACCATCGCAGAAAGGCTAGGGAAAGAGAGAAAAAAAAACAGAAAGAAAAATAAAAAGGGCTACTGTGGTCGGTCCCAACAGAAACCGAAAAAAAGAAAGGGGAGAGGAGAGGACTAACATGGTGCGGGGGCCTCGGCTCCGGCCATGAGCTCCTCCCTTCAAGCTCCGAAATGATGGTGCCCTCCTTTGCTCCGGCCGATCGTACACAATGCCTCCTCGTCTGCCACTTCGTGGCACTAATAGAGAGAGAGAGAGAGAGAGAGAGAGAGAGAGAGAGAGAGAGAGAGAGAGAGAGAGAGAGCTCGGAGAGGAAGAGGGGGGAGATCGGAGAGGGTTGAGGGGGGTCGGATAGGGGAAGGGGGAAGAGGGTCGGGTGAGGGGTTTTTTAAAGGGGGAAGGGGGCGGCGGCCGGCGGGATTTGGGGCAGAATCCGGGGCGGCGGCGGCGGCGGGATTCAAGGCGGAATCCTAGGCGGCGGCGGCGGCGACGGCAGGATTCGGGGCGGGATCCGGGGCGGCGGGATTTGCGGTGGGATTCTCGGGCTCGGGATGAGGAAAGAGGGGTCCGATGAGGTGAACCACCCTGCGCGCACAGCTGAAGATAAGTAGGCTAAGGGGTCACGGGCAGGGGTTGTGGTAAAGCCAATAGGTGGTGCCCTCGACGAGGGATTGGCCTAGCAATCCTGTCCCGGGGTAGTTGAAGACCCTAAAGAAAGCAAGTTGGGCGGTAGAGCTCCACCGTGAAAGACGGGAAACCCCTTATGATCATATGGGTGACTTTGCGCATGGTGTCGGAGTATGCGCGGCGAGAGAGTTGGCCCTCTACATCGAAATAAAAGGCCCTATAGTAATGCCCGACCGGGGGCAGGATGAACAAAATATCCGGGGTTCACATTAGGATAGATATTTTATATGATTACTAATTAACAAGTATGGAATCTTACTGTTGGATTGTGGAATTTTGGAGCATTAGCAATCTGGTAACATTTAGATGATCTTTTTGTTTAAATAGTTTACTGTAAAACATTGAGTGGACTTTATGATAGACAATCTAGTGACAGTAGGTATTGCATGAGAATATAAATTGCTGATAGGATTAGGTTATCCCTCTATAAACATAAACAATCCATACTATGACTGCTATAAATAATATAATTAGATCGGTTGTCTTATATTATTAAAGGCTACTAGGATGTCACTAGCCATTAATTTGGCTAATCTCCCAATTTCTCATTGGGGGCTACTCTTTCCCACGAGTAGACTCTCCTGCAGGTACAAAGGTTCAGGAGTAGCAGTGGGAGGCCATAGGCGGAGTTAGGATTACGATAGAGTTTCCTCTTCAGTTTGTCGTCTTGTAATCTTTTCTTATTCTGGCGATGTAATTGATTGGATTAATCTTAGAGCTATCGAGTGTTAGTGTTTTGTGATATTTAGTGGCAATGATTCCAGCTGAGTTCTTCTGGGTAGGCCTCTCCTCAAGGCCCCAATCCTAGGGTAGCTCACTATGAAAATATAAATCTTAAAGTGACCTAACCGACTAGCCCCGTAGATAGGATCCCTAAACCAGGGCCCGAGTGCGAGAGAACGGGCGAGATTACTCAGCTCGCTGTCAGAGGCTTGAGCTTCGTGCTCTCTTAAGGGGGAATTCTGTCAGCATGTGGGGCACCGGCAGACCGCACATGCTGAGAGGATAGCCCGGTTAAAGGTCGAGCGTGGTCATCTCTATCAAAAGTTTTTAGCTCTCTCGGTTTCCTCCTAATAAAATATTTTTAAAAATCAAGTTTTAAAATGCCCCTTGTTTCTCTCTCCTCATTCTTCTTCATTCTTGAGAGAGTAGAAGCCCTAATTGGAGTAGACAGTTGACTAAACCTTAAACCCCTTGGTTTTTTTCTCAATTCACACCCCAGGAGTCGGTTTCAGATTTCTGGGGCGTGACAGCTGGTATCAGAGCCTAGGGATATGATTCTAGGGTTTAGGATCGTAGGAGTTGTAGGTGGTCTCCGGCCACCTCGGCTAAGCACAACCCAACCACGATGGGCATAGTCGATTTCGGCTTTGCAATCGTTGAATTTTCCTCACTTATGTTAACCGACGACCATGTCGTGTTTGATCGGATCCTTCTTGACCTTCCATGGATTTAATCACAGCTGACCCCGGAGCTCGACCGGGCAAAGCTATTAGTTGAGATCATAGCAACCACATCATTTTCCATGCCTATGGCATAGCAGCGGTTGCATCACAACCATAGGGCAGGTCATTTGTAATCCCTTCTTAATTCCTAGGGGTAATGCATGTTAGTGTGCAACCTGTTAGACTTTGATCGAGACACCCGTGCGATCACGTCCATCGACACTTGTGAACCTTGTCGAGTTGATCCCAGACTATCACGAACCATGTACTATTGACCTAGAGTCGACCTCCCAAAGCAGTCGCTCATGCGATGTTGGTATGAGCATATTAGAAATTTGAAGATGTGCTAGGGTGCTATTATACGGGGATAATCCTGTTGCACTTAAGACCAATCCATCTTGTCAACTGTAGGTGATCGCCACTTTTGCTAGCAGTGAGCGAAGTTGTGCCTTGTGTATGGCGGTGAACCACTGCATGCCATCGTACATCATCAACCGCACTATTTTGTGTGCAAATGAGACGGCACCCGATAGCACCCAAAGCACCATTTGACCAAATCCGGATCCGACCGAACAAGGCTTGATAGCCATCACCAATTCGGGTCTAGGCTCGGTATGTTATGATTGTGTAGACCTGTACCCGTCCATACCCAAGGGCATCTTGGACCCACACCGGTCAAAAAAAAAAAAAAAAACCCAAATCCACTTTCAAAACCCGAACCCAGCCCAAGTGCCATAGGCATGGAAAATGATGTGGTTGCTATGATCTCAACTAATAGCTTTGCCCGGTCGAGCTCCGGGGTCAGCTGTGATTAAATCCATGGAAGGTCAAGAAGGATCCGATCAAACACGACATGGTCGTCGGTTAACATAAGTGAGGAAAATTCAACGGTTGCAAAGCCGAAATCGACTATGCCCATCGTGGTTGGGTTGTGCTTAGCCGAGGTGGCCGGAGACCACCTACTGCTTGGCCGACAGTAGCCAAGCCGCCGACAACCATCGCAGAAAGGCTAGGGAAAGAGAGAAAAAAAAACAGAAAGAAAAATAAAAAGGGCTACTGTGGTCGATCCCAACAGAAACCGAAAAAAAGAAAGGGGAGAGGAGAGGACTAACATGGTGCGGGGGCCTCGGCTCCGGCCATGAGCTCCTCCCTTCAAGCTCCGAAATGATGGTGCCCTCCTTTGCTCCGGCCGATCGTACACAATGCCTCCCCGTCAGCCACTTCGTGGCACTAATAGAGAGAGAGAGAGAGAGAGAGAGAGAGAGAGAGAGAGAGAGAGAGAGAGAGAGAGAGAGAGAGAGCTCGGAGAGGAAGAGGGGGGAGATCGGAGAGGGTTGAGGGGGGTCGGATAGGGGAAGGGGGAAGAGGGTCGGGTGAGGGGTTTTTTAAAGGGGGAAGGGGGCGGCGGCCGGCGGGATTTGGGGCGGAATCCAGGGCGGCGGCGGCGGCGGGATTCAAGGCGGAATCCGAGGCGGCGACGGCGGCGACGGAAGGATTCGGGGCGGGATCCGGGGCGGCGGGATTTGTGGCGGGATTCTCGGGCTAGGGATGAGGGAAGAGGGGTCCGATGAGAGAGAGTAGTGGAGGAGGTTAATGTGGCACTTCGGATCGAAATCCGATGGTCTAGGTTAAAGAGAGGGGCTTTTCTTGGATGAACGATTATGATAATAATTACAGGGTAAATGAGAAGAAATCAAATACGCCAACTTGCAATCCAATGGCCAAGGAAAAAGAAAGATGTATAAATGGGTGGAGCTACGAGGTGACAGCCTAGGGTTTCGGGAATCGAGATGATGCGATCGAGTTAGATTGGTACTAGGGGCAACCTACCGGCCCTAGGTCGAACGACCGACTGAAATATCACCTCTTGACCCGGACCCAAGAAACAGGGTCCGGTCCTATTCAACACAATCATACATATTCCGGACACATTGTCCATTAAGATGTAATTAATCCAAGCAGATAAAAAAAAATCATGGTCCTAGCAAGAACCAACCCTAAAGTGCCAGGTATTACACATTCGCACGAATGTATCCATTCTAATTCATTCATTTGATCCATTCTAATTCATTCATACGATCCATTCTAATTCATTCACACGATCCATTCTAATTCATTCCTACAATCCATTCTAATTCATTTGTACGATCCATTCTAATTCATTCGCACAATCTATTCTAATTTATTCGTACGATCCATTCTAATTCATTAGCATGATCCATTCTATTTCATTCGTACGATCCATTCTTACTCATTCGTACGATCCATTCTAATTCATTCGCATGAATGTATCCATTCTAATTCATTCGTATGATCCATTCTAATTCATTCGCACAATCCATTCTAATTCATTCATACGATCCATTCTAATTCATTCGTACGATCCATTCTAATTCATTCGCACAATCTATTCTAATTCATTCGTATGATCCATTCTAATTCATTAGCACGATCCATTCAAAATCATTCGTATGGTCCATTCTATTTCATTCGTATGATCCATTCTTACTCATTCGTACGATCCATTCTAATTCATTCGCACGAATGTATCCATTCTAATTCATTCATACGATCCATTCTAATTCATTCATACGATCCATTCTAATTCATTCGCACAATCTATTCTAATCCATTCGTACGATCCATTCTAATTCATTAGCATGATCCATTCTAATTCATTCGTACGATCCATTCTATTTCATTCGTATGATCCATTCTTACTCATTCGTACAATCCATTCTAATTCATTCGCACGAATGTATCCATTCTAATTCATTCGTACGATCTATTCTAATTCATTCGCACGATCCATTCTAATTAATTCATACGATCTATTCTAATTCATTCGCACGAATGTATCCATTCTAATTCATTCGCACGATCCACCCTAATTCATTCGTACGATCCATTCTAATTCCTTCGTCCGATCCATTTTAATTCATTCCCATGAATGTATCCATTCTAATTCATACGTACGATCCATTCTAATTCATTCATACGATCCAATCTAATTCATTCGGACGAATGTATCCATTCTAATTCATTCGTACGATCCATTCTAATTCATTCGCACAATCTATTCAAATTTATTCATACGATCCATTCTAATTCATTAGCAAGATCCATTCTAATTCATTTGTACGGTCCATTCTATTTTATTCTAATTCCTTCGTATGATCCATTCATACGATCCATTCTAATCCCTTCGCACGAATGTATCCATCTAATTCATTCATACAATCCATTCTAATTCTTTCGCACGAATGTATCCATTCTAATTCATTCGTACCATCTATTTTAATTCATTCGCACAATCTATTCTAATTCATTCTTACGATCCATTCTAATTCCTTCGTACGATCCATTCTAATTCCTTTGTACGATCCATTCTATTTCATTCGTATGATCCATTCTAATTTCTTCGTACGATCCATTCTAATTTATTCCCATAAATATATCCACTCTAATTCATTCGCACAATCTATTCTAATTCATTCATACGATCCATTCTATTTCATTCGCACAATCGTAGAAATTAGAATGGATCGTACGAATGAGTAACAATGGATCGTATGCATGAATTAGAATTATACATTCATGGGAATGAATTAGAATGGATCGTAGGAAGGAATTAGAATGGATCATACGAATGAAATAGAATGGATCGTATGAAGGAATTAGAATGGAACATGCGAATGAATTAGAATGGATCGTGCGAATGAATTAGAATGGATCGTACGAATGAATTAGAATGGATCGTGCAAATGAATTAGAATGGATCGTATGAATGAATTAGAATGGACGGATGAATGAATTAGAATGGATACATTCGTGCGAATGAATTAGAATGGATCATACGAAGAAATTAGTGTGGATCGTACGAATGAATTACAATGGATACATTCATGTAAAAGAATTAGAATGGATTGTATGAATGAATTAGAATGGATCGTATGAATGAATTAGAATGGATCATGCGAATGAATTACAATGGATCGTACGAATGAATAAGAATGGATTGTATGAATGAATTAGAATGGATCGTCCGAATGAATTAGAATGGATCGTACGAATAAATTAGAATAGATACATTCGTGCGAATGAATTAGAATGGATCGTACGAATGAGTAAGAATGGATCGTACGAATGAAATAGAATGGATCGTATGAATGAATTAGAATAGATCATGCTAATGAATTAGAATGGATCGTACGAATGAATTAGAATAGATTGTGCGAATGAATTAGAATGGATCGTACGAATGAATTAGCATGGATTGTTTGAATAAATTAGAATGGATCGTACGAATGATATAGAATGGATACATTCGTCCGAATGAATTAGAATGGATTGTAGGAATGAGTAAGAATGGATCGTACGAATGAAATAGAATGGACCATATGAATGAATTAGAATGGATCTTGCAAATGAACTAGAATGGATCGTACGAATGAATTAGAATAGATTATGCGAATGAATACATTCGTGCGAATGAATTAGAATGGATCGTATGAATGAATTAGAATGGATCGTATGAATGAATTCGAACGGATCGTACGAATGAATTATAATGGATACATTCGTGCGAATGAATTAGAATGGATCATACGAAGGAATTAGGGTGGATCGTACGAATGAATTAGAATGGATACATTCGTGCAAAAGAATTAGAATGGATTGTTTGAATGAATTAGAATGGATCGTATGAATGAATTAGAATGGATCGTGCGAATGAATTAGAATGGATCGTAAGAATGAATTAGAATGGATCGTACGAATGAATTAGAATGGATCGTGCGAATGAATTAGAATGGATCGTTTGAATGAATTAGAATAGAAGGGATACATTCGTACGAATGAATTAGAATGGATCGTACGAATGAATTAGAATAGACTCGATACATTCGTGCGAATGAATTTGAATGGATCGTGCGAATGAATTAGATTGGATCGTGCGAATGAATTAGAATGGATCGTACGAATGAATTAGAATGGATACATTCGTGCGAAAGAATTAGAATGGATTGTATGAATGAATTAGAATGGATCGTATGAATAAATTAGAATGGATCGTGCGAATGTATTAGAATGGATCGTACGAATGAATTAGAATGGATACATTCGTGCGAAAGAATTAGAATGGATTGTATGAATGAATTTGAATGGATCGTACGAATGAATTAGAGTGGATCGTATGAATGAATTAGAATGGAACGTGCGAATGAATTAGAATGGATCGTACGAATGAATTAGAACGGATTCATTCATGCGAATGAATTAGAATGGATCGTACGAATGAGTAAGAATAGATCGTACGAATGAAATAGAATGGATGGTACGAATGAATTAGAATGGATCGTGCGAATGAATTAGAATGGATCGTGCGAATGAATTAGAATGGATCGTACGAATGAGTAAGAATGGATCATACGAATGAAATAGAATGGATCGTATGAATGAATTAGAATGGATCGTCTGAATGAATTAGAATGGATCGTGCGAATGAATTAGAATGGATCATGCGAATGAATTATAATGGATCGTACGAATGAATTAGAATGGATCGTATGAATGAATTAGAATAGATCGGCGAATGAATTAGAATGGATCATATGAATGAATTTGAATGGATCGTATGAATGAATTAGAATGGATACATTCGTGCGAATGAATTAGAATGGATCATACGAACGAAATAGGGTGGATCGTACAAATGAATTAGAATAGATACATTCGTGCGAAAGAAATAGAATGTATTGTATGAATGAATTAGAACGGATCATATGAATAAATTAGAATGGAGCGTATGAATGAATTAGAATGGATCGTATGAAGGAATTAGAATGGATACATTCGTGCGAAAGAATTAGAAAGGATTGTATGAATGAATTAGAATGGATCGTATGAATGAATTAGAATGGATCATACGAATGAATAAGAATGGATCGTACGGATGAATTTGAATGGATCGTATGAATGAATTAGAATGGATCGTGCGAATGAATTAGAATGGATCGTACGAATGAATTAGAATGGATACATTTGTGCGAATGAATTACAATGGATCGTACGGAATTAGAATGGATACGTTCGTGCGAATGAATTAGAATGGATCTTGCTAATGAATTAGAATGGATCGTACGAATGAATTAGAATGGATCATACGAAGGAATTAGGGTGGATCGTACGAATGAATTAGAATGGAAACATTCGTGCGAAAGAATTAGAATGGATTATATTAATGAATTAGAATGGATCGTGCAAATGAATTAGAATGGATCGTGTGAATGAATTAGAATGGATCATACGAATGAATTAGAGTAGATTGTGCGAACGAATTAGAATGGATCGTATGAATGAATTTGAATAGACCGTATGAATGAATTACCATGATCCATTCTAATTCTTTCGCACGAATGTATCCATTCTAATTCATTCATACGATCCATTCTAATTCATTCATACGATCCATTCTAATTCATTCTTACGATCCATTCTAATTCATTTGCACGATCCATTCTAATTCATTCGCATGAATGTTTCCATTCTAATTCATTCGCACGAATGTATCCATTCTAATTCATTCGTACGATCTATTCTAATTCATTCGCACGATCCAAGCTAATTCATTTGCACAATCCATTCTAATTCCTTCGTACGATCCATTCTATTTCATTCGTACGATCCATTCTTACTCATTTGTACGATCCATTCAAATTCATTCGTACGAATGTACCCATTCTAATTCATTCGTATGATCCCTTCTAATTCATTCGCACAATCTATTCTAATTCATTCATACGATCCATTCTAATTCATTCGTACGATCCATTCTAATTCATTCATACGATCCATTCTAATTCATTAGCACGATCCATTCTAATTCATTCATACGATCCATTCTAATTCATACGATCCATTCTAATTCATTCATACGATCTATTCTATTTTATTCGTATGATCCATTCTAATTCATTCATATGATCCATTCTATTTCATTCGTACGATCCATTCTTACTCATTCGTACGATCCAATCAAATTCATTCGCACGATCCAATCATATTCATTCGTACGATCCATTCTAATTCATTCGTACAATCCATTCTATTTCATTCGTACGATCTATTCTTACTCATTCGTACGATCCATTCTAATTCATTCGCACGAATGTATCCATTCTAATTCATTTGTACGATCCATTCTAATTCATTCGCACGATCCATTCTAATTCATTCATACGATCCATTCTAATTCAATCGTATGATCCATTCAAATTCATTCGCACAAATTTATCCATTTTTATTCATTCGTATGATCCATTCTAATTCATTCGCACGATCCATTCTAATTCATTCATATGATCCATTCTAATTCATTTGTACGATCCATTCTAATTCATACGTACGATTCATTCGAATTCATTCATACGATCCATTCTAATTCATTCATACGATCCATTCTAATTCATTCGTACGATCCATTCTAATTCATTCGGACGATCCAATCTAATTCATTCGCACGATCCATTTTAATTCATTCGTACGATCCATTCTATTTCATTCGTACGATCCATTCTTACTCATTCGTACGATCCATTCTAATTCATTCGCACGATCCATTCTAATTTATTCATACGATCCATTCTAATTCATTCGTACGATCCATTCTAATTCATTCATATGATCCATTCTATTTCATTCTACGATCCATGCTTACTCATTCATACGATCCATTCTAATTCATTCGCACGAATGTATCCATTCTAATTCATTCGTACGATCCATTCTAATTCATTCGCACGATCCATTCTAATTCATTCATACGATCCATTCTAATTCGTTCGTACGATCCATTCTAATTCATTCGCACGATCTATTCTAATTCATTCGTACGATCCATTCTAATTCATTAGCACGATCCATTCTAATTCATTCGTACGATCTATTCTATTTATTTCGTACGATCCATTCTTACTGATTCGTACGATCCATTCTAATTCATTCGCACGAATATATCCATTCTAATTCATTCGTACGATCCATTCTAATTCATTAGCACGATCGATTCTAATTCATTCATACAATCCATTCTAATTCATTCATACGATCCATTCTAATTCATTCACACGAATGTATCCATTATAATTCATTCGTACGATCCATTCTAATTCATTCGCACAATCTATTCTAATTCATTCGTACGATCCATTCTAATTCATTAGCACGATCCATTCTTCTTCTTTCGTACGATCCATTCAATTTCATTCGTACGATCCATTCTTACTTATTCGTACGATCCATTTTAATTCATTCGCACGAATGTATCCATTCTATTCTAATTCATTCGTACGATCCATTCTAATTCATTCGCACGATCCATTCTAATTCATTCATACAATCTATTTTAATTCATTCATTCGATCCATTCTAATTCATTCGCACGATCCATTCTAATTCTTTCATACGATCCATTCTAGTTCATTCATACAATCCATTCTAATTCATTCGCACAAATGTATCCATTCTAATTCATTTGTACGATCCACCCTAATTCCTTCGTATGATCCATTCTAATTCATTCGCACGAATGTATCCATTGTAATTCATTCGTACGATCCATTCGAATTCATTCATACGGTCCATTCTAATTCATTCATACGATCCATTCTAATTCATTCATACGATCCATTCTAATTCCTTCGTACGAATGTATCCATTCTAATTTATTCATACAATCCATTCTAATTCTTTCGCACGAATGTATCCATTCTAATTCATTCGTACCATCTATTCTAATTCATTCGCACAAACTATTCTTATTCATTCGTACGATCCATTCTAATTCCTTCGTACGATCAATTCTAATTCCTTCGTATGATCCATTCTATTTCATTCGTATGATCCATTCTAATTCCTTCGTACGATCCATTCTAATTCATTCCCATGAATGTATCCACTCTAATTCATTCGCACAATCTATTCTAATTCATTCATACGATCCATTCTATTTTATTCGCACAATCGTAGGAATTAGAATGGATCGTACGAATGAGTAAGAATTGATCATATGTATGAATTAGAATGGATACATTCATGGGAATGAATTAGAATGGATCGTACGAAGGAATTAGAATGGATCATACGAATGAAATAGAATGGATCGTACGAAGGAACTAGAATGGAACGTGCGAATGAATTAGAATGGGTCGTGCGAATGAATTAGAATGGATCGTACGAATGAATTAGAATGGATCGTGCGAATGAATTAGAATGGATCATGCAAATGAATTACAATGGATCGTATGAATGAATTAAAATGGACGTACGAATGAATTAGAATGGATACATTCGTGCGAATGAATTAGAATGGATCATACGAAGAAATTAGGGTGGATCATACGAATGAATTAGAATGGATACATTCGTGTGAAAAAATTAGAATGGATTGTATGAATGAATTATAATGGATCGTATGAATGAATTAGAATGGATCGTGCGAATGAATTACATTGAATCGTACGAATGAATAAGAATGGATCGTATGAATGAATTTGAATGGATCGTGCGAATGAATTAGAATGGATCGTACGAATGAATTAGAATGGATACATTCGTGTGAATGAATTAGAATGGATCGTACGAATGAGTAAGAATGGATCGTACGAATGAAATAGAATGGATCGTACGAATGAATTAGAATGGATCGTGCTAATGAATTTGAATGGATCGTACGAATAAATTAGAATAGATTGTGCGATTGAATTAGAATGGATCGTACGAATGAATTAGAAATGATCGTATGAATGAATTAGAATAGATGGTGCGAATGAATACATTCGTGCGAATGAATTAGAATGGATCGTATGAATAAATTAGAATGGATCGTATGAATGAATTCGAATGGATCGTACGAATGAATTAGAATGGATACATTCGTGCGAATGAATTAGAATGGATCATACAAAGGAATTAGGGTGGATCGTACGAATGAATTAGAATGGATACATTCGTGCAAAAGAATTAGAATGGATTGTATGAATGAATTAGAATGGATCGTATGAATGAATTAGAATGGATCGTGCGAATAAATTAGAATGGATCGTACGAATGAATTAGAATGGATCGTACGAATGAATTAGAATGGATCGTGCGAATGAATTAGAATGGATCGTACGAATAAATTAGAATAGAATGGATACATTCGTACGAATGAATTAGAATGGATCGTACGAATGAATTAGAATGAATCGTACGAATGAATTAGAATAGACTGGATACATTCGTGCGAATGAATTAGAATGGATCATGTGAATTAATTAGATTGGTTCGTGCGAATGAATTAGAATGGATCGTACGAATGAATTTGAATGGATACATTCGTGCGAAAGAATTAGAAGGGATTGTATGAATGAATTAGAATGGATCGTATGAATGAATTAGAATGGATCGTGCGAATTAATTAGAATGGATCGTACGAATGAATTAGAATGGATATATTCGTACGAAAGAATTAGAATGGATTGAATGAATGAATTTGAATGGATCGTACGAATGAATTAGAATGGATCGTATGAATGAAGTAGAATGGATCGTGCGAATGAATTAGAATGAATCGTACGAATGAATCAGAACGGATACATTCATGCGAATGAATTAGAATGGATCGTACGAATGAGTAAGAATGGATCGTACGAATGAAATAGAATAGATCGTACGAATGAATTAGAATGGATCGTGCGAATGAACTAGAATGGATCGTGCGAATGAAATATAATGGATCGTACGAATGAGTAAGAATGGATCATACGAATGAAATAGAAGGGATCGTACGAATGAATTAGAATGGATCGTGCGAATGAATTAATGAATTATAATGGATCGTACGAATGAATTAGAATGGATCGTATGAATGAATTAGAATGGATCGTGCGAATGAATTAGAATGGATCGTACGAATGAATTTGAATGGATCGTACGAATGAATTAGAATGGATACATTCGTGCGAATGAATTAGAATGGATCAAACGAAGGAATTAGGGTGAATCGTACAAATGAATTAGAATAGATACATTCGTGCGAAAGAAATAGAATGGATTGTATGAATGAATTAGAATGGATCGTATGAATAAATTAGAATGGATCGTATGAATGAATTAGAATGGATCGTACGAAGGAATTAGAATAGATACATTCGTGCGAAAGAATTAGAAAGGATTGTATGAATGAATTAGAATGGATCGTATGAATGAATTAGAATGGATCATGCGAATGAATTAGAATGGATCGTACGAATGAATTTGAATGGATCGTATGAATGAATTAGAATGGATCGTGCGAATGAATTAGAATGGATCGTACAAATGAATTAGAATGGATACATTCGTGCGAATGAATTAGAATGGATCGTACGATGAATAAGAATGGATACATTCGTGCAAATGAATTAGAATGGATCGTGCTAATGAATTAGAATGGATGGTACGAATGAATTAGAATGGATCATACGAAGGAATTAGGGTGGATCGTACGAATAAATTAGAATGAAAACATTCGTGCGAAAGAATTAGAATGGATTGTATGAATGAATTAGAATGGATCGTGCAAATGAATTAGAATGGATCGTGCGAATGAATTAGAATGGATCGTACGAATGAATTAGAATAGATTGTGCGAATGAATTAGAATGGATCGTACGAATGAATTAGAATGGATCGTATGAATGAATTAGCACGATCTATTCTAATTCTTTTGCACGAATGTATCCATTCTAATTCATTCGTACGATCCATTCTAATTCATTCATACGATCCATTCTAATTCATTCGTACGATCCATTCTAATTCATTTGCACGATCCATTCTAATTCATTCGCATGAATGTTTCCATTCTAATACATTCGCACGAATGTATCCATTCTAATTCATTCGTACGATCCATTCTAATTCATTTGCATGATCCAATCTAATTCATTCGCATAATCAATTCTAATTCATTCGTACGATCCATTCTATTTCATTCGTACGATCCATTCTTACTCATTCGTACGATCCATTCTAATTCATTCGCACGAATGTACCCATTCTAATTCATTCGTACGATCCCATCTAATTCATTCGCACGATCAATTCTAATTCATTCATACGATCCATTCTAATTCATTTGTACGATCCATTCTAATTCATTCGTACGTTCCGTTCTAATTCATTAGTACAATCCATTCTTACTCATTCATACGATCCATTCTAATTCATTCGCACGAATGTATCCATTCTAATTCATTCATACAATCCATTCTAATTCATTCGCACGATCCATTCTAATTCATTCATACGATCCATTCTAATTCATTTGAACGATCCATTCTAATTCATTCATACGATCCATTCTATTTCATTCGTACGATCCATTCTTACTCATTCGTACGATCCAATCTAATTCATTCGCCAATCCAATCATATTCATTCCTACGATCCATTCTAATTCATTCGTACGATCCATTCTATTTCATTCGTACGATCCATTCTTACTCATTCGTATGATCCATTCTAATTCATTCGCACAAATGTATCCATTCTAATTCATTCGTACGATCCATTCTAATTCATTCGCACGATCCATTCTAATTTATTCATACGATCCATTCTAATTCATTCGTACGATCCATTCTAATTCATTCATACAATCCATTCTAATTCTTTCGCACGAATGTATCCATTCTAATTCATTCGTACGATCCATTCTAATTCATTCGCACGATCCATTATAATTCATTCATACGATCCATTCTATTTCATTCGTACAATCCATTCTTACTCATTCATACGATCCATTCTAATTCATTCGCACGAATGTATCCATTCTAATTCATTCGTACAGTCCATTCTAATTCATTCGCATGATCCATTCTAATTCATTCATACGATCCATTCTAATTCATTCGTACAATCCATTCTAATTCATTCATACGATCCATTCTATTTCATTCGTACGATCCATTCTTACTCATTCGTACGATCCGTTCTAATTTATTCGCACGAATATATCCATTATAATTCATTCGTACGATCATTCTAATTCATTCGCACGATCCATTCTAATTCATTCATACGATCCATTCTAATTCATTCGTACGATCCATTCTAATTCATTCGTACGATCCATTCTAATTCATTCGCACAATCTATTCTAATTCATTCGTACGATCCATTCTAATTCATTCCTATGATCCATTCTAATTCATTTGCACGATCCATTCTAATTCATTCGCATGAATGTTTCCTTTCTAATTCATTCGCACGAATGTATCCATTCTAATTCATTCGTACGATCTATTCTAATTCATTCGCACGATCCAAGCTAATTCATTCGCACAATCCATTCTAATTCCTTCGTACGATCCATTCTATTTCATTCGTACGATCCATTCTTACTCATTTGTACGATCCATTCAAATTCATTCGCACGAATGTACCCATTCTAATTCATTCGTATGATCCCTTCTAATTAATTCGCACGATCCATTCTAATTCATTCATACGATCCATTCTAATTCATTCGTACGATCCATTCTAATTCATTCGTACGATCCATTCTAATTCATTAGCACGATCCATTCTAATTCATTCATACGATCCATTCTAATTCATACGATCCATTCTAACTCATTCATACGATCCATTCTATTTTATTCGTATGATCCATTCTAATTCATTCATATGATCCATTCTATTTCATTCGTACGATCCATTCTTACTCATTCGTACGATCCAATCAAATTCATTCGCACGATCCAATCATATTCATTCGTACGATCCATTCTAATTCATTCGTACAATCCATTCTATTTCATTCGTACGATCCATTCTTACGCATTCGTACGATCCATTCTAATTCATTCGCACGAATGTATCCATTCTAATTCATTCGTACGATCCATTCTAATTCATTCGCACGATCCATTCTAATTCATTCATACGATCCATTCTAATTCATTCGTATGATCCATTCTAATTCATTCGCACGAATGTATCCATTCTAATTCATTCGTACGATCCACTCTAATTTATTCGCACGATCCATTCTAATTCATTCATACGATCCATTCTAATTCATTTGTACGATCCATTCTAATTCATATGTACGATTCATTCGAATTCATTCATACGATACATTCTAATCCATTCATACGATCCATTCTAATTCATTCACACGAATGTATCCATTCTAATTCATTCGTACGATCCATTCTAATTCATTCGGACGATCCAATCTAATTCATTCGCACGATCCATTCTAATTCATTCGTACGATCCATTCTATTTTATTCGTACGATCCATTCTTACTCATTCGTACGATCCATTCTAATTCATTCGCACGAATGTATCCATTCTAATTCATTCGTACGATCAATTCTAATTCATTCGCACGATCCATTCTAATTCATTCATACGATCCATTCTAATTCATTCGTATGATCCATTCTAATTCATTCTATTTCATTTTACGATCCATTCTTACTCATTCGTACGATCCATTCTAATTCATTCGCACGAATGTATCCATTCTAATTCATTCGTACGATCCATTCTAATTTATTCGCATGATCCATTCTAATTCATTCATACGATCCATTCTAATTCGTTCGTACGATCCATTCTAATTCATTCGCACAATCTATTCTAATTCATTCGTATGATCCATTCTAATTCATTAGCACGATCCATTCTAATTCATTCGTACGATCCATTTTATTTCTTTCGTACGATCCATTCTTACTGATTCGTACGATCCATTCTAATTCATTCGCACGAATGTATCCATTCTAATTAATTCGTACGATCCATTCTAATTCATTCGCACGATCAATTCTAATTCATTCATACGCTCCATTCTAATTCATTCATATGAACCATTCTAATTCATTCGCACGAATGTATGCATTATAATTCATTCGTACGATCCATTCTAATTCATTCGCACAATCTATTCTATTTCATTCGTACGATCCATTCTAATTCATTAGCACGATCCATTTTAATTCATTCGTACGATCCATTCAATTTCATTCGTACGATCCATTCTTACTTATTCGTACGATCCATTCTAATTCATTCGCACGAATGTATCCATTCTATTGTAATTCATTCGTACGATCCATTCTAATTCATTCGCACGATCCATTCTAATTCATTCATACAATCTATTCTAATTCATTCGTACGATCCATTCTAATTCATTCGCACGATCCATTCTAATTCTATCATACGATCCATTCTAGTTCATTCATACAATCCATTCTAATTCTTTCGCACAAATGTATCCATTCTAATTCATTTGTACGATCCACCCTAATTCCTTCGTATGATCCATTCTAATTCATTCGCACAAATGTATCCATTCTAATTTATTCGTACGATCCATTCGAATTCATTCATACGATCCATTCTAATTCATTCATACGATCCATTCTAATTCATTCATACGATCCATTCTAATTCCTTCGTACGAATGTATCCATTCTAATTCATTCATACAATCCATTCTAATTCTTTCGCACGAATGTATGCATTCTAATTCATTCGTACCATCTATTCTAATTCATTCGCACAAACTATTCTAATTCATTCGTACGATCCATTCTAATTCCTTCGTACGATTCATTCTAATTCCTTTGTACGATCCATTCTATTTCATTCGTATGATCCATTCTAATTCCTTCGTACGATCTATCCTATCTCATTCCCATGAATGTATCCACTCTAATTCATTCGCACAATCTATTCTAATTCATTCATACGATCCATTCTATTTTATTCGCACAATCGTAGGAATTAGAATGGATCGTACGAATGAGTAAGAATGGATCGTATGTATGAATTAGAATGGATACATTCATGGGAATGAATTAGAATGGATCGTACGAAGGAATTAGAATGGATCATACGAATGAAATAGAATGGATCGTACGAAGGAATTAGAATGGAACGTGCGAATGAATTAGAATGGATCGTGCGAATGAATTAGAATGGATCGTACGAATGAATTAGAATGGATCGTGCGAATGAATTAGAATGGATCGTGCAAATAAATTAGAATGGATCGTATGAATGAATTAGAATGGACGTACGAATGAATTAGAATGGATACATTCGTGCGAATGAATTAGAATGGATCATACGAAGAAATTAGGGTGGATCATACGAATGAATTAGAATGGATACATTCGTGTGAAAGAATTAGAATGGATTGTATGAATGAATTAGAATGGATCGTATGAATGAATTAGAATGGATCGTGCGAATGAATTACAATGAATCGTACGAATGAATACGAATGGATCGTATGAATGAATTTGAATGGATCGTGCGAATGAATTAGAATGGATCGTACGAATGAATTAGAATGGATACATTCGTGCGAATGAATTAGAATGGATCGTACGAATGAGTAAGAATGGATTGTACGAATGAAGTAAAATGGATCGTACGAATGAATTAGAATGGATCGTGCTAATGAATTAGAATGGATCGTACGAATAAATTAGAATAGATTTTGCGAATGAATTAGAATGGATCGTACGAATGAATTAGAAATGATCGTACGAATGAATTAGAATAGATTGTGCGAATGAATACATTCGTGCGAATGATATAGAATGGATCGTATGAATGAATTAGAATGGATCGTATGAATGAATTCGAATGGATCGTACGAATGAATTAGAATGGATACATTCGTGTGAATGAATTAGAATGGATCATACGAAGGAATTAGGGTGGATCGTACGAATGAATTAGAATGGATACATTTGTGCAAAAGAATTAGAATGGATTGTATGAATGAATTAGAATGGATCGTATGAATGAATTAGAATGGATCGTGCGAATAAATTAGAATGGATCGTACGAATGAATTAGAATGGATCGTACGAATGAATTAGAATGGATCGTGCAAATGAATTAGAATGGATCGTACGAATGAATTAGAATAGAATGGACACATTCGTACGAATGAATTAGAATGGATCGTACGAATGAATTAGAATGAATAGTACGAAAGAATTAGAATAGACTGGATACATTCGTGCGAATGAATTAGAATGGATCATTCGAATGAATTAGATTGGTTCATGCGAATGAATTAGAATGGATCGTACGAATGAATTAGAATGGATACATTCGTGCGAAAGAATTAGAAGGGATTGTATGAATGAATTAGAATGGATCGTATGAATGAATTAGAATGGATCGTGCGAATGAATTAGAATGGATCGTACGAATGAATTAGAATGGATACATTCGTGCGAAAGAATTAGAATGGATTGAATGAATGAATTTGAATGGATCGTACGAATGAATTAGAATGGATCGTATGAATGAAGTAGAATGGATCGTGCGAATGAATTAGAATGAATCGTACGAATGAATTAGAACGGATACATTCATGCGAATGAATTAGAATGGATCGTACGAATGAGTAAGAATGGATCGTACGAATGAAATAGAATAGATCGTACGAATGAATTAGAATGGATCGTGCGAATGAATTAGAATGGATCGTGCGAATGAATTATAATGGATCGTACGAATGAGTAAGAATGGATCATACGAATGAAATAGAATGGATCGTACGAATGAATTAGAATGGATCGTGCGAATGAATTAATGAATTATAATAGATCGTACGAATGAATCAGAATGGATCGTAAGAATGAATTAGAATGGATAGTGTGAATGAATTAGAATGGATCGTATGAATGAATTTGAATGGATCGTACGAATGAATTAGAATGGATACATTCGTGCGAATGAATTAGAATGGATCATACGAAGGAATTAGGGTGAATCATACAAATGAATTAGAATAGATAAATTCGTGCGAAAGAATTAGAAAGGATTGTATGAATGAATTAGAATGGATCGTATGAATGAATTAAAATGGATCATGCGAATGAATTAGAATTGATCGTACGAATGAATTTGAATGGATCGTATGAATGAATTAGAACGGATCGTGCGAATGAATTAGAATGGATCATACAAATGAATTAGAATGGATACGTTCGTACGAATGAATTAGAATGGATCGTACGATGAATACGAATGGATACATTCGTGCGAATGAATTAGAATGGATCGTGCTAATGAATTAGAATGGATCGTACGAATGAATTAGAATGGATCATACGAAGGAATTAGGGTGGATCATGCGAATAAATTAGAATTGAAACATTCGTGCGAAAGAATTAGAATGGATTGTATGAATGAATTAGAATGGATCGTGCAAATGAATTAGAATGGATCGTGTGAATGAATTAGAATGGATCGTACGAATGAATTAGAATAGATTGTGTGAATGAATTAAAATGGATCATACGAATGAATTAGAATGGATCGTATGAATGAATTAGCACGATCCATTCTAATTCTTTCGCACGAATGTATCCATTCTAATTCATTCGTACGATCCATTCTAATTCATTCATACGATCCATTCTAATTCATTCCTACGATCCATTCTAATTCATTTGCACGATCCATTCTAATTCATTCGCATGAATGTTTCCATTCTAATTCATTCGCACGAATGTATCCATTCTAATTCATTCGTACGATCCATTCTAATTCATTCGCACGATCCAATCTAATTCATTCGCATAATCCATTCTAATTCATTCGTACGATCCATTCTATTTCATTCGTACGATCCATTCTTACTCATTCGTATGATCCATTCTAATTCATTCGCACGAATGTACCCATTCTAATTCATTCGTACGGTCCCATCTAATTCATTCGCAGGATCAATTCTAATTCATTCATACGATCCATTCTAATTCATTTGTACGATCCGTTCTAATTCATTCGTACGTTCCATTCTAATTCATTAGCACGATCCATTCTAATTCATTCATACGATCCATTCTAATTCATACGATCCATTCTAATTCATTTATACGATCCATTCTATTTTATTCGTATGATCCATTCTAATTCATTCAAACGATCCGTTCTATTTCATTCATACGATCCATTCTTACTCATTCGTACTATCCAATCTAATTCATTCGTACGATCCAATCATATTCATTCCTATGATCCATTCTTATTAATTCGTACGATCCATTCTATTTCATTCGTACGATCCATTCTTACACATTCGTACGATCCATTCTAATTCATTCGCACAAATGTATCCATTCTAATTAATTCGTACGATCCATTCTAATTCATTCGCACGATCCATTCTAAATCATTCATACGATCCATTCTAATTCATTCGTACGATCCATTCTAATTCATTCATACAATCCATTCTAATTCTTTCGCACGAATGTATCCATTCTAATTTATTCGTACGATCCATTCTAATTCATTCGCACGATCATTCTAATTCATTCATACGAACCATTCTATTCCATTCGTACAATCCATTCTTACTCATTCATACGATCCATTCTAATTCATTCGCACGAATGTATCCATTCTAATTCATTCATACAATCCATTCTAATTCATTCGCACGATCCATTCTAATTCATTCATACGATCCATTCTAATTTATTTGAACGATCCATTCTAATTCATTCATACGATCCATTCTATTTCATTCGTACGATCCATTCTTACTCATTCGTACGATCCATTCTAATTCATTCGCACGAATGTATCCATTATAATTCATTCGTACGATCTATTCTAATTCATTCGCACGATCCATTCTAATTCATTCATACGATCCATTCTAATTCATTCGTACGATCCATTCTAATTCATTCGCACAATCTATTCTAATTCATTCGTACGATCCATTCTAATTCATTCATACGATCCATTCTAATTCATTCGCACGAATATATCCATTCTAATTCATTCGTACGATCCATTCTAATTCATTCGCACGATCTAATCTAATTCATTCGCACGATCCATTCTAATTCATTCGTATGATCCATTCTATTTCATTCGTACAATCCATTCTTACTCATTCATACGATCCATTCTAATTCATTCGTACGAATATATCCATTCTAATTCATTCGTACAATCCATTCTAATTTATTCGCACGATCCATTCTAATTCATTCATACGATCCATTCTAATTCATTCGTACGATCCATTCTAATTCATTCATACGATCCATTCTATTTCATTCGTACGATCCATTCTTACTCATTCGTACGATCCATTCTAATTCATTCGCACGAATGTATCCATTATAATTCATTCGTACGATCCATTCTAATTCATTCACACGATCCATTCTAATTCATTCATACGATGGATTCTAATTCATTCGTACGATCCATTCTAATTCATTCGCATAATCTATTCTAATTCATTCGTACGATCCATTCTAATTCATTAGCACGATCCATTCTTATTCATTCGTACGATCCATTCTATTTCTTTCATACGATCTATTCTTACTGATTCGTTCGATCTATTCTAATTCATTCGCACGAATGTATCCATTATAATTCATTCGTACGATCCATTCTAATTCATTCGCACGATCCATTCTAATTCATTCATACGATCCATTCTAATTCATTCGCACGAATGTATCCATTCTAATTCATTCGTACGATCCATTCTAATTCATTCGCACAATCTATTCTAATTTATTCGTACGATCCATTCTAATTCATTAGCCCGATCCATTCTAATTCATTCATACGATCCATTCAATTTCATTCGTACGATCCATTCTAACCTATACGTACGATCCATTCTAATTCATTCGCACGAATGTATCCATTCTATTCTAATTCATTCGTACGATCCATTCTAATTCATTCGCACGATCCATTCTAATTCATTCATATAATCCATTCTAATTCATTCGTACGATCCATTCTAATTCATTCGCACGATCCATTCTAATTCATTCATACGATCCATTGTAATTCATTCATACAATCCATTCTAATTCTTTCGCACGAATGTATCCCTTCTAATTTATTTGTACGATCCACCCTAATTCCTTCGTATGATCCATTCTAATTCATTCGCATGAATGTATCCATTCTAATTCATTCGTATGATCCATTCGAATTCATTCATACGTTCCATTCTAATTCATTAATACGATCCATTCTAATTCTTTCATACGATCCATTCTAATTCATTCGCACGAATCTATTCATTCGCACAATCTATTCTAATTCATTCGTACGATCCATTCTAATTCAATAGCACGATCCATTCTAATTCATTCGTACGATCCATTCTATTTCATTCGTATGATCTATTCTAACTCATTCGTATGATCCATTCTAATTCATTCGCACAAATTAATCCATTCTAATTCATTCGTACGATCCATTCTAATTCATTCGCACGAACCATTCTAATTCATTCATACGATCTATTCTAATTCATTCGTACGATCCATTCTAATTCATTCGCACAATCTATTCTAATTCATTCGTACGATCCATTCTAATTCATTAGCACGATCTATTCTAATTCATTCGTACGATCCATTCTATTTCATTCGTACGATCCATTCTTACTCATTCGTACGATCCATTCTAATTCATTCGCACGAATGTATCCATTCTAATTCATTCGTACGATCCATTCTAATTCATTCGTACGATCCATTCTAATTCATTCGCATGATCCATTCTAATTCATTCATACGATCCATTCTAATTCATTCGTACGATCCATTCTAATTCATTCGTTCGATCCATTCTAATTCATTAGCACTATCCATTCTAATTCATTCATACGATCTATTCTAATTTATACGATCCATTTTAATTCATTCATACGATCCATTCTATTTCATTCGTATAATCCATTCTAATTCATTCATACGATCCATTCTATTTTATTCGTACGATCCATTCTTACTCATTCGTATGATCCAATCTAATTCATTCGCACGATCCAATCATATTCATTCGTACGATCCATTCTAATTCATTCGTACGATCCATTCTATTTCATTCATGCGATCCATTCTTACTCATTCGTATGATCCATTCTAATTCATTCGCACGAATGTATCCATTCTAATTCATTCGTACGATCCAATCTAATTCCTTCGCACGATCCTTTCTAATTCATTCATACGATCCATTCTAATTCATTCGTACGATCCATTCTAATTCATTCATACAATCTATTCTAATTCATCTGCACGAATGTATCCATTCTAATTCATTCGTACGATCCATTCTAATTCATTCGCACGATCCATTCTAATTCATTCATACGATCCATTCTAATTCATTCGTACGATCCATTCTAAATCATACATACGATCTATTCGAATTCATTCATACGATCCAGTCTAATTCATTCATACGATCCATACTAATTCATTCGCACGAATGTATCCATTCTAATTTATTCGTACGATCTATTCTAATTCATTCGCACGATCCAATCTAATTCATTCGCACGATCCATTCTAATTCATTCGTATGATCCATTCTATTTCATTCGTACGATCCATTCTTACTCATTCGTACGATCCATTCTATTTCATTCGTACGATCCATTCTATTTCATTCGTACGATCCATTCTTACTGATTCGTACGATCCATTCTAATTCGTTCGCACGAATGTATCCATTCTAATTCATTCGTACGATCTATTCTAATTCATTCGCACGATCCAGTCTAATTCATTCATACGATCCATTCTAATTCATTAAAACGATCCATTCTAATTCATTCGCATGAATGTATCAATTCTAATTCATTCGTACGATCCATTCTAATTCATTCGCGCAACCTATTCTAATTCATTCGTACGATTCATTCGAATTCATTTGCACGATCCATTCTAATTCATTCGTACGATCCATTCTATTTCATTCGTACGATCCATTCTTACTCATTCGTACGATCCATTCTAATTCATTCGCACGAATGTATCCATTCTATTCTAATTCATTCGTACGATCCATTCTAATTCATTCGCACGATCCATTCTAATTCATTCATACGATCCATTCTAATTCATTCGTACGATCCATTCTAATTCATTCGCACGATCCATTCTAATTCATTCATACGATCCATTCTAATTCATTCATACAATCCATTCCAATTCTTTCGCACGAATGTATCCATTCTAATTCATTCGTACGATCCATTCTAATTCATTCATACGATCCATTCTAATTCATTCCTACGATCCATTCTAATTCATTTGCACGATCCATTCTAATTCATTCGCATGAATGTTTCCATTCTAATTCATTCGCACGAATGTATCCATTCTAATTCATTCGTACGATCCATTCTAATTCATTCGCACGATCCAATCTAATTCATTCGCATAATCCATTCTAATTCATTCGTACGATCCATTCTATTTCATTCGTACGATCCATTCTTACTCATTCGTATGATCCATTCTAATTCATTCGCACGAATGTACCCATTCTAATTCATTCGTATGGTCCCATCTAATTCATTTGCAGGATCAATTCTAATTCATTCATACGATCCATTCTAATTCATTTGTACGATCCGTTCTAATTCATTCGTACGTTCCATTCTAATTCATTAGCACGGTTCATTCTAATTCATTCATACGATCCATTCTAATTCATACGATCCATTCTAATTCATTTATACGATCCATTCTATTTTATTCGTATGATCCATTCTAATTCATTCAAACGATCCATTCTATTTCATTCATACGATCCATTCTTACTCATTCGTACTATCCAATCTAATTCATTCGTACGATCCAAGCATATTCATTCCTATGATCCATTCTTATTAATTCGTACGATCCATTCTATTTCATTCGTACGATCCATTCTTTCTCATTCGTACGATCCATTCTAATTCATTCGCACAAATGTATCCATTCTAATTCATTCGTACGATCCATTCTAATTCATTCGCACGATCCATTCTAAATCATTCATACGATCCATTCTAATTCATTCGTACGATCCATTCTAATTCATTCATACAATCCATTCTAATTCTTTCGCACGAATGTATCCATTCTAATTTATTCGTACGATCCATTCTAATTCATTCGCACGATCCATTCTAATTCATTCATACGAACCATTCTATTCCATTCGTACAATCCATTCTTACTCATTCATACGATCCATTCTAATTCATTTGCACGAATGTATCCATTCTAATTCATTCATACAATCCATTCTAATTCATTCGCACGATCCATTCTAATTCATTCATACGATCCATTCTAATTCATTTGAACGATCTATTCTAATTCATTCATACGATCCATTCTATTTCATTCGTACGATCCATTCTTACTCATTCGTACGATCCATTCTAATTCATTCGCACGAATGTATCCATTATAATTCATTCGTACGATCTATTCTAATTCATTCGCACGATCCATTCTAATTCATTCATACGATCCATTCTAATTCATTCGCACAATCTATTCTAATTCATTCGTACGATCCATTCTAATTCATTCATACGATCCATTCTAATTCATTCGCACGAATGTATCCATTCTAATTCATTCGTACGATCCATTCTAATTCATTCACACGATCTAATCTAATTCATTCGCACGATCCATTCTAATTCATTCGTATGATCCATTCTATTTCATTCGTACAATCCATTCTTACTCATTCATACGATCCATTCTAATTCATTCGTACGAATGTATCCATTCTAATTCATTCGTACAATCCATTCTAATTCATTAGCACGATCCATTCTAATTCATTCATACGATCCATTCTAATTCATTCGTACGATCCATTCTAATTCATTCATACGATCCATTCTATTTCATTCGTACGATCCATTCTTACTCATTCGTACGATCCATTCTAATTCATTCGCACGAATGTATCCATTATAATTCATTCGTACGATCCATTCTAATTCATTCACACGATCCATTCTAATTCATTCATACGATCGATTCTAATTCATTCGTACGATCCATTCTAATTCATTCGCATAATCTATTCTAATTCATTCGTACGATCCATTCTAATTCATTAGCACGATCCATTCTTATTCATTCGTACGATCCATTCTATTTCTTTCATACGATCTATTTTTACTGATTCGTTCGATCTATTCTAATTCATTCGCACGAATGTATCCATTATAATTCATTCGTACGATCCATTCTAATTCATTCGCACGATCTATTCTAATTCATTCATACGATCCATTCTAATTCATTCGCACGAATGTATCCATTCTAATTCATTCGTACGATCCATTCTAATTCATTCGCACAATCTATTCTAATTTATTCGTACGATCCATTCTAATTCATTAGCCCGATCCATTCTAATTCATTCATACGATCCATTCAATTTCATTCGTACGATCCATTCTAACCTATACGTACGATCCATTCTAATTCATTCGCACGAATGTATCCATTCTATTCTAATTCATTCGTACGATCCATTCTAATTCATTCGCACGATCCATTCTAATTCATTCATATAATCCATTCTAATTCATTCGTACGATCCATTCTAATTCATTCGCACGATCCATTCTAAGTCATTCATACGATCCATTGTAATTCATTCATACAATCCATTCTAATTCTTTCGCACGAATGTATCCCTTCTAATTCATTTGTACGATCCACCCTAATTCCTTCGTATGATCCATTCTAATTCATTCGCATGAATGTATCCATTCTAATTCATTCGTATGATCCATTCGAATTCATTCATACGTTCCATTCTAATTCATTAATACGATCCATTCTAATTCTTTCATACGATCCATTCTAATTCATTCGCACGAATCTATTCATTCGCACAATCTATTCTAATTCATTCGTACGATCCATTCTAATTCATTAGCACGATCCATTCTAATTCATTCGTACGATCCATTCTATTTCATTCGTATGATCTATTCTAACTCATTCGTATGATCCATTCTAATTCATTCGCACGAATTAATCCATTCTAATTCATTCGTACGATCCATTCTAATTCATTCGCACGAACCATTCTAATTCATTCATATGATCTATTCTAATTCATTCGTACGATCCATTCTAATTCATTCGCACAATCTATTCTAATTCATTCGTACGATCCATTCTAATTCATTAGCACGATCTATTCTAATTCATTCGTACGATCCATTCTATTTCATTCGTACGATCCATTCTTACTCATTCGTACGATCCATTCTAATTCATTCGCACGAATGTATCCATTCTAATTCATTCGTACGATCCATTCTAATTCATTCGTACGATCCATTCTAATTCATTCGCATGATCCATTCTAATTCATTCGTACGATCCATTCTAATTCATTCGTTCGATCCATTCTAATTCATTAGCACTATCCATTCTAATTCATTCATACGATCTATTCTAATTTATACGATCCATTCTAATTCATTCATACGATCCATATTATTTCATTCGTATAATCCATTCTAATTCATTCATACGATCCATTCTATTTCATTCGTACGATCCATTCTTACTCATTCGTACGATCCAATCTAATTCATTCGCACGATCCAATCATATTCATTCGTACGATCCATTCTAATTCATTCGTACGATCCATTCTATTTCATTCATGCGATCCATTCTTACTCATTCGTACGATCCATTCTAATTCATTCGCACGAATGTATCCATTCTAATTCATTCGTACGATCCAATCTAATTCCTTCGCACGATCCTTTCTAATTCATTCATACGATCCATTCTAATTCATTCGTACGATCCATTCTAATTCATTCATACAATCCATTCTAATTCTTCTGCACGAATGTATCCATTCTAATTCATTCGTACGATCCATTCTAATTCATTCGCACGATCCATTCTAATTCATTCATACGATCCATTCTAATTCATTCGTACGATCCATTCTAATTCATACATACGATCTATTCGAATTCATTCATACGATCCAGTCTAATTCATTCATACGATCCATACTAATTCATTCGCACGAATGTATCCATTCTAATTTATTCGTACGATCCATTCTAATTCATTCGCACGATCCAATCTAATTCATTCGCACGATCCATTCTAATTCATTCGTATGATCCATTCTATTTCATTCGTACGATCCATTCTTACTCATTCGTACGATCCATTCTATTTCATTCGTACGATCTATTCTATTTCATTCGTACGATCCATTCTTACTGATTCGTACGATCCATTCTAATTCGTTCGCACGAATGTATCCATTCTAATTCATTCGTACGATCTATTCTAATTCATTCGCACGATCCAGTCTAATTCATTCATACGATCCATTCTAATTCAATAAAACGATCCATTCTAATTCATTCGCATGAATGTATCAATTCTAATTCATTCGTACGATCCATTCTAATTCATTCGCGCAACCTATTCTAATTCATTCGTACGATTCATTCTAATTCATTTGCACGATCCATTCTAATTCATTCGTACGATCCATTCTATTTCATTCGTATGATCCATTCTTACTCATTCGTACGATCCATTCTAATTCATTCGCACAAATGTATCCATTCTATTCTAATTCATTCGTACGATCCATTCTAATTCATTCGCACGATCCATTCTAATTCATTCATACGATCCATTCTAATTCATTCGTACGATCCATTCTAATTCATTCGCACGATCCATTCTAATTCATTCATACAATCCATTCTAATTCTTTCGCACGAATGTATCCATTCTAATTCATTCGTACGATCCATTCTAATTCATTCATACGATCCATTCTAATTCATTCCTACGATCCATTCTAATTCATTTGCACGATCCATTCTAATTCATTCGCATGAATGTTTCCATTCTAATTCATTCGCACGAATGTATCCATTCTAATTCATTCGTACGATCCATTCTAATTCATTCGCACGATCCAATCTAATTCATTCGCATAATCCATTCTAATTCATTCGTACGATCCATTCTATTTCATTCGTACGATCCATTCTTACTCATTCGTATGATCCATTCTAATTCATTCGCACGAATGTACCCATTCTAATTCATTCCTACGGTCCCATCTAATTCATTCGCAGGATCAATTCTAATTCATTCATACGATCCATTCTAATTCATTTGTACGATCCGTTCTAATTCATTAGTACGTTCCATTCTAATTCATTAGCACGATCCATTCTAATTCATTCATACGATCCATTCTAATTCATACGATCCATTCTAATTCATTTATACGATCCATTCTATTTTATTCGTATGATCCATTCTAATTCATTCAAACGATCCGTTCTATTTCATTCATACGATCCATTCTTACTCATTCGTACTATCCAATCTAATTCATTCGTACGATCCAAGCATATTCATTCCTATGATCCATTCTTATTAATTCGTACGATCCATTCTATTTCATTCGTACGATCCATTCTTTCTCATTCGTACGATCCATTCTAATTCATTCGCACAAATGTATCCATTCTAATTCATTCGTACGATCCATTCTAATTCATTCGCACGATCCATTCTAAATCATTCATACGATCCATTCTAATTCATTCGTACGATCCATTCTAATTCATTCATACAATCCATTCTAATTCTTTCGCACGAATGTATCCATTCTAATTTATTCGTACGATCCATTCTAATTCATTCGCACGATCCATTCTAATTCATTCATACGAACCATTCTATTCCATTCGTACAATCCATTCTTACTCATTCAAACGATCCATTCTAATTCATTCGCACGAATGTATCCATTCTAATTCATTCATACAATCCATTCTAATTCATTCGCACGAACCATTCTAATTCATTCATACGATCCATTCTAATTCATTTGAACGATCCATTCTAATTCATTCATACGATCCATTCTATTTCATTCGTACGATCCATTCTTACTCATTCGTACGATCCATTCTAATTCATTCGCACGAATGTATCCATTATAATTCATTCGTACGATCTATTCTAATTCATTCGCACGATCCATTCTAATTCATTCATACGATCCATTCTAATTCATTCGTACGATCTATTCTAATTCATTCGCACAATCTATTCTAATTCATTCGTACGATCCATTCTAATTTATTCATACGATCCATTCTAATTCATTCGCACGAATGTATCCATTCTAATTCATTCGTACGATCCATTCTAATTCATTCGCACGATCTAATTTAATTCATTCGCACGATCCATTCTAATTCATTTGTATGATCCATTCTATTTCATTCGTACAATCCATTCTTACTCATTCATACGATCCATTCTAATTCATTCGTACGAATGTATCCATTCTAATTCATTCGTACAATCCATTCTAATTCATTCGCACGATCCATTCTAATTCATTCATACGATCCATTCTAATTCATTCGTACGATCCATTCTAATTCATTCATACGATCCATTCTATTTCATTCGTACGATCCATTCTTACTCATTCGTACGATCCATTCTAATTCATTCGCACGAATGTATCCATTATAATTCATTCGTACGATCCATTCTAATTCATTCACACGATCCATTCTAATCATTCATACGATCGATTCTAATTCATTCGTACGATCCATTCTAATTCATTCGCATAATCTATTCTAATTCATTCGTACGATCCATTCTAATTCATTAGCACGATCCATTCTTATTCATTCGTACGATCCATTCTATTTCTTTCATACGATCTATTCTTACTGATCGTTCGATCTATTCTAATTCATTCGCACGAATGTATCCATTATAATTCATTCGTACGATCCATTCTAATTCATTCGCACGATCCATTCTAATTCATTCATACGATCCATTCTAATTCATTCGCACGAATGTATCCATTCTAATTCATTCGTACGATCCATTCTAATTCATTCGCACAATCTATTCTAATTTATTCGTACGATCCATTCTAATTCATTAGCCCGGTCCATTCTAATTCATTCGTACGATCCATTCAATTTCATTCGTACGATCCATTCTAACCTATACGTACGATCCATTCTAATTCATTCATATAATCCATTCTAATTCATTCGTACGATCCATTCTAATTCATTCGCACGATCCATTCTAATTTATTCATACGATCCATTGTAATTCATTCATACAATCCATTCTAATTCTTTCGCACGAATGTATCCCTTCTAATTCATTTGTACGATCCACCCTAATTCCTTCGTATGATCCATTCTAATTCATTCGCATGAATGTATCCATTCTAATTCATTCGTATGATCCATTCGAATTCATTCATACGTTCCATTCTAATTCATTAATACGATCCATTCTAATTCTTTCATACGATCCATTCTTATTCATTCGCACGAATCTATTCATTCGCACAATCTATTCTAATTCATTCGTACGATCCATTCTAATTCATTAGCACGATCCATTCTAATTCATTCGTACGATCCATTCTATTTCATTCGTATAATCTATTCTAACTCATTCGTATGATCCATTCTAATTCATTCGCACGAATTAATTTATTCTAATTCATTCGTACGATCCATTCTAATTCATTCGCACGAACCATTCTAATTCATTCATACGATCCATTCTAATTCATTCGTACGATCCATTCTAATTCATTCGCATAATCTATTCTAATTCATTCGTACGATCCATTCTAATTCATTAGCACGATCTATTCTAATTCATTCGTACGATCCATTCTATTTCATTCGTACGATCCATTCTTACTCATTCGTACGATCCATTCTAATTCATTCGCACGAATGTATCCATTCTAATTCATTCGTACGATCCATTCTAATTCATTCGTACGATCCATTTTAATTCATTCGCATGATCCATTCTAATTCATTCATACGATCCATTATAATTCATTCGTACGATCCATTCTAATTCATTCGTTCGATCCATTCTAATTCATTAGCACTATCCATTCTAATTCATTCATACAATCTATTCTAATTTATACGATCCATTCTAATTCATTCATACGATCCATTCTATTTCATTCGTATAATCCATTCTAATTCATTCATACGATCCATTCTATTTCATTCGTACGATCCATTCTTACTCATTCGTACGATCCAATCTAATTCATTCGCACGATCCAATCATATTCATTTGTACGATCCATTCTAATTCATTCGTACGATCCATTCTATTTCATTCATGCGATCCATTCTTACTCATTCGTACGATCCATTCTAATTCATTCGCACGAATGTATCCATTCTAATTCATTCGTACGATCCAATCTAATTCCTTCGCATGATCCTTTCTAATTCATTCATACGATCCATTCTAATTTATTCGTACGATCCATTCTAATTCATTCATACAATCCATTGTAATTCTTCTGCACGAATGTATCCATTCTAATTCATTCGTACGATCCATTCTAATTCATTCACACGATCCATTCTAATTCATTCATACGATCCATTCTAATTCATTCGTACGATCCATTCTAATTCATACATATGATCTATTCGAATTCATTCATGCGATCCAGTCTAATTTATTCATACGATCCATACTAATTCATTCGCACGAATGTATCCATTCTAATTCATTCGTACGATCCATTCTAATTCATTCGCACGATCCAATCTAATTAATTCGCACGATCCATTCTAATTCATTCGTATGATCCTTTCTATTTCATTCGTACGATCCATTCTTACTCATTCGTACGATCCATTCTATTTCATTCGTACGATCCATTCTATTTCATTCGTATGATCCATTCTTACTGATTCGTACGATCCATTCTAATTCGTTCGCACGAATGTATCCATTCTAATTCATTCGTACGATCTATTCTAATTTATTCGCACGATCCAGTCTAATTCATTCATACGATCCATTCTAATTCATTAAAACGATCCATTCTAATTCATTCGCATGAATGTATCAATTCTAATTCATTCGTACGATCCATTCTAATTCATTCGCACAACCTATTCTAATTCATTCGTACGATTCATTCTAATTCATTTGCACGATCCATTCTAATTCATTCGTACGATCCATTCTATTTCATTCGTTCGATCCATTCTTACTCATTCGTACGATCCATTCTAATTCATTCGCACGAATGTATCCATTCTATTCTAATTCATTCGTACGATCCATTCTAATTCATTCGTACGATCCATTCTAATTCATTCGCACGATCCATTCTAATTCATTCATACGATCCATTCTAATTCATTCATACAATCCATTCTAATTCTTTCGCACGAATGTATCCATTCTAATTCATTCGTACGATCCACCCTAATTCCTTCGTATGATCCATTCTAATTCATTCGGACGAATGTATCTATTCTAATTCATTCGTACGATCCATTTGAATTCATTCATACGATCCATTCTAATTCATTCATACGATCCATTCTAATTCATTCGCATGAAATGTATTCATTCGGACAATCTATTCTAATTCATTCGTACGATCCATTCTAACTCATTAGCACTTTCCATTCTAATTCATTCGTACGATCCATTCTATTTCATTCGTACAATCCATTCTTACTCATTTGTACGATCCATTCTAATTCATTCGCACGAATGTATTCATTCTAATTCAGTCATACGATCCACTCTAATTCATTCGCACGATCCATTCTAATTCATTCATACGATCTATTCTAATTCATTCGTACGATCCATTCTAATTCATTCGCACAATCTATTCTAATTCATTCGTATGATCCATTCTAATTCATTAGCACGATCCATTCTAATTCATTCGTACGATCTATTCTATTTCATTCGTACGATCCTATCTTACTCATTCGTACGATCCATTCTAATTCATTCGCATGAATGTATCCATTCTAATTCATTCGTACGATCAATTCTAATTCATTCGCACGATCCATTCTAATTCATTCATACGATTCATTCTAATTCATTCGCACGATCCATTCTAATTCATTCATTGGATCCATTCTAATTCATTCGTACAATCCACCCTAATTCCTTCGTATGATCCATTCTAATTCATTCGCACGAATGTTTCTATTCTAATTCATTCGTACGATCCATTCGAATTCATTTATACGATCCATTCTAATTCATTCGCACGATCCATTCTAATTCATTTGTACGATCCATTCTAATTCATTCGTACGATCCATTCTAATTCATTCGTACGATCCATTCTAATTCATTCGCACGATCCATTCTACTTCATTCGCATGATCCATTCTAATTCCTTCGTACGATCCATTCTATTTCATTTGTATGATCCATTCTAATTCCTTCGTACGATCCATTCTAATTCATTCCCATGAATGTATCCATTCTAATTCATACGTACGATCCATTCTTACTCATTCGTACGATCCATTCATGGGAATGAATTAGAATGGATCATACGAAAGAATTAGAAAGGATCGTACGAATGAATTAGAATAGATTGTGCGAATGAATTAGAATGGATCATATGAATGAATTAGAATGGATTGTGCTAATGAGTAAGATCAATTCTTACTCATTCGTACGATCCATTCTAATTAGAATGGATTGTACGAATGAATTAGAATGGATTGTATGAATGAATTAGAATGGATTGTGCGAATGAATTAGAATGGATCGTACGAATGAATTAGAATGGATACATTCGTGCGAAAGAATTAGAATGGATTGTATGAATGAATTATGATGGATCGTACGAATGAATTAGAATGGATCGTATGAATGAATTAGAATGGATCGTGCGAATGAATTAGAATGGAACGTATGAATGAAATAGAATGGATCATACAAATGAATTAGAATGGATCGTGCGAATGAATTAGATTGGATCGTGTGAATGGATCGTACGAATGAATTAGAATGGATCGTACGAATGAATTAGAATGTATTGTACGAATGAATTAGAATAGATTGTGGGAATGATTTAGAATGGATCGTATGAATGAATTAGAATGGATCGTACAAATGAATTAGAATGGATCGTATGAATGAATTAGAATGGATCGAACGAATGAATTAGAATGGATACATTCGTGCGAAAGAATTAGAATGGATCGTGCTAATTCATTCATACGATCTGTTCTAATTCATTCGCACAATCTATTCTAATTCATTCGTATGATCCATTCTAATTCATTCACACGATCGATTCTACTTCATTTGCACGATCGATTCTAATTCATTCATACAATCCATTCTAATTCTTTCGCAAGAATGTATTCATTCTAATTCATTCGTACGATCCACCCTAATTCCTTCGTATGATCCATTCTAATTTATTCGCACGATCCATTCTAATTCATTCATACGATCCATTCTAATTCATTCATGCAATCCATTCTAATTCTTTCGCACGAATGTATCCATTCTAATTCATTCGTACGATCAACCCTAATTCCTTCGTATGATCCATTCTAATTCATTCGCATGAATGTATCCATTCTAATTCATTCGTACGATCCATTCTAATTCATTCGTACTATCCACCCTAATTCCTTTGTATGATCCATTCTAATTCATTCGCACGAATGTATCCATTCTAATTCATTCATACGATCCATTCGAATTCATTCATACGATCCATTCTAATTCATTCATATGATCCACTCTAATTCATTCGCACGAATGTATCCATTCTAATTCATTCGTACGATCCATTCTAATTAATTCGCACGATCCAATTTAATTCATTTGCACGATCCATTCTAATTCATTCGTACGATCTATTTTAATTCTTTCGTACGATCCATTCTTACTTATTCGTACAATCCATTCTGATTCATTCGCACGAATGTATCCTTATTCGCACGATCCATTCTAATTCATTTGCACGATCTATTCTAATTCATTCATACAATCCATTCTAATTCTTTCGCACCAATGTATCCATTCTAATTCATTCGTACGATCCACCCTAATTCCTTCGTATGATCCATTCTAATTCATTCGCACGAATGTATCCATTCTAATTCATTCGTACGATCCATTCAAATTCATTCAAACGATCCATTCTAATTCATTCATACGATCCATTCTAATTTATTCGCACGAATGTATCCATTTTAATTCATTCGTACGATCCATTCTAATTCATTCGCACAATCTATTCTAATTCATTCGTACGATCCATTCTAATTCATTCGCACGATCCATTCTAATTCATTTGCACGATCCATTCTAATTCATTCATACAAACCATTCTAATTCTTTTGCACGAAGGTATCCATTCAAATTCATTCGTACGATCTATTCTAATTCCTTCATATGATCCATTCTAATTCCTTCGTATGATCCGTTCTATTTCATTCGTATGATCCATTCTAATTCCTTCGTACGATCCATTCTAATTCATTACCATGAATGTATCCATTCTAATTCATACGTACGATCCATTCTAATTCATTCATACGATCCATTCTAATTCATTCGCACGAATATATCCATTCTAATTCATTCGTACGATCCATTCTAATTCATTCGCACGATCCATTCTAATTCATTCGTACGATCCATTCTGATTCATTCATACAATCCATTCTAATTCATTTGCACGAATGTATCCATTCTAATTCATTCGTGCGATCCATTCTAATTCATTCTAATCCTTTCTATTTCATTCGTACAATCCATTCTAATTTCGTACGTACGATCCATTCTAATTCATTCTAATTCATTCATACGATCCATTCTAATTCATTTGCACGAATATATCCATTCTAATTCATTCGTACGATCTATTCTAATTCATTCGCACGAATGTATCCATTCTAATTCATTCTAATTCCTTCGTATGATCCATTCGTACGATCCATTCTAATTCCTTCGCACGAAAATATCCATTCTAATTCTTTCGTACGTACGATCCGTTCTAATTCATTCGCACGATCTATTCTAATTCATTCATACGATCCATTCTATTTCATTCATACAATCCATTCTAATTCTTTCGTACGAATGTATCCATTCTAATTCATTCATACAATCCATTCTAATTCTTTCGCACGATCCATTCTAATTCCTTCGTACGATCCATTCTAATTCATTCGTATAATCCATTCTAATTCATTCGCACCATCCATTCTAATTCATTCATACGATCCATTCTAATTTATTTATACAATCCATTCTAATTCTTTCGCACGAATGTATCCATTCTAATTCATACGTACGATCCACCCTAATTCCTTCGTATGATCCATTCTAATTCATTCGCACGAATGTATCCATTCTAATTCATTCGTACGATCCATTCGAATTCATTCATACGATCCATTCTAATTCATTCATACGATCCATTCTAATTCATTTATACGAATGAAATAGAATGGATCGTACGAATGAATTAGAATGGATCGTGCGAATGAATTAGAATGGATCGTGCGAATGAATTAGAATGGATCGTACGAATGAGTAAGAATGGATCATACGAATGAAATAGAATGGATCGTATGAATGAATTTGAATGGATCGTGTGAATGAATTAGAATGGATCGTGCGAATGAATTATAATGGATCATACGAATGAATTAGAATGGATCGTATGAATGAATTAGAATGGATCATGCGAATGAATTAGAATGGATCGTATGAATGAATTTGAATGGATCGTACGAATGAATTAGAATGGATACATTCGTGCGAATGAATTAGAATGGATCATACGATTCAATTAGGGTGAATCGTACAAATGAATTAGAATAGATACATTCGTGCGAAAGAAATAGAATGGATTGTATGAATGAATTAGAATGGATCGTATGAATAAATTAGAATGGATCGTATAAATGAATTAGAATGGATCGTACGAAGGAATTTGAATGGATAAATTCGTGCGAAAGAATTAGAAAGGATTGTATGAATGAATTAGAATGGATCGTATGAATAAATTAGAATGGATCATGCGAATGAATTAGAATGGATCGTACGAATGAATTTGAATGGATCGTATGAATGAATTAGAATAGATCATGCGAATGAATTAGAATGGATCGTACGAATGAATTAGAATGGATACATTCGTGCGAATCAATTAGAATGGATCGTACGATGAATTAGAATGGATACATTTGTGCGAATGAATTAGAATGGATCGTGCTAATGAATTAGAATAGATCGTACAAATGAATTAGAATGGATCATAGGAAGGAATTAGGGTGGATCGTACGCATGAATTAGAATGGAAACATTCGTGCGAAAGAATTAGAATGGATTGTATGAATGAATTAGAATGGATCGTGCAAATGAATTAGAATGGATCGTGCGAATGAATTAGAATGGATCGTACGAATTAATTAGAGTAGATTGTGCGAATGAATTAGAATGGATCGTACGAATGAATTAGAATGGATCGTATGAATGTATTAGCATGATCCATTCTAATTCTTTCGCACGAATGTATCCATTCTAATTCATTCGTACGATCAATTCTAATTCATTCATACGATCCATTCTAATTCATTCCTACGATCCATTCTAATTCATTTGCATGATCCATTCTAATTCATTCGCACGAATGTATCCATTCTAATTCATTCGTACGATCTATTCTAATTTATTCGCACGATCCAATCTAATTCATTCGCACAATCCATTCTAATTCATTCGTACGATCCATTCTATTTCATTCGTACGATTCATTCTTACTCATTCGTACGATCCATTCTAATTTATTCGCACGAATGTACCCATTCTAATTCATTTGTACGATCCCATCTAATTCATTTGCACGATCCATTCTAATTCATTCATACGATCCATTCTAATTCATATGATCCATTCTATTTCATTCATACGATCTATTCTATTTTATTCGTATGATCCATTCTAATTCATTCATACGATCCATTCTATTTCATTCGTACGATCCATTCTTACTCATTCATTCGATCCAATCTAATTCATTCGCACGATCCAATCAAATTCATTCATACGATCCATTCTAATTCATTCGTACGATCTATTCTATTTCATTCGTACGATCCATTCTTACTCATTCGTACGATCCATTCTAATTCATTCGCACGAATGTATCCATTCTAATTCATTCGTACGATCTATTCTATTTCATTCGTACGATCCATTCTTACTCATTCGTACGATCCATTCTAATTCATTCGCACGAATGTATCCATTCTAATTCATTCGTATGATCCATTCTAATTCATTCGCACGATCCATTCTAATTCATTCATACGATCCATTCTAATTCATTCGTACGATCCATTCTAATTAATTCATACAAACCATTCTAAATCTTTCGCATGAATGTATCCATTCTAATTCATTCGTACGATCCATTCTAATTAATTCGCACGATCCATTCTAATTCAATCATACGATCCATTCTAATTCATTTGTATGATCCATTCTAATTCATACGTACGATTCATTCGAATTCATTCATACGATCCATTCTTATTAATTCATACGATCCATTCTAATTCATTCGCACGAATGTATCCATTCTAAATCATTCGTAGGATCCATTCTAATTTATTCGCTCGATCCAATCTAATTCATTCGCACGATCCATTCTAATTCATTTGTACGATCCATTCTATTTCAATCGTACAATCCATTCTTACTCATTCATACGATCCATTCTAATTCATTCGCACGAATGTATCCATTCTAATTCATTCGTACGATCCATTCTAATTCATTCGCACGATCCATTCTAATTCATTCATACGATCCATTCTAATTCATTCGTACGATCTATTCTAATTCATTCATACGATCCATTCTATTTCATTCGTACGATCCATTCTTACTCATTCATACGATCCATTCTAATTTATTCACACGAATGTATCCATTCTAATTCATTCGTACGATCCATTCTAATTTATTCGCACGATCCTTTCTAATTCAATCATACGATCCATTCTAATTCATTCGTACGATCCATTCTAATTCATTCGCACAATCTATTCTAATTCATTCGTATGATCCATTCTAATTCATTAGCACGATCCATTCTAATTCATTCGTACGATCCATTCTAGTTCTTTCGTACGATCCATTCTTACTTATTCGTACGATCCATTCTAATTCATTCGCACGAATGTATCCATTCTAATTCGTTCATACGATCCATTCTAATTCATTCGCATGATCCATTCTAATTCATTCATACGATCCATTCTAATTTATTCGTACGATGCATTCTATTTCATTCGTACGATCCATTCTTACCTATTCGTACGATCCATTTTAATTTATTCGCACGAATGTATCCATTTTATTCTAATTCATTCGTACGATCCATTCTAATTCATTCGCACGATCCATTCTAATTCATTCATACAATCCATTATAAATCATTCGCACGAATGTTTTCATTCGCACAATCTATTCTAATTCATTCGTACGATCCATTCTAATTCATTAGCACGATCCATTCTAATTCATTCGTATGATCCAATCTATTTCATTCGTATGATCTATTCTAAGTCATTCGTACGATCCATTCTAATTCATTCGCACGAATGAATCCATTCTAATTCATTCGTATGATCCATTCTAAATCATTCGCACGAACCATTCTAATTCATTCGTACGATCCATTCTAATTCATTCGTACGATCCATTGTAATTCATTCGCACAATCTATTCTAATTCATTCGTACGATCCATTCAAATTCATTAGCACGATCCATTCTAATTCATTCGTACGATCCATTCTATTTTATTCGTACGATCCATTCTTACTCTTTCGTACGATCCATTCTAATTCATTCGCACGAATGTATCCATTCGAATTCATTCGTACGATCCATTCTAATTCATTCGTACAATCCATTCTAATTCATTCGTACGATCCATTCTAATTCATTCGCACGATCCATTCTAATTCATTCATACGATCCATTCTAATTCATTCGTACGATCCATTTTAATTCATTCGTACGATCCATTCTAATTTATTAGCACTATCCATTCTAATTCATTCATACGATCTATTCTAATTTATACGATCCATTCTAATTCATTCATACGATCCATTCTATTTCATTCGTATGATCCATTCTAATTCATTCATATGATCCATTCTATTACATTCGTACGATACATTCTTACTCATTCGTATGATCCAATCTAATTCATTCGCACGATCCAATAATATTCATTCGTACGATCCATTCTAATTCATTCGTACGATCCATTCTATTTCATTCATACGATCCATTCTTACTCATTCGTACGATCCATTCTAATTCATTCGCACGAATGTATCCATTCTAATTCATTCGTACGATCCAATCTAATTCCTTCGCACGATCCTTTCTAATTCATTCATACGATGCATTCTAATTCATTCGTACGATCCATTCTAATTCATTCATACAATCCATTCTAATTCGTTTGCACGAATGTATCCATTCTAATTCATTCGTACGATCCATTCTAGTTCATTCGCACGATCCATTCTAATTAATTCATACGATCCATTCTAATTCATTCGTACGATCCATTCTAATTCATACGTACGATCCATTCGAATTCATTCGTACGATCCATTCTAATTCATTTATACAATCCATTCTAATTCTTTTGCACGAATGTATCCATTCTAATTCATTCGTACGATCCATTCTAGTTCATTCGCCCGATCCATTCTAATTCATTCATACGATCCATTCTAATTCATTCGTACGATCCATTCTAATTCATACGTACGATCCAATCGAATTTATTCATACGATCCAATCTAATTCTTTCATACGATCCATACTAATTCATTCGCACGAATGAATCCATTCTAATTCATTCGTACGATCCATTCTAATTCATTCGCACGATCCAATCTAATTCATTCGCAAGATCCATTCTAATTCGTTCGTACGATCCATTCTATTTCATTCGTACGATCCATTCTTACTGATTCGTACGATCCATTCTAATTCGTTCGCACAAATGTATCCATTCTAATTTATTCGTATGATCCATTCTAATTCATTCGCACGATCCATTCTAATTCATTCATACGATCCATTCTAATTCATTCATAAGATCCATTCTAATTCATTCGCACGAATGTATCAATTCTAATTCATTCGTACGATCCATTCTAATTCAATCGTACAACCTATTCTGATTCATTCGTACGATCCATTCTAATTCATTAGCACGATCCATTCTAATTCATTCGTACGATCCATTCTATTTCATTCGTACGATCCATTCTTACCCATTCGTACGATCCATTCCAATTCATTCGCACGAATGTATCCATTCTATTCTAATTCATTCGTACGATCCATTCTAATTCATTTGCACGATCCATTCTAATTCATTCATACGATCCATTCTAATTCATTCGTACGATCCAGTTTAATTCATTCGCACGATCCATTCTAATTCATTCATACGATCCATTCTAATTCATTCATACAATCCATTCTAATTCTTTCGCACGAATGTATCCATTCTAATTCATTCGTACGATCCACCCTAATTCCTTCGTATGATCCATTCTAATTCATTCGGACGAATGTATCCATTCTAATTCATTCATATGATCCATTCGAATTCATTCATACGATCCATTCTAATTTATTCATACGATCCATTCTAATTCATTCGCACGAATGTATTCATTCGGACAATCTATTCTAATTCATTCGTACGATCCATTCTAATTCATTAGCACGATCCATTCTAATTCATTCGTACGATCCATTCTATTTCATTCCTACGATCCAGTCTAACTTATTCGTACGATCCATTCTAATTCATTCGCACGAATGTATCCATTCTAATTCAGTTATACGATCCATTCTTATTCATTCGCACGATCCATTCTAATTCACTCATACGATCCATCTAATTCATTCGTACGATCCATTCTAATTCATTCGCACAATCTATTCTAAGTCATTCGTAAATCCATTCTAATTCATTAGCACGATCCATTCTAATTCATTCGTATGATCCATTCTATTTCATTCCTACGAACCATTCTTACTCATTTGTACGATCCATTCTAATTCATTCACGTGAATGTATCCATTCTAATTCATTCGTACGATCCATTCTAATTCATTCGTACGATCCATTCTAATTCATTCGCACGATCCATTCTAATTCATTCGCACGATCCATTCTAATTCATTCAAACGATCTATTCTAATTCATTCATATAATCCATTCTAATTCTTTCGCACGAATGTATCCATTCTAATTCATTCGTACAATACACCCTAATTCCTTCGTATGATCCATCTAATTCATTCGTACAATCCATTCGAATTCATTTATACGATCCATTCTAATTTATTAGCACGATCCATTCTAATTCATTCATACGATCCATTCTAATTCATTCGTACGATCCATTCTAATTCATTCATACTATCCGTTCTAATTCATTCGCATGATCCATTCTAATTCCTTCGTACGATCCATTCTATTTCATTTGTATGATCCATTCTAATTCCTTCGTACGATCCATTCTAATTCATTCCCATGAATGTATCCATTCTAATTCATATGTACGATCCATTCTTACTTATTCGTACTATCCATTCTAATTCATTCGCATGATCCATTCTAATTTATTTGCACGATCCATTCTAATTCATTCATACAATCCATTCTAATTCTTTTGCACGAATGTATCCATTCTAATTCATTCGTACGATCCATTCTAATTCCTTCATTCGATCCATTATAATTCCTTCGTACGATCCATTCTAATTCCTTCGTACGATTCATTCTATTTCATTCGTATGATCCATTCTAATTCCTTCGTACGATCCAATCCAATTCATTCCCATGAATGTATCCATTCTAATTCCTTCGTACGATTCATTCTAATTCATTCGTACGATCCATTCTTTCGTACGTATCCATTCTAATTTATTCATACGATCCATTCTAATTCATTCGCACGATCCATTCTAATTCATTCGTACGATCCATTCTAATTCATTCATACGATCCATTCTAATTCATTCGCACGATCCATTCTAATTCATTCTTACGATCCATTCTAATTCTTTCGTACGATCAATTCTAATTCATTCGCACAATCTATTCTAATTCATTCGTACGATCCATTCTAATTCATTAGCACGATCCATTCTAATTTATTCATACGATCTATTCTATTTCATTCGTACGATCCATTCTTACTCATTCGTACGATCCATTCTAATTCATTCGCACGATCCATTCTAATTCATTCATACAATCCATTCTATTTCATTCGTACGATCCATTCTTACTCATTCGTACGATCCATTCATGGGAATGAACTAGAATGGATCATACGAAAGAATTAGAAAGGATCGTACGAATGAATTAGAATAGATTGTGCGAATGAATTAGAATGGATCATATGAATGAATTAGAATGGATTGTGCTAATGAGTAAGATCAATTCTTACTCATTCGTATGATCCATTCTAATTAGAATGGATCGTACGAATGAATTAGAATGGATCGTATGAATGAATTAGAATGGATCGTGCGAATGAATTAGAATGGATCGTACGAATGAATTAGAATGGATACATTCGTGCGAAAGAATTAGAATGGATTGTATGAATGAATTAGAATGGATCGTACGAATGAATTAGAATGGATCGTATGATTGAATTAGAATGGATCGTGCGAATGAATTAGAATAGATCGTATGAATGAAATAGAATGGATCGTACGAATGAATTAGAATGGATCGTGCGAATGAATTAGATTGGATCGTGCGAATGGATCGTACGAATGAATTAGAATGGATCGTACGAATGAATTAGAATGTATTGTACGAATGAATTAGAATAGATTGTGCGAATGATTTAGAATGGATCGTACGAATGAATTAGAATGGATCGTACGAATGAATTAGAATAGATCGTATGAATGAATTAGAATGGATCGTACGAATGCATTATAATGGATACATTCGTGCGAAAGAATTAGAATGGATCGTGCTAATTCATTCATACGATCCATTCTAATTCATTCGTACGATCTATTCTAATTCATTCGCACAATCTATTCTAATTCATTCGTACGATCCATTCTAATTCATTCGCACGATCCATTCTAATTCATTTGCACGATCCATTCTAATTCATTCATACAATCCATTCTAATTCTTTCGCAAGAATGTATCCATTCTAATTCATTCGTACGATCCACCCTAATTCCTTCGTATGATCCATTCTAATTTATTCGCACGATCCATTCTAATTCATTCATATGATCCATTCTAATTCATTCATACAATCCATTCTAATTCTTTCGCACGAATGTATCCATTCTAATTCATTCGTACGATCAACCCTAATTCCTTCGAATGATCCATTCTAATTCATTTGCACGAATGTATCCATTCTAATTCATTCGTACGATCCATTCTAATTCATTCGTACTATCCACCCTAATTCCTTCGTATGATCCATTCTAATTCATTCGCACGAATGTATCCATTCTAATTCATTCGTACGATCCATTCGAATTCATTCATACGATCCATTCTAATTCATTCAAACGATCCACTCTAATTCATTCACACGAATGTATCCATTCTAATTCATTCGTACGATCCATTCTAATTAATTCGCATGATCCAATCTAATTCATTTTCACGATCCTTTTTTTTTAATCAAAGCTAGGGGATTTTATTAGGGACCCCGCCCAAAAACAAGAAAGAGAATTACAGCTCTAGGCTTTTATAACAAATAAGGCTATCAGAGAGTGCACACAAAAGAAAAAACAATACAAGGATCAACACTCCAATACATCTTGAAAATAAAAGACAACATTTTGCAACTACCAAATAGAACCAAGTATTAATCGAAAACTTGGCTCTACTTCAATATCTGATGTAACATAAGAATCAGCCAATCTGAAACATAATCTCCACCCAAATTCAGCTTAACACCATCACTGACAAATACTTGGTTTATGAATTTTGCATCTGTCATAACACTTCCCCATTTTGTCAGCTTCAATAGCAATACAAAGATTGCCTTTTAAATCTGCTGGGTAATACTTAACCATACTATTTTCCCCTTGACCCATCTTAGAAAGTATATCTGCCGGCTGATTTCCTTCTCTCCAAACATGAGATAAAAGGAAATTTTTGAATTTGGCACACTTCTTCCTAATATAGATTACTTGTTGAGATACATTCCAAGGAATAGAGCATGTATTTTTGATGCAGTTCACAGCAATAAGAGAATCTGATTCCACCCAAAGTTGAGATATATTCAATTCTTCAGCATAAGCTAAACCTTGTTCAATAGCATCAAGCTCCACAGAAAGGATTTGCTTATGCCTTGAAGGCCCACAATAGCCTAACATATTCTGTCCTTCAGAGTTATGAAAAATACCTCCAATAGAAGCCTTGCTATCAGTAACAGCCCCATCAGTATTCAACTTAATCCAGTCACCAGTAGGTTTTCCCCACACAACCTGATTGATGATATTTTGCCTAGGAAAAAATAAGAGACCCCATTTAGCTACAGAAATTCTATTTTCCTGACTGTCCTTCTCATGGATATTTAGCTCTGAAAGCTTGAGATGAATTATACTAGTTATACTGGCCAGCAGAAATCTTTTGTGTCTTGTTTTCTGTTCAAAAATCCTTATATTTCTCTCTTCCCATATAAAATAGACAGCACATCCAATAGCAAGTTTTGCTATAGTAGCTATCAAACCATCTCCTGAAAATCTGGATCGAAGTCTATGAAGTTCTTCTTTGATATTACCAATGTTTGTGGCTTTAATCCCAACTCTAGCTAGAATAGATCTCCAGAACCAATTCGAATAAGAACATTTGAAGAAAATGTGATCATGATCCTCCTTGTCAGACCAGCAAAGAGTACATAAATTTGGGACTGAAACTCCTCGCTTGTGCAATTTATCACAAGTGAGTAAAGTTTGCTTAACTGATCTCCAAAGACACATAGCATGCCTCTCAATTCTTTGATGATGCCAAATCCAATCATATTCAATCATTGGAGGATTTTTAAGTCTAAGGGCATTCCAATCATTTGCACGATCCATTCTAATTTATTCGTACGATCTATTTTATTTCATTCGTACGATCCATTCTTACTCATTCGTACGATCCATTCTAATTCATTCGCACGAATGTATCCTCATTCGCACGATCCATTCTAATTCATTTGCACGATCCATTCTAATTCATTCATACAATCCATTCTAATTCTTTCGCACCAATGTATCCATTCTAATTCATTCGTACGATCCACCCTAATTACTTCGTATGATCCATTCTAATTCATTCGCACGAATGTATCCATTCTAATTCATTCGTACGATCCATTCGAATTCATTCATACGATCCATTCTAATTTATTCATTCGATCCATTCTAATTTATTCGCACGAATGTATCCATTCTAATTCATTTGTACGATCTATTCTAATTCATTCGCACAATCTATTCTAATTCATTTGTACCATCCATTCTAATTCATTCGCACGATCCATTCTAATTCATTTGCACGATCCATTCTAATTCGTTCATACAATCCATTCTAATTCTTTTGCACGAATGTATCCATTCAAATTCATTCGTATGATCCATTCTAATTCCTATATATGATCCATTCTAATTCCTTCAAACGATCCATTCTATTTCATTCGTATGATCCATTCTAATTCCTTCGTACGATCCATTCTAATTCATTACCATGAATGTATCCATTCTAATTCATACGTACGATCCATTCTAATTCATTCATACGATCCATTCTAATTCATTCGCACGAATGTATCCATTCTAATTCATTCGTACGATCCATTCTAATTCATTCACACGATCCATTGTAATTCATTCGTACGATCCATTCTGATTCATTCATACGATCCATTCTAATTCATTCGCACGAATGTATCCATTCTAATTCATTCGTGCGATCCATTCTAATTCATTCTAATCCATTCTAATTCATTCGTACGATCCATTCTAATTTCATACGTACGATCCATTCTAATTCATTCTAATTCATTCATACGATCCATTCTAATTCATTCGCACGAATGTATCCATTCTAATTCATTCATACGATCCATTCTAATTCATTCGCACGAATGTATCCATTCTAATTCATTCTAATTCCTTTGTATGATCCATTCGTACGATCCATTCTAATTCCTTCGCACGAAAATATCCATTCTAATTCATTCGTACGTACGATCCGTTCTAATTCATTCGCACGATCCGTTCTAATTCATTCATACGATCCATTCTAATTCATTCATACAATCCATTCTAATTCTTTCGCACGAATGTATCCATTCTAATTCATTCATACAATCCATTCTAATTCTTTCGCACGATCCATTCTAATTCTTTCGTACGATCCATTCTAATTCATTCGTACAATCCATTCTAATTCATTCGCACCATCCATTCTAATTCATTCATACGATCCATTCTAATTCATTTATACAATCCATTCTAATTCTTTCGCACGAATGTATCCATTCTAATTCATTCGTACGATCCACCCTAATTCCTTCATATGATCCATTCTAATTCATTCGCACGAATGTATCCATTCTAATTCATTCGTATGATCCATTCGAATTCATTCATACGATCCATTCTAATTCATTCGTACGATCCATTCTAATTCATTCGCACGGATGTATTCATTCGCACAATCTATTCTAATTCATTTGTACGATCCAGTCTAATTCATTAGCACGATCAATTCTAATTCATTCGTTCGATCCATTCTATTTCATTCGTTCGATCCATTCTTACTCATTCGTACGATCCATTCTAATTCATTAGCACGAATGTATCTATCCTAATTCATTCGTACGATCCATTCTAATTCATTCGCCCGATCCATTCTAATTCATTCATACAATCCATTCTAATTCATTAGTACGATCCATTCTAATTCATTCATACGATCGTACGTAGGAATGGATCGTACGATCCATTCTATTTCATTCGTACGATCCATTCAAATTCATAAAATCCATTGTAATTTCATTCATACGATCCATTCTATTTCATTCTTACTCATTCTAATTCATTTGTAAAATCCATTCATATGATCTAATTCATTCGTACAATGAATTAGAAATGATACATTCGTGCGAATGAATTAGAATGGATCGTATGAATGAATTAGATTGGATCATACGAATAAAATAGAATGGATCGTACGAATAAATTAGAATGGACCGTACTAATGAATTAGAATGGATCGTACGAATGAATTAGAATAGATTGTGCAAATGAATACATTCGTGCGAATGAATTAGAATGGATCGTATGAATGAATTAGAATGGATCGTATGAATGAATTAGAATGGATCAAATAAATGAATTCGAATGGATCGTATGAATGAATTAGAATGGATACATTCGTGCGAATGAATTAGAATGGATCATACGAGGGAATTAGGGTGGGTTGTACGAATGAATTAAAATGGATCGTGCTAATGAATTAGAATGGATCGTACGAATGAATTAGAATAGATCGTGTGAATGAATTAGAATGGATCGTACGAATGAATTAGAATGGATCGTATGAATGAATTAGAATGGATCCTGAGAATGAATTAGAATGGATCGTACGAATGAATTAGAATGGATACATTCGTGCGAATGAATTAGAATGGGTCGTACAAATGAGTAAGAATTAGAATGGATTGTATGAATGAATTAGAATGGATCGTATGAATGAATTAGAATGGATCGTGCGAATGAATTAGAATGGATTGTGCTAATGAGTAAGAATGGATCGTACGAATGAAATAGAATGGATCGTCCGAATGAATTAGAATAGATCGTGCTAATGAATTAGAATGGATCGTACGAATGAATTAGAATAGATTGTGCGAATGAATTAGAATGGATCGTGCGAATGAATTAGAATGGATACATTCGTGCAAATGAATTAGAATGGATCGTACGAATGAATTAGAATGGATACATTCGTACGAAAGAATTAGAATGGATCATATGAATTAGAATGGATACATTCGTACGATCCATTCTAATTCATTCATATGATCCATTCTATTTCATTTGTGCGATCCATTCATACTCATTCGTACGATCCATTCGAATTCATTCGTACGATCCATTCCAATTCATTCGCACAATCTATTTTAATTCATTCGTACGATCCATTCTAATTCATTAGCACGATCCATTCTAATTCATTCGTACGATCCATTCTATTTCATTCATATGATCCATTCTTACTCATTTGTACGATCCATTCTAATTCATTCGCACGAATGTATCCATTCCAATTCATTCGTACGATCCATTCTATTTCATTCATACGATCCATTCTAATTCATTCATACTATCCATTCTATTTCATTCGCACGAACGTATGCATTCTAATTCATTCGCACGATCTATTCTAATTCATTCGTACAATCCATTCCAATTCATTCGTACGATCCATTCTAATTCATTCATACGATCCATTATCCTAATTCCTTCGTATGATCCATTCTAATTCATTCGCACGAATGTATCTATTCTAATTCATTCGCACGATCAATTCTAATTCATTCATACGATCCATTCTAATTCAGTCACACGATCCATTCTAATTCATTCGCACGAATGTATCCATTCTAATTCATTCAAATGATCCATTCTAATTCATTCGCACAATCTATTCTAATTCATTTATACGATCCATTCTAATTCATTCGTACGATCCATTCTAATTCATTCGCATGATCCATTCTAATTCATTCATACGATCGATCGTGCTAATGAATTAGAATGGATCGTATGAATGAATTAGAATTGATCGTACGAATGGATTATAGTGGATCGTATGAATGAATTAGAATGGATCGTGCGAATGAATTAGAATGGATCGTACGAATGAATTAGAATGGATACATTCGTGCCAACGAATTAGAATAGATCGTACGAAGGAAATAAAATGGATCGTACGAATGAATTAGAATGGATCGTGCAAAAGAATTAGATTGGATCGTGCGAATGAATTAGAATGGATCGTACGAATGAATTAGAATGGATACATTCGTGCGAATGAATTAGAATGGATACATTCGTGCGAATGAATTAGAATGGATCGTGCAAGTAAATTAGAATGGATCGTACGGATGAATTAGAATAGATCATATGAATGAATTAGTATGGATACATTCATCTGAAAGAATTAGAATGGATCGTGCTAATTCATTCATACGATCCATTCTAATTCATTCGTACGATCCATTCTAATTTATTCGCACAATCAATTCTAATTCATTCGTACGACCCATTCTAATTCATTCGCACGATCCATTCTAATTCATGGATCGTATGAATGAATTAGAATGGATACATTCGTTCGAATGAATTAGAATGGATACATTCGTGCGAATGAATTAGAATGGATCGTACGAATGAATTAGAATGGATGCATTCGTGCGATAGAATTAGAATGGATCGTACGAATGAATTAGAATAGATCATACGAAGGAATTAGGGTAGATCGTACGAATGAATTAGAATGGATCGTACGAAGGAAATAGAATGGATCGTACGAAGGAACTAGAATGGATACATTCGTGCGAAAGAATTAGAATAGATTGTATGAATGCATTAGAATGGATCGTATGAATGAATTAGAATGGATCGGGCGAATGAATTAGAATGGATCGTATAAATGAATTAGAATGGATCGTATGAATGTATTCGAATGGATCGTACGAATGAATTAGAATGGATACATTTGTGCGAATGAATTATAATGGATCATACGAAGGAATTTGGGTGGATCATACGAATGAATTAGAAGAGATACATTCGTGCGAAAGAATTAGAATGAATTAGAATGGATCGTACGAAGGAATTAGATTGGATACATTCGTGCGAATGAATTAGAATGGATCATATGATTGAATTAGAATGGATCATACGAATGAATTTGAATGGATCGTACGAAAGAATTAGAATGGATCGTGCTAATGAATTAGAATGGATCGTACGATTGAATTAGATTGGATCGTATGAATGAATTAGAATGGATCGTGCGAATGACTTAGAATGGATCGTACGAATGAATTAGAATGGATACATTCGTGCGAATGAATTAGAATGGATCGTACGAATGAAATAGAATGGTTCGTACGAATGAATTAGAATGGATCATGCTAATGAATTAGAATGGATCGTACGAATGAATTAGAATAGATTGTGCGAAAGAATTAGAACTGATCGTACGAATTAATTAGAATGGATACATTTGTGCGAATGAATTAGAATGGATCGTATGAATGAATTAGATTGGATCGTATGAATGAATTAGAATGGATCATACGTATGAATTAGAATGGATACATTCATGGGAATGAATTAGAATGGATCGTGCGAAGGAATTAGAATGGATCATACGAATGAAATAGAATGGATCGTATGAAGGAATTAGAATGGATCGTACGAAGGAATTAGAATGGATCATACGAAGGAATTAGAATGGATCGTACAAATGAATTAGAATGGATCATACGAATGAGTAAGAATGGATCGTACGAATGAAATAGAATAGATCGTACGAATGAATTAGAATTGATCGTACGAATGAGTAAGAATGGATCGTACGAATGAAATAGAATAGATCATACGAATGAATTATAGTGGATCGTGCTAATGAATTATAATGGATCGTACGAAGATAGATTGTGCGAATGATGAATTAGAATGGATCGTGCGAATGAATTAGATTGGTTCGTGCGAATGAATTAGAATGGATCGTACGAATGAATTAGAATGAATACATTCGTAAGAATGAATTAGAATGGATCGTATGAATGAATTAGAATGGATCGTATGAATGAATTCGAATGGATCGAACGAAGGAATTAGAATGGATCGTATGAATGAATTAGAATGGATCGTATGAATGAATTAGAATGGATCGTGCGAATGAATTAGAACGGATCGTACGAATGAATAAGAATGGATACATTCGTGTGAATGAATTAGAATGGATCGTACGAATGAGTAAGAATGGATCGTACGAATGAAATAGAATGGCTCGTACGAATGAATTAAAATGGATCGTGCGAAAGAATTAGATTGGATCGTGCGAATGAATTAGAATGGATCATACGAATGAATTAGAATGGATACATTCGTGCGAATAAATTAGAATGGATCGTCCGAATGAATTAAAATGGATACATTCGTGCAAATGAATTAGATTGGATCGTGCGAATGAATTAGAATGGATCGTACGAATGAATTAGAATGGATCGTATAAATGAATTAGAATGGATCGTATGAATGAGTAAGAATGGACCGTACAAATGAAATAGAATGGATCGTACAAATGAATTAGATCATACAATCCATGGGAATGAATAAGAATCGATCGTACGACTGAATTCCTTAGCACGAATGAATTAGAATGGATCATATGAATGGATTGTACGAAGTAATTAGAATGAATTAGAATGGATCGTACGAATGAATTAGAATGGATCGTATGAATAAATTAGATTGGATCGTGTGAATAAATTAGAATGGATCGTATGAATGAATTAGAATGGATATATTCGTGCGAATGAATTAGAATGGATCGTATGAATGAATTAGAATGGATCGTATGAATGAATTCGAATGGATCGTACGTATGAATTAGAATGGACCGTACAAATGAATTAGAATGGATCGTATGAATGAATTAGAATGGATCGTACGAAGGAATTAGAATGGATCGTACGAAGGATTAGAATGGATTGTACGAAGGAATTAGAATGGATCGTACGAATGAATTAGAATGGATATATTCGTTCAAAAGAATTAGAATGGATTGTATGAATGAATTAGAATGGATCGTACAAATGAATTCGAATGGATCGTGCGAATGAATTTGAATGGATCGTACGAATGAATTAGAAAAGATTGTGTGAATGAATTAGAATGGATCGTACGAATAAATTAGAATGGATACATTCGTGCGAATGAATTAGAATGGATCGTATGAATGAATTAGAATGGATCGTACGTACGATCCATTCTTACTCATTCATACGATCCATTCTAATTCATTCGTACGATCCATTCTAATTCATTCCTACGATCCATTCTAATTCATTCGAACGATCCATTCTAATTCATTCATACGATCCATACTAATTCATTCATACAGTCCATTCTAATTCTTTCGCACGAATTTATCCATTCTAATTCATTCGTACGATCCACCCTAATTCCTTCGTATGATCCATTCTAATTCTTTCGCACGAATGTATCCATTCTAATTCATTCGTACGATCCATTCTAATTCATTTGTATGATCCATTCTAATTCATTCATATGATCCAATCTAATCCATTCATACGATCCATTCTAATTCATTCGCACGAATGTATCTATTCTAATTCATTCATACGATCCATCCTAATTCATTCGCACGATCCAATCTAATTCATTTATACGATCCATTCTAATTCATTTGTACGATCCATTCTAATTCATTCGCACGAATATATCCATTCTAATTCATTCGCACGATCTATTCTAATTCATTCGCATGATCCATTCTAATTCATTCATACGATCCATTCTAATTCATTTGTACGATCCATTCTAATTTATTCATACAATCCATTCTAATTAGAATGGATCGTACGAATGAATTAGAATGGATCGTATGAATGAATTAGAATGGATCGTGCGAATTAATAAGAATGGATCATACGAATGAATTAGATTGGATACATTTGTGCGAATGAATTAGAATGGATCGTACGAATGAGTAAGAATGGATCGTACGAATGAAATAGAATGGATCGTACGAATGAATTAGAATGGATCGTGCGAATGAATTAGATTGGATCGTGCGAATGAATTAGAATGGATCGTACAAATGAATAAGAATTGATACATTCGTGCAAATGAATTAGAATGGATTGTGCGAATGAATTAGAATGGATCGTACGAATGAATTAGAATGGATCGTGTGAATAAATTAGAATGGATCGTATGAATGAGTAAGAATGGATCGTACGAATGAGTAAGAATGGATCGTACGAATGAAAGAGAATGGATCGAACGAATGAATTAGAATGGATCATGCGAATGAATTAGATTGGATCATGCGAATGAATTAGTTTGAATGGGCCATACGAATGAATAAGAATAGATCGTGCGAATGAATAAGAATGAATTAGAATGGATTATATGGAATGAATTCGAATGGATCGTACGAATGAATTAGAATGGATACATTCATGCGAATGAATTAGAATGGATCATACGAAGGAATTAGGGTGGATCGTATGAATGAATTAGAATGGATACATTCGTGCGAAAGAATTAGAATGAATTAGAATGGATCGTACGAAGGAATTAGAATGGATACATTCGTGCGAATAAATTAGAATGGATCGTATGAATGAATTAGAATGGATCGTACGAATGAATTAGAATGGATCGTACGAAAGAATTTGATTGGATCGTGCTAATGAATTAGAATGGATCAAACGAATGAATTAGAATAGATTGTGCGAATGAATTAGAATGAATCGTACAATTGAATTAGATTGGATCGTATGAATGAATTAGAATGGATCGTGCGAATGGATTAGAATGGATCGTACAAATGAATTAGAATGGATACATTCATGCGAATGAATTAGAATGGATTGTACGAATAAGTAAGAATGGATCGTACGAATGAAATAGAATTGATCATACGAATGAATTAGAATGGATCGTGCTAATGAATTAGAATGGATCATACGAATAGATTAGAAAAGATTGTGCGAATGAATTAGAACGGATCGTATGAATGAATTAGAATGGATACATTCGTGCGAATGAGTTAGAATGGATCGTATGAATGAATTAGATTGGATTGTATGAATGAATTAGACTGGATCGTACGTATGAATTAGAATGGATACATTCATGGGAATGAATTAGAATGGCTCATTCGAAAGAATTAGAATGGATCATATGAATGAAATAGAATGGATCGTATGAAGGAATAAGAATGGACCGTGCGAAGGAATTGGAATGGATCATACGAAGGAATTATAATGGATCGTACGAATGAATTAGAATGGATCGTACAAATGAGTAAGAATGGATCATAGGAATGAAATAGAATGGATTGAACGAATGAATTAGAATGGATCGTGCAGATGAATTAGAATGGATCGTACGAATGAATTAGAATAGATCGTATGAATAAATTAGAATGGATCGTGCGAATGAATTAGATTGGATCGTGCGAATGAATTAGAATGGGTCGTACAAATGAATTAGAATGGATACATTCGTGCGAATGAATTAGAATGGATCGTATGAATGAATTAGAATGGATCGTATGAATGAATTCGAGTGGATCATACGAAGGAATTAGAATGTATCGTATGAATGAATTAGAATGGATCGTATGAATGAATTAGAATGGATCGTGCGAGCGAATTAGAATGGATCGTACGAATGAATTAGAATGGATACATTCGTGCGAATGAATTAGAATGGATCATACGAATGTGTAAGAATGGATCGTACGAATGAAATAGAATGGATCGTACGAATGAATTAGAATGGATCGTGCGAATGAATTAGATTGGATCGTGCGAAAGAATTAGAATGGATCGTACGAATGAATTAGAATGGATACATTCATGCGAATGAATTAAAATGGATCGTACTAATGAATTAGAATGGATACATTCGTGCAAATGAATTAGAATGGATCGTGCGAATGAATTAGAATGAATCGTGCGAATGAATTAGAATTAATCGTATGAATGAATTAGATTGGATCGTTTGAATGAATTAGAATGGATCGTGATAATGAAATAGAATCGATCGTACGAATGAATTAGAATAGATTGTGCGAATGAATTAGAATGGATCGTACGAATGAATTAGAGTGGAACGTGCAAATGAATTAGAATGGATCGTACGAATGAATTAAAATGGATACATTCGTGCGAATGAATTAGAATGGATACATTCGTGCGAAAGAAGTAGAATGGATTGTGCGAATGAATTAGAGTAGATCGTGCGATGAATTAGAATAGATCGTACGAATGAATTAGAATGGATCGTATGAATGAATTCGAATGGATCGTACGAATGAATTAGAATGGATCGTGCTAATGAATTAGAATGGATCGTATGAATGAATTAGAATGGATCGTACGAATGAATTAGAATGGATCGTATGAATGAATCAGAATGGATCGTGCTAATGAATTAGAATGGATCATACGAATGAATTAGAATAGATTGTGCGAATGAATTAGAATGGATCGTATGAATGAATTAGAATGGATACATTCGTGCGAATAAATTAGAATGGATCGTATGAATGAATTAGATTGCATCGTATGAATGAATTAGAATGGATTGTACGTATGAATTAGAATGGATACATTCGTGCAAAAGAATTAGAATGGATTGTATGAATGAATTAGAATGGATCGTGCGAATGAATTAGAATGGATACATTCATGCGAATGAATTCGAATGGATCGTGCGAATGAATTAGAATGGATTAGAATGGATCGTGCGAATGAATTAGAATGGAGCGTACGAATGAGTAAGAATGCATCGTATGAATGAAATAGAATGAATCGTACGAATGAATTAGAATAGATCGTGCTAATGAATTATAATGGATCGTACGAATGAATTAGAATAGATTGTGCGAATGAATGAGAATGGATCGTACAAATGAATTAGAATGGATACATTTGTACGAATGAATTAGAATGGATCGTTTGAATGAATTAGATTGGATCGTATGAATGAATTAGAATGGATCGTACGTATGAATTAGAATGGATACATTAATCGGAATGAATTAGAATGGATCATACGAAGGAATTAGAATGGATCATACGTCTGAAATAGAATGGATCGTATGAAGGAATTAGAATGGATCGTACGAATGAAATAGAATGGATCGTACGAATGAATTAGAATGGATCGTGCTAATAAATTAGAATGGATCATACGAATGAATTAGAATGGATCATATGAATGAATTAGAATGGATCGTATGAATGAATTAGAATGGATACATTCGTGCGAATGAATTAGAATGGATCGTATGAATGAATTAGATTGGATCATATGAAAGAATTAGAATGGATCGTACGTATGAATTAGAATGGATACCTTCATGGGAATGAATTAGAATGGATCGTACTAAGGAATTAGAATGGATCATACGAATGAAATAGAATGGATCGTAGGAAGGAATTAGAATGGATCGTATGTTATGAATGAATTAGAATGGATCGTACGTATGAATTAGAATGGATATATTCATGGGAATGAATTAGAATGGATCGTACGTAGGAATTAGAATGGATCCATTCTAATTCATTCGTACGATCCATTCTAATTCATTCATACAATCCATTCTAATTCGTTCGCACGAATGTATCCATTCTAATTCATTCGTACAATCCACCCTAATTCCTTCGTATGATCCATTCTAATTCATTCGCATGAATGTATCCATTCTAATACATTCGTACGATCTATTTGAATTCATTCATACGATCCATTCTAATTCATTCATACGATCTATTCTAATTCATTCGCACGAATGTATCCATTCTAATTCATTCGTACGATCCATTCTAATTCATTCGCACAATCTATTCTAATTCATTCATATGATCCATTCTAATTCATTCGCACGATCCATTCTAATTCATTTGTACGATCCATTCTAATTCATTCATACAATCCATTCTAATTCTTTTGCACGAATGTATCCATTCTAATTCCTTCATACGATCCATTCTAATTCCTTCGTACAATCCTTTCTAATTCATTCGTACGATCCAATCTAATTCATTCATATGATTCATTCTTATTCTTTTGCACGAATGTATCCATTCTAATTCATTCGTACGATCCATTCTAATTCCTTCGTACGATCCATTCTAATTCCTTCGTACGATCCATTTTAATTCCTTCGTACGAACCATTTTAATTCATTCCCATGAATGTATCTATTCTAATTCATACGTACGATCCATTCTAATTCATTCATACGATCCAATCTAATTCATTCATTCGATCCACTCTAATTAATTCACACGAATGTATTCAATCTAATTCATTCTAATTCCTTCGTACGATCCATTCTAATTCCTTCGTACGATCCATTCGAATTCATTCATACGATCCATTCTAATTCATTCAATGGATCATATGAATGAATTAGATTGGATCGTATGAATGAACTAGAATGGATCGTACGTATGAATTAGAATGGATACATTCATGGGAATGAATTAGAATGGATCGTACGAAGGAATTAGAATGGATCATACGAATGAAATAGAATGGATCATACGAAGGAATTAGAATGGATCGTATGAAGGAATTATAATGGATTGTACGAATGAATTAGAATGGATACATTCGTGCAAAAGAATTAGAATGGATTATACGAATGAATTAGAATGGATCGTATGAATGAATTAGAATGGATCGTATGAATGAATTAGAATGGATACATTCGTGCGAATGAATTAGAATAGATCGTATGAATGAATTATATTGGATCGTATGAATGAATTAGAATGGATCGTACGTATGGATTAGAATGGATACATTCATGGGAATGAATTAGAATGGATCGTACGAAGGAATTATAATGGATCATACAAATGAAATAGAATGGATCGTACGAAGGAATTAGAATGGATCGTACGTTATGAATGAATTAGAATGGATCGTACGTATGAATTAGAATGGATACAATCATGGGAATGTATTAGAATGGATCGTACGAAGGAATTAGAATGGATCCATTCTAATTTATTCTAATTCATACGTACGATCCATTCTAATTTATTCATACAATCCATTCTAATTCTTTCGCACGAATGTATCCATTCTAATTCATTTGTACGATCCACCCGAATTCCTTCGTATGATTCATTCTAATTCATTCGCACGAATGTATCCATTCTAATTCATTAGTACGATCTATTCGAATTCATTCATACGATCCATTCTAATTCATTCATACGATCCATTCTAATTCATTCACACGAATGTATCCATTCTAATTTGTTCGCACAATCTATTCTAATTCAGTCGTACGATCCATTCTAATTCATTCGCACGATCCATTGTAATTCATTTGTACGATCCATTCTAATTCATTCATACAATCCATTCTAATTCTTTTGCATGAATGTATCCATTCTAATTCATTCGTACGATCCATTCTAATTCCTTCGTATGATCCATTCTAATTCCTTTGTACTATCCATTCTAATTTATTCGTACGATCCAATCTAATTCATTCATACGATCCATTCTAATTCTTTTGCACGAATGTATCCATTCTAATTCATTCTTACGATCCATTCTAATTGCTTCGTACGATCCATTCTAATTCATTCGTACGATCCATTCTAATTCCATCGTACGATCCATTCTAATTCATTCCCATGAATTTATTCATTCTAATTCATACGTACGATCCATTCAAATTCATTGATACGATCCAATCTAATTCATTCGTACGATCCATTCTAATTCATACGATCCATTCTAATTCATACGATCCATTCTAATTCATTCATACGATCCATTCTAATTCATTCGAACGATCCATTCTAATTCCTTCGTACGATCCATTCTAATTCATTCCCATGAATGTATCCATTCTAATTCATACGTATGATCTATTCAAATTCATTCATACGATCCAATCTAATTCCTTCGTACGATCCATTCGTATGATCCATTCTAATTCCTTCGTACGATCCATTCGAATTCATTGATACGATCCATTCTAATTCATTCATATGATCCATTCTAATTCATTCGCACGAATGTATCCATTCTAATTCATTTGTACGATCCATTCTAATTCATTCGCACGATCCAATCTAATTCATTTGCACGATCCATTCTAATTCATCATTCGCACAATCTATTCTAATTCATTCGTACGATCCATTCTAATTCATTAGCACGATCTATTCAAATTCATTCATACGATCCATTCTATTTCATTCGTACGATCCATTCTTACTCATTCGTACGATCCATTCTAATTCATTCGCACGAATGTATCCATTCTAATTCATTCATACGATCCATTCTAATTCATTCGCACGATCCATCATATTCATTCATACGATTCATTCTAATTCATACGTACGATCCATTCTAATTCAATCGTATGATCCATTCTAATTCATTCATACGATCCATTCTAATTCATTCGCACGATCCATTCTAATTCATTCGTACGATCCATTCTAACTCATTCGTACGATCCATTCTAATTCATTCGCACGAATGTATCAATTCTAATTCATTCGTACGATCCATTCTAATTCCTTCGTACGATCCATTCAATTTCATTCATATGATCCATTCTAATTCATTCATACAATCCATTCTAATTCTTTCGTACGAATGTATCCATTCTAATTAGAATGGATCATGTGAATTTGAATGGATCGTATGAATGATATAGAATGGATCGTATGAATTAGAATGGATCGTACAAATGAATTAGAATGGATCCATTCTAATTCATACGATCTTACGTATGAATTAGAATGGATTGTACAAATGAATTAGAATGGATCGTACAAATGAATTAGAATGGATCAATTCTAATTCGTACAAATGAAATAGAATGGATCGTACGAATGAATTAGAATGGATCGTGCGAATGAATTAGATTGGATCGTGCGAATGAATTAGAATGGATCCATTCTAATTCATTTGTATGATCCATTCTAATTCATACGATCCATTCTAATTCATTCGTACGATCCATTCTAATCCATTCTAATCCATTTTAATGATTCATTCCCATGAATGAATTAGAATGGATCGTATGAATGAATTAGAATGGATCATACAAATGAATTAGAATGGATCATACGTACGATCCATTCTATTTCATTCGTATGATCCATTCTAATTCCTTCGTACAATCCATTCTGATTCATTCCTATGAATGTATCCATTTTAATTCATACGTACGATCCATTCTAATTCATTCATATGATCCAATCTAATTCATTCATACGATCCATTCTAATTCATTTGCACGAATGTATCCATTCTAATTCATTCATACAATCCATTCTAATTCATTCGCCCAATCTATTCTAATTCATTTGTATGATCCATCCTAATTCATTAGCGCGATCCATTCTAATTCATTCGTACGATCCATTCTGTTTCATTCGTACGATCCATTCTTACTCATTCGTACGATCCATTCTAATTCATTCGCACGATCCATTCTAATTCATTCATATGATCCATTCTAATTCATTAGCACGATCCATTCTAATTAATTCGTACGATCCATTCTATTTTATTCGTACGATCCATTCTTAGTCATTCGTACGATCCATTCTAATTCATTCGCATGAATATTTCCATTCTAATTCATTCGTACGATCCATTCAAATTCATTCGCACGATCCATTCTAATTCATTCGTACGATCCATTCTAATTCATTCATACAATCCATTCTAATTCCTTCGCACGAATGTATCCATTCTAATTCATTCGTAAGATACGTTCTAATTCATTCGCACGATCCATTCTAATTCATTCATACGATCCTAACTCATTCGTACGATCCTTTCGAATTCATTCGCATAATCCATTCTAATTCCTTCGTACGATCTATTCTAATTCCTTCATATGATCCATTCTATTTCATTTGTATGATCCATTCTAATTCCTTCGTACGATCCATTCTAATTCATTCCCATGAATGTATCCATTCTAATTCATACGTACGATCAATTCTTATTCATTCATATGATCCAATCTAATTCATTCATACGATCCATTCTAATTCATTCGCACGAATGTATCCATTCTATTTCATTCGTACGATCCATTCTAATTCATTCGCACAATCTATTCTAATTCATTCGTACGATCCATTCTAATTCATTAGCACAATCCATTCTAATTCATTCATACGATCCATTCTATTTCATTCATACGATCCATTCTTACACATTCGTACAATCCATTCTAATTTATTCGCACGAATGTATCCATTCTAATTCATTCGTACGATCCATTCTAATTCATTCGCACGATCCATTCTTATTCATTCTTTTGATCCATTCTAATTCATTCATACAATCCATTCTAATTCTTTCGCACGAATGTATCCATTCTAATTCATTCGTACGGTCCACCCTAATTCCTTCATATGATCTATTCTAATTCATTCGCACGAATGTATCCATTCTAATTCATTCGTACGATCCTTTCGAATTCATTCATACGATCCATTCTAATTCATTCATACGATCCATTCTAATTCAATCGTACGATCCATTCTAATTCATTCGAACGAATGTATCCATTCTAATTCATTCACACGATCCATTCTAATTCATTCGCACAATCTATTCTAATTTATTTGCACGATCTATTCTAATTCATTAGCACGATCCATTCTAATTCATTCGTACGATCCATTCTATTTCATTCGTACGATCCATTCTTACTCATTAGCACAATCAATTCTAATTCCTTCATACGATCCATTCTAATTCATTCCCATGAATGTATCCATTCTAATTCATACGTACGATCCATTCTAATTCATTCGCACGATCCAATCTAATTCATTCGTACGATCCATTCTAATTCATTTGCATGATCCATTCTAATTCATCGTACGATCCATTGTGCGAATGAAATAGAATGGATCATGCGAATGAATTAGAATGTATACATTCGTGCGAATGAATTAGAATGAATCGTATGAATGAATTAGAATGGATCGTATGAATGAATTCAAATGGATCGTACGAATGAATTGGAATGGATACATTCGTGCGAATGAATTAGAATGGATCATACGAAGGAATTAGGGTGGATCGTACGAATGAATTAGAATGGATACATTCGTGCGAAAGAATTAGAATGGATTGTATGAATGAATTTGAATGGATCGTATGAATGAATTAGAATGGATCGTGCGAATGAATTAGAACGGATCATAGGAATGAATTAGAATGGATCGTATGAATGAATTTGAATGGATCGTGCGAATGAATTTGAATGGATCGTACGAATGAATTAGAATGGATCGTGCGAATGAATTAGAACGGATCATAGGAATGAATTAGAATGGATCGTATGAATGAATTAGAATGGATCGTGCGAATGAATTTGAATGGATCGGACGAATGAATTAGACTGGATACATTCGTGCGAATGAATTAGAACGGATCGTACGAATGAATTAGAATGGATCGTACGAAGGAATTAGAATGGATCATACGAATGAATTAGAATGCATACATTCGTGCGAATGAATTAGAATGGATCATACGAAGGAATTAGGGAGGATCGTACGAATGAATTAGAATGGATACATTCGTGCGAATGAATTAGAATGGATCGTACGAATGAATTAGAATGGATCGTACGAAGGAATTAGAATGGATCATACGAATGAATTAGAATGAAAACATTCGTGAGAATGAATTAGATTGGATCATACGAAGTAATTAGGGAGGATCGTACGATCAATTCTAATTCATTCGCACAATCTATTCTAATTCATTCGTACGATCCATTCTAATTCCTTAGCACGATCCATTCTAATTTATTCGTACGATCCATTCTATTTCATTCGTATGATCCATTCTTACTCATTCGTACGATCCATTCTAATTCATTCGCACGATCAATTCTAATTCATTCATACGATCCATTCTATTTCATTCGTACGATCCATTCTTACTCATTCGTACGATCCATTCATGGGAATGAATTAGAATGGATCATACGAAGGAATTAGAAAGGATCGTACGAATAAATTAGAATAGATTGTGCGAATGAATTAGAATGGATCATATGAATGAATTAGAATGGATTGTGCTAATGAGTAAGATCAATTCATACTCATTCGTACGATCCATTCTAATTAGAATGGATCGTACGAATAAATTAGAATGGATCGTATGAATGAATTAGAATGGATCGTGCGAATGAATTAGAATAGATCGTACAAATGAATTAGAATGGATACATTCATGCGAAAGAATTAGAATGGATTGTATAAATGAATTAGAATGGATCGTACGAATGAATTAGAATGGATCGTATGAATGATTTAGAATGGATCAAGCGAATGAATTAGAATGGATCGTATGAATGAAATAGAATGGATCGTACGAATGAATTAGAATGGATCGTGCGAATGAATTAGATTGGATCGTGCGAATGGATCGTACGAATGAATTAGAATGGATCATACGAAAGAATTAGAATGTATTGTATGAATGAATTAGAATAGATTGTGCGAATGAATTAGAATGGATCGTAAGAATAAATTAGAATGGATCGTTTGAATGAATTAGAATGGATCATATGAATGAATTAGAATAGATCGTACGAATGAATTAGAATGGATACATTCGTGCGAAAGAATTAGAATGGATCATGCTGATTCATTCATACGATCCATTCTAATTCATTCGTACGATCTATTCTAATTCATTCGCACATCTATTCTAATTCATTCGTATGATCCATTCTAATTCATTCGCACGATCCATTCTAATTCATTTGCATGCTCCATTCTAATTCAATTATACAATCCATTCTAATTCTTTCGCAAGAATGTATTCATTCTAATTCATTCGTACGATCCACCCTAATTCCTTCGTATGATCCATTCTAATTCATTCGAACGATCCATTCTAATTCATTCAAACGATCCATTCTAATTCATTCATACAATCTATTCTAATTCTTTCGCACGAATGTATCCATTCTAATTAATTCGTACGATCAACCCCAATTCCTTCGTATGATCCATTCAAATTCATTCGCATGAATGTATCCATTCTAATTCATTCGTACGATCCATTCTAATTCATTCGTACTATCCACCCTAATTCTTTCTTATGATCCATTCTGATTCATTCGCACAAATGTATCCATTCTAATTCATTCGTACGATACATTCGAATTCATTCATACGATCCATTCTTATTCATTCATACGATCCACTCTAATTCGTTCGCACGAATGTATCCATTCTAATTCATTCGTACGATCCATTCTAATTCATTCGCACGATCCAATCTAATTCATTTGCACGATCCATTCTAATTCATTCGTACGATCTATTCTATTTTATTCGTACGATCCATTCTTACTCATTCGTACGATCCATTCTAATTCATTCGCACGAATGTATCCTCATTCCCACGATCCATTCTAATTCATTTGCACGATCCATTCTAATTCATTTGCACGATCGTATGAATGAATTAGATTGGATCGTATGAATTTGATTGGATCGTATGAATTAGATTGGATCGTATGAATGAATTAGAATGGATCGTACGTATGAATTAGAATGGATACATTCATGGGAATGAATTAGAATGGATCGTACGAAGGAATTAGAATGGATCATACGAATGAAATAGAATAGATCGTACGAAGGAATTAGAATGGATCGTACGAATGAATTAGAATGGATACATTCGTGCAAAAGAATTAGAATGGATTTTATGAATGAATTAGAATGGATCGTATGAATGAATTAGAATGGATCGTATGAATGAATTAGAATGGATACATTCGTGCGAATGAATTAGAATAGATCGTATGAATGAATTAGAATGGATCGTATGAAAGAATTAGAATGGATCATACGAATGAAATAGAATGGATCGTATGAAGGAATTAGAATGGATCGTACGTTATTAATGAATTAGAATGGATCATACGTATGAATTAGAATGAATACATTCATGGGAATGAATTAGAATGGATCGTACGAAGGAATTAGAATGGATCCATTCTAATTCATTCTAATTCATTTGTACGATACATTCTAATTTATTCATACAATCCATTCTAATTCTTTCGCACGAATGTATCCATTCTAATTCATTCGTACGATCCACCCTAATTCCTTCGTATGATTCATTCTAATTCATTCGCACGAATGTATCCATTCTAATTCATTCGTATGATCCATTCGAATTCATTCATACGATCCATTCTAATTCATTCATATGATCCATTCTAATTCATTCACACGAATGTATCCATTCTAATTCATTCGTACGATCCATTCTAATTCATTCGTACGATCCATTCTAATTCATTCGCACGATCCATTCTAATTCATTTGTACGATCCATTCTAATTCATTCATACAATCCATTCTAATTCTTTTGCATGAATGTATCCATTCTAGTTCATTCGTACTATCCATTCTAATTCCTTCGTACGATCCATTCTATTTCCTTAGTACGATCCATTCTAATTTATTCGTACGATCCAATCTAATTTATTCATACGATCCATTCTAATTCTTTTGCACGAATGTATCCATTCTAATTCATTCGTACGATCCATTCTAATTCATTCATACGATCCATTCTAATTCCTTCGTACGATCTATTCTATTTCATTCCTAAGAATGTATCCATTCTAATTCATTCGTACGATCCATTCTAATTCATTCATACGATCCAATCTAATTCATTCATACGATCCATTCTAATTCATTCGCACGAATGTATTCAAGCTAATTCATTCTAATTCCTTCGTACGATCCATTCATACGATCCATTCTAATTCCTTCGTACGATCCATTCGAATTTATTCATACGATCCATTCTAATTCATTCATACGATCCATTCTAATTCATTCGTACGATCCATTCTAATTCATTCGCACGATCCAATCTAATTCAGTCACACGATCCATTCTAATTCATCATTCGCACAATCTATTCTAATTCATTTGTACGATCCATTCTAATTCATTAGCACGATCCATTCTAATTCATTCGTACGATCCATTCTATTTCATTCGTTCGATCCATTCTTACTCATTCGTACGATCCATTCTAATTCATTCGCACGAATGTATCCATTCTAATTCATTCGTACGATCCATTCTAATTCATTCACACGATCTATTCTAATTCATTCATACGATTCATTCTAATTCATACGTACTATCCATTCTAATTCATTTGTATGATCCATTCTAATTCATTCATACGATCCATTCTAATTCATTCGCACGATCCATTCTAATTCATTCGTACGATCCATTCTTACTCATTCGTACGATCCATTCTAATTCATTCGCACGAATGTATCCATTCTAATTCATTCGTACGATCCATTCTAATTCCTTCGTACGATCCGTTCATTTTCATTCATACGATCCATTCTAATTCATTCATACAATCCATTCTAATTCTTTCGCACTAATGTATCTATTCTAATTCATTCGTACGATCCATTCGAATTCATTCATACGATCCAATCTAATTCATTCGCACGAAGAAATTAGAATGGATCGTACGAATGAATGAATTAGAATAGATCATACGTACGAATGTATTAAAATTGATACATTCGTGCGAAAGAATTAGAATGGATTGTATGAATGAATTAGAATAGGTCGTATGAATGAAATAGAATGGATCGTACGAAGGAATTAGAATGGATCGTACGAATGAATTAGAATAGATACATTCGTGCGAATGAATTAGAATGGATCATACGAATGAGTAAGAATGGATCGTACGAATGAAATAGAATGGATCGTACGAATGAATTAGAATGGATCGTGCTAATGAATTAGAATTGATCATGCGAATGAATTAGAATGGATCGTATGAATGAATTAGAATGGATCGTACGAATGAATTATAATGGATTGTGCGAATGAATTAGAATGGAACGTACGAATGAATTAGAATGGATACATTCGTGCGAATAAATTAGAATGGATCATACGAATGAGTAAGAATGGATCGTACGAATGAAATAGAATGGATCGTGCGAATGAATTAGAATGGTTCGTATAAATGAATTAGAATGGATCGTATGAATGAATTAGAATGGATCGTGCGAATGAATTAGAATGGATCGTACGAATGAATTAGAATGGATACATTCGTGCGAATGAATTAGAATGGATCATACGAAGGAATTAGGGTGGATCGTACGAATGAATAAGAATGGATACATTCGTGCGAAAGAATTAGAATGGATTGGATGAATTAATTAGAATGGATCGTATGAATGAATTAGAATGGATTGTACGAATGAATTAGAATGGATTATTCTAATTCATTCGTATGATCCATTCTAATTTATTTTAACGATCCATTCTAATTCATTCGTACGATCCATTCTAATTCATTCGTACGATCCATTCTAATTCATTCGCACGATCCATTCTAATTCATTCATGCAATCCATTCTAATTTTTTCGCACGAATATATCCATTCTAATTCATTCGTACGATCTATTATAATTCATTCGTACGCTCCATTCTAATTTATTAGCACGATCCATTCTAATTGATTTGTACGATCCATTCTATTTCATTCGTACGATCCATTCTTACTCTTTCGTATGATCTATTCTAATTCATTCTCACGAATGTATCCATTCTAATTCATTCGTACGATCCATTCTAATTCATTCGCACGATCCATTCTAATTCATTCCTACGATTGATTCTAATTCATTCATACGATCCATTATAATTCATTCGTACGATCCATTCTAATTCATTCGCACGATCCATTCTAATTCATTCATACGATCCATTCTAATTCATTCGCACGAAAGTATACATTCTAATTCATTCGCACGATCCACCCTAATTCATTCGTACGATCCATTCTAATTCCTTCATACGATCCATTCTAATTCATTCCCATGAATGTATCCATTCTAATTCGTTCTATTTCATTCTAATTTATACGATCCATTCTAAGGAATTCATTCGTACGATCCATTCTAATTCATTCGCACGATCCATTGTAATCTATTCTAATTCATTCCCATCCATTCTAATTCATTTGTACGATCCATTCTAATTCATTCGTACGATCAATTCTTATTCATTCGCACGAATGTATCCATTCTAATTCATTCGTATAATCCATTCTAATTCATTCGCACGATCCATTCTAATTCATTGAGTAAGAATGGATCGTACGAATGAAATAGAATGGATCGTACGAATGAATTAGAATAGATTGTGCGAATGAATTAGAATGGATTGTACGAATGAATTAGAATGGATCGTATGAATGAATTAGAATGGATCGTATGAATGAATTAGAATGGATAAATTCGTGCGAATGAATTAGAATGGATCGTACGAATGAGTAAGAATGGATCGTACGAATGAAATAGAATGGATTGTACGAATGAATTGAAATGGATCGTATGAATGAATTAGAATGGATTGTACGAATGTATCCATTCTAATTCATTCCTTTGTGCGATCCATTCAAATTCATTACCACGATCCATTCTAATTCATTCGTACGATCCATTCTAGTCATTCACACGAATGGATCTTACTCATTCATACGATCCATTCTAATTCATTAGCATGATCCATTCAAATTCAATTACACGATCCATTCTAATTCATTCATACAATCCATTCTAATTCTTTTGCACGACTGTATCCATTCAAATTCATTCGTACGATCCATTCTAATTCCTTCGTACGATCCATTCTAATTCATTCGTACGATCCACCCTAATTCCTTCGTAAGATCCATTCTAATTCATTCGTACGATCCATTCTAATTCATTAGCATGATATATTCTAATTCATTCGTACGATCCATTCTATTACATTCGTACGATCCATATTCTAATACATTCGTACGTATGATCCATTCTAATTCATTCATTCATACGATCTATTCTAATTCCTTCGTGCGAATGAATTAGAATGGATCGTATGAATGAATTCGAATGGATGGCACGAATGAAATAGAATAGATACATTCATGCGAATGAATTAGAATGGATCGTACGAAGGAATTAGGGTGGATCATACGAATGAATTAGAATGGATACATTCGTGCGAAAGAATTAGAATGGATTGTATGAATGAATTAGAATGGATCGTATGAATAAAATAGATTGGATCGTACGAATGAATTAGATTGGATACATTCGTGCGAATAAATTAGAATGGATCGTGTGAATGAGTAAGAATGGATCGTACGAATGAATTAGAATGGATCGTGCGAATGAATTAGAATGGATCGTATGAATGAATTAGAATGGATCATGCGAATGAATTAGAATGGATCGTACGTATGAATTAGATTGAATTGTATGAATGAATTAGAATGGATTGTGCGAATGAATTAGAATGGATCGTATGAATGAATTAGAATGGATCATACGAATGAATTAGAATGGATCGTACGAATGAATTAGAATGGATCGTGTGAATGAATTAGAATGGATCATACGAATGAATTAGAATGGATACATTCGTGCGAATGAATTAGAATGGATCGTATGGATGAGTAAGAATGGATCGTACGAATGTAATAGAATGGATCATACATATGAATTATAGTTGATCGTGCTAATGAATTAGAATGGATCGTACAAATGAATTAGAATGAATTAGAATGAATTAGAATGAATTAGAATGGATCGTACGAATGAATTAGAATGGATCGTACGAATTAATTAGAATGGATACATTCGTGCAAAAGAATTAGAATGGATTGTACGAATGAGTTAGAATGGATCCATTCTAATTCATTCGCACGATCCATTCTAATTCATTCGCACGTATGTATCCATTCTAATTCATTCGTACGATCCATTCTAATTCATTCATACGATCCATTCTAATTCATTCATACGATCCATTCTAATTCATTTGCATGATCCATTCTAATTCATTCACACGAATGTATCCATTCTAATTCATTCACACGAATGTATCCATTCTAATTCATTCGTACGATCCATTCTAATTCATTCGCTCGATCCAATCTAATTCATTCTCATGATCCATTCTAATTCATTCGTACGATCCATTCTATTTCATTCGTACGATCCTTTCTTACTCATTCATACGATCCATTCTAATTCATTTGCACAAATGTATGCATTCTAATTCATTCGTACGATCCATTCTAATTCATTCGCATGATCCATTCTAATTCATTCATACGATCCATTCTAATTTATTCATACGATCCATTCTAATTCATTCGCACGATCCATTCTAATTTATTCATACGATCCATTCTAATTCATTCATACGAATTAGAATGGATCGTACGAATGAATCATTCGAATGAATTAGAATGGATCATGCATATGAATTAGAATGGATTGTAGATCGTACGAATGAATTAGAATAGATCGTGCTAATGAATTAGAATGGATAGTACGAATGAATCAGAATAGATTGTGCGAATGATGAATTAGAATGGATCGTGCGAATGAATTAGATTGGATCATGCGAATGAATTAGAATGGATCGTACGAATGAATTAGAATGGATACATTCGTGCGAATGAATTAGTATGGATCATATGAATGAATTAGATTGGATCGTATGAACGAATTAGAATGGATCATATGAATGAATTAGAATGGATCGTACGAATGAATTAGAATGAATTAGAATGGATCCATTCTAATTCCTTCGTACGATCCATTCTAGTTCATTCCCATGAATGTATCCATTCTAATTCATACGTACGATCCATTCTAATTTATTCTTAACGTACGATCCATTCTAATTCCTTCGTACGATCCATTCTATCTCATTCGTATGATCCATTCTAATTTCTTCGTACGATCCATTCTAATTCATTCCCGTGAATGTATCCATTTTAATTCATACGTGCGATCCATTCTAATTCATTTATACGATCCAATCTACTTCATTCATACGATCCATTCTAATTCATTCGCACGAATGTATCCATTCTAATTCATTCGTACGATCCATTCTAATTCATTCGCCCAATCTATTCTAATTCATTTGTATGATCCATTCTAATTCATTAGCACGATCCATTCTAATTTATTCGTACGATCCATTCTATTTTATTCGTACGATCCATTCTTACTCATTCGTACGATCCATTCTAATTCATTCGCACGATCCATTCTAATTCATTCATACGATCCATTCTAATTCAGTAGCACGATCCATTCTAATTGATTCGTACGATCCATTCTATTTCATTCGTACGATCCATTCTTACTCATTCGTACGATCCATTCTAATTCATTCGCACAAATGTATCCTTTCTAATTCATTCGTATGATCTATTCAAATTCATTCGCACGATCCATTCTAATTCATTCGTACGATCCATTCTAATTCATTCATACAATCTATTCTAATTCTTTCGCACGAATGTATCCATTCTAATTCATTCGTACGATACATTCTAATTCATTCGCACGATCCATTCTAATTCATTTATACGATTCATTCTAATTCTTTCGTACGATCCATTCTAATTCATTCGCATAATCCATTCTAATTCTTTCGTACGATCCATTCTAATTCCTTCGTACGATCCATTCTATTTCATTCGTATGAACCATTCTAATTCCTTCGTATGATCCATTCTAATTCATTCCCATGAATGTATCCATTATAATCCATACGTATGATCAATTCTAATTCATTCATACAATCCAATCTAATTCATTCATACAATCCATTCTAATTCATTTGCACGAATGTATCCATTCTATTTCATTCGTACGATCCATTCTAATTCATTCGCATAATCTATTTTAATTCATTCGTACGATCCATTCTAATTCATTAGCACGATTCATTCTAATTCATTCGTACGATCCATTCTATTTCATTCGTACGAACTATTCTTACACATTCATACGATCCATTCTAATTCATTCGCACGAATGTATCCATTCTAATTCATTTGTACGATCCATTCTAATTCATTCTTTCGATCTATTCTAATTCATTCATACAATCCATTCTAATTCTTTCGCACGAATGTATCTAGTCTAATTCATTCGTACGATCTACCCTAATTCCTTCGTATGATTCATTCTAATTCATTCGCATGAATGTATCCATTCTAATTCATTCGTACGATCCTTTCAAATTCATTCATACGATCCATTCTAATTCATTCATACGATCCATTCTAATTCATTCGTACGATCCATTCTAATTCATTCGCATGAATGTATCCATTCTAATTCATTCGCACGATCCATTATAATTCATTCGCACAATCTATTCTAATTTATTCGTACGATCCATTCTAATTTATTAGCACGATCCATTCTAATTCATTCGTACGATCCATTCTATTTCATTCGTACGATCCATTCTATTTCATTCGTACGATCCATTCTTACTCATTAGCACAATCCATTCTAATTCATTCGTATGATCCATTCTAATTCATTCGCATGATCCATTCTAATTCATTCGTACGATTCTAATTCATTCGTACGATCCATTCTATTTCATTCGTATGATCCATTCTAATTTCTTCGTACGATCCATTCTAATTCATTCCCATGAATGTATCCATTCTAATTCATACGTACGATCCATTCTTACTCATTCGTACGATCCATTCATGGGAATGAATTAGAATGGATCATACGAAAGAATTAGAAAGGATCGTACGAATAAATTAGAATAGATTGTGCGAATGAATTAGAATGGATCATATGAATGAATTAGAATGGATTGTGCTAATGAGTAAGATCAATTCTTACTCATTCGTATGATCCATTCTAATTAGAATGGATTGTACGAATGAATTAGAATGGATTGTATGAATGAATTAGAATGCATCGTGCGAATGAATTAGAATGGATCGTACGAATGAATTAGAATGGATACATTCGTGCGAAAGAATTAGAATGGATTGTATGAATGAATTATGATGGATCGTACGAATGAATTAGAATGGATCGTATGAATGAATTAGAATGGATCGTGCGAATGAATTAGAATGGAACGTATGAATGAAATAGAATGGATCATACAAATGAATTAGAATGGATCGTGCGAATGAATTAGATTGGATCGTGTGAATGGATCGTACGAATGAATTAGAATGTATTGAACGAATGAATTAGAATAGATTGTGGGAATGATTTAGAATGGATCGTACGAATGAATTAGAATGGATCGTATGAATGAATTAGAATGGATCGAACGAATGAATTAGAATGGATACATTCATGCGAAAGAATTAGAATGGATCGTGCTAATTCATTCATACGATCTGTTCTAATTCATTCGCACAATCTATTCTAATTCATTCGTATGATCCATTCTAATTCATTCACACGATCGATTCTAATTCATTTGCACGATCGATTCTAATTCATTCATACAATCCATTCTAATTCTTTCGCAAGAATGTATCCATTCTAATTCATTCGTACGATCCACCCTAATTCCTTCGTATGATCCATTCTAATTTATTCGCACGATCTATTCTAATCCATTCTGATACATTCGTGCGAAAGAATTAGAATGAATTGTATGAATGAATTAGAATGGATCGTATGAATGAATTAGAATGGATCGTGCTAATGAATTAGAATAGATCGTACGAATGAATTAGAATGAATCGTATGAATGAATTAGAATGGATCGTGCGAATGAATTAGAATGGATCGTATGAATGAATTAGAATGGATACATTCGTACGATCCATTCTAATTCATTCTAATTCATTTGTTTGATCCATTCTAATTCATTCCAATTCATTTGTATGATCCATTCTAATTCATTAGCACGATCCATTCTAATTCATTCGTACGACCCATTCTATTTCATTCGTACGATTCATTCTAACGCATTCGTACGATCCATTCTAATTCATTCGCACGAATGTATCCATTCTAATTCATTCGTATGATCCATTCTAATTCATTCCCACGATCCATTCTAATTCATTCATACGATCCATTCTAATTCATTCGCACGATCCATTCTAATTCATTCATACGATCCATTCTAATTCATTCATACAATCCATTCTAATTCTGTCGCAAGAATGTAGCCATTCTAATTCATTCGTACGATCTATTCTAATTCCTTCGTATGATCCATTCGAATTCATTCATACGATCCATTCTAATTTATTCATACGATCCATTCTAATTCATTCGCACGATCCATTCTAATTCATTAGCATGATCCATTCTAATTCATTCGTACAATCTATTCTAATTTATTCGCACAATCTATTCTAATTCATTCGTACGATCCATTCTAATTCATTCTAATTCTAATTAGAATGGATCGTACGAATGAATTAGAATAGATTGTGTGAATGAATTAGAATGGATCGTACGAATGAATTAGAATAGATACATTCGTGCGAATGAATTAGAATGGATCGTATGAATGAATTAGATTGGATCGTATGAATGAATTAGAATGGATCGTGCGAATGAATTAGAATGGATTGTACGAATGAATTAGAATGGATACATTCGTGCGAATGAATTAGAGTGGATCGTACGAATGAGTAAGAATGGATCGTATGAATGAAATAGAATGGATCGTGTGAATGAATTAGAATGGATACATTCGTGCGAATGAATTACAATGGATCGTACAAATGAATTAGAATGGATCGTAAGAATGAATTAGAAAGGATCGTGTGAATGAATTAGAATGGATCGTACGAATGAATTAGAATGGATAGAATGGATCGTATGAATGAATTACAATGGTTCGCACAAATGAATTAGAATGGATTGTACAAATGAATTAGAATGGATCGTGCGAATGAATTAGAATGGATCGTACGAATGAATTAGAATGGATACATTCGTGCGAATGAATTAGAATGGATCATGCGAATGAATTAGAATGGATCGTACGAATGAATTAGAATGGATTGTATGAATGAATTAGAATGGATCATGCGAATGAATTAGAATGGGTCGTACGAATGAATTAGAAAGGATACATTCGCGCAAATGAATTAGAATGGATCGTACGAATGAGTAAGAATGGATCGTACGAATGAAATAGAATGGATCGTACGAAAGAATTTGAATAGATCGTGCTAATGAATTAGAATGGATCGTACGAATGAATTAGAATAGATTGTGCGAATGAATTATAATGGATCGTACGAATGAATTAGAATGGATACATTGGTGCGAATGAATTAGAATGGATCTTATAATGAATTAGAATGGATCGTACGTATGAATTAGAATAGATACATTCATGGGAATGAATTAGAATGGATCGTACGAAGGAATTAGAATGGATCATACGAATGAAATAGAATGGATCGTACGAAGGAATTAGAATGGATCGTATGAAGGAATTATAATTGATCATACAAAGGAATTAGAATAGATCGTACGAATGAAATAGAATGGATACATTTGTGTGAAAGAATTAGAATGGATTGTATGAATGAATTAGAATAGATCGTGCTAATGAATTAGAATGGATCGTGCGAATGAATTAGAATGGATCGTACGAATGAATTAGAATAGATTGTGCGAATGAATTAGAATAGATTGTGCGAATGAATTAGAATGGATCGTACAAATGAATTAGAATGGATACATTCGTGCGAATGAATTAGAATGGATCATATGAATGAATTAGAATGGATCGTATGAATGAATTCGAATGGATCGTACGAATGAATTAGAATGGATACATTCGTTCGAATGAATTAGAATGGATCATACGAAGGAATTAGGGTGGATCGTATGAATGAATTAGAAGGGATACATTTGTGCGAAAGAATTAGAATGGATTGTACGAATGAATTAGAATGGATCATATGAATGAATTAGAATGGATCGTGCAACTGAATTAGAATGGATCATACGAATGAATTAGAATGGATCGTATGAATGAATTAGAATAGATCGTGCAAATGAATTAGAATGGATCATACGAATGAATTAGAATGGATACATTCGTGCGAATGAATTAGAATGGATCGTACGAATGAGTAAGAATGGATCGTACGAATGAAATAGAATGGATCGTACGAATGAATTAGAATGGATCGTGCTAACAAATTAGAATGGATCTTATGAATGAATTAGAATAGATTGTGCGAATAAATTAGAATGGATCGTACGAATGAATTAGAATGGATCGTATGAATGAATTAGAATGGATCGTGCGAATGAATTAGAATGGATACATTCGTGCGAATGAATTAGAATGGATCGTACGAATGAGTAAGAATGGATCGTACGAATGGAATAGAATGGGTCGTACGAATGAATTAGAATGGATCGTGCTAATGAATTAGAATGGATCGTACGAATGAATTAGAATAGATTGTGCGAATGAATTAGAATGGATCGTACGAATGAATTAGAATGGATACATTCGTGCGAATGAATTAGAATGGATCGTATGAATGAATTAGATTGGATCGTATGAATAAATTAAAATGGATCGTACGTATGAATTAGAATGGATACATTCATGGGAATGAATTAGAATGGATCGTGCGAAGGAATTAGAATGGATCGTACGAAGGAATTAGAATGGATCGTATGAATGAATTAGAATGGATACATTCGTGCAAAAGAATTAGAATGAATTGTATGAATGAATTAGAATGGATCGTACAAATTAATTAGAATGGATCGTGCGAATGACATAGAATGGATCGTATGAATGAATTAGAATAGATTGTGCGAATGAATTAGAATGGATCATACGAATGAATTAGAATGGATACATTCGTGCGAATGAATTAGAATGGATCGTATGAATGAATTAGAATGGATCGTATGAATGAATTTGAATGGATCGTACGAATGAATTAGAATAGATACATTCGTGCGAATGAATTAGAATGGATCATACGAAGGAATTAGGGTGGATCGTACGAATGAATTACAATGGATACATTCGTGCGAAAGAATTAGAATGGATTGTATGAATGAATTAGAATGTATCGTATGAATGAATTAGAATGGATCGTACGAATGAATTAGAATGGATCGTACGAATGAATTAGAATGGATAAATTCGTACGAATGAATTAGAGTGGATCGTACGAATAAGTAAGAAAGGATCGTACGAATGAAATATAATGGATCATACGAATGAATTAGAATGGATCGTGCTAATGAATTAGAATGGATCGTACGAATGAATTAGAATAGATTGTGCGAATGAATTCGAATGGATCATACGAATGAATTAGAATGGATACATTCATGCGAATGAATTAGAATGGATCGTATGAATGAATTAGATTGGATCGTATGAATGAATTAGAATGGATCATACGTATGATCTAGAATGGATACATTCATGGGAATGAATTAGAATGTATCGTACGAAGCAATTAGAATGGATCATACGAATAAAATAGAAAGGATCGTACGAAGGAATTAGAATGGATCGTATGAAGGAATTAGAATGGATAAATTCGTACGAATGAATTAGAATGGATCGTACGAATAAGTAAGAATGGATCGTACGAATGAAATAGAATGGATCGTACGAAAGAATTAGAATGGATCGTGCTAATGAATTAGAATGGATCGTACGAATGAATTAGAATAGATTGTGCGAATGAATTATAATGGATCGTACGAATGAATTAGAATGGATACATTCGTGCGAATAAATTAGAATGGATCTTATAATGAATTAGAATGGATCGTACGTATGAATTAGAATGGATACATTCATGGGAATGAATTAGAATGGATCGTACGAAGGAATTAGAATGGATCATACGAATGAAATAGAATGGATCGTACGAAGGAATTAGAATGGATCATATGAAGGAATTATAATGGATCATACGAAGGAATTAGAATGGATCGTACGAATGAATTAGAATGGATACATTTGTGCAAATGAATTAGAATGGATAGTATGAATGAATTAGAACGGATCGTGCAAATGAATTAGAATGGATCGTGCGAATGAATTAGAATGGATCGTACGAATGAATTAGAATAGATTGTGCGAATGAATTAGAATGGATCGTACGAATGAATTAGAATGGATACATTCGTGCGAATGAATTAGAATGGATCGTATGAATGAATTAGAATGGATCGTATGAATGAATTCGAATGGATCATACGAATGAATTAGAATGGATACATTCGTTCAAATGAATTAGAATGGATCATACGAAGGAATTAGGGTGGATCGTACGAATGAATTAGAATGGATACATTCGTGCGAAAGAATTAGAATGGATTGTACGAATGAATTAGAATGGATCATATGAATGAATTAGAATGGATCGTGCAACTGAATTAGAATGGATCGTACGAATGAATTAGGATGGATCGTATGAATGAATTAGAATAGATCGTGCAAATGAATTAGAATGGATCATACGAATGAATTAGAATGGATACATTCGTGCGAATGAATTAGAATGGATCGTACGAATGAGTAAGAATGGATCGTACGAATGAAATAGAATGGATCGTACGAATGAATTAGAATGGATCGTGCTAACGAATTAGAATAAATCGTATGAATGAATTAGAATAGATTGTGCGAATGAATTAGAATGGATCGTACGAATGAATTAGAATGGATCGTATGAATGAATTAGAATGGATCATGCGAATGAATTAGAATGGATCGTGCGAATGAATTAGAATGGATACATTCGTGCGAATGAATTAGAATGGATCGTACGAATGAGTAAGAATGGATCGTACGAATGAATTAGAATTGATCGTGCTAATGAATTAGAATGGATCGTACGAATGAATTAGAATAGATTGTGCGAATGAATTAGAATGGATACATTCGTGCGAATGAATTAGAATGGATCGTATGAATGAATTAGATTGGATCGTATGAATAAATTAGAATGGATCGAACGTATGAATTAGAATGGATACATTCAAGGGAATGAAATAGAATGGATCGTGCGAAGGAATTAGAATGGATCGTACGAAGAAATTAGAATGGATCATATGAATGAATTAGAATGGATACATTCGTGCAAAAGAATTAGAATGAATTGTATGAATAAATTAGATCGGATCGTACAAATTAATTAGAATGGATTGTGCGAATGAATTAGAATGGATCGTACGAATGAATTAGAGTAGATTGTGCGAATGAATTAGAATGGATCATACGAATGAATTAGAATGGATACATTCGTGCGAATGAATTAGAATGGATCGTATGAATGAATTAGAATGGATCGTATGAATGAATTTGAATAGATCGTACGAATGAATTAGAATAGATACATTCGTGCGAATGCTTTAGAATGGATCATACGAAGGAATTAGGGTGGATCGTACGAATGAATTACAATGGATACATTCGTGCGAAAGAATTAGAATGGATTGTATGAATGAATTAGAATGGATCGTATGAATGAATTAGAATGGATCGTGCGAATGAATTAGAATGAATCGTACGAATGAATTGGAATGGATCGTATGAATGAATTAGAATGGATCGTACGAATGAATTAGAATGGCTAAATTCGTACGAATGAATTAGAATGGATCGTACGAATAAGTAAGAATGGATCGTACGAATGAAATAGAATGGATCGTACGAATGAATTAGAATGGATCGTGCTAATGAATTAGAATGGATCGTACGAATGAATTTGAATAGATTGTGCGAATGAATTAGAATGGATCGTACGAATGAATTAGAATGGATACATTCGTGGGAATGAATTAGAATGGATCGTATGAATGAATTAGATTGGATCGTATGAATGAATTACAATGGATCGTACGTATGAATTAGAATGGATACATTCATGGGAATGAATTAGAATGGATCGTACGAAGGAATTAGAATGGATCATACGAATAAAATAGAATGGATCGCACGAAGGAATTAGAATGGATCGTATGAAGGAATTAGAATGGATCGTACGAAGGAATTAGAATGGTTCGTACAAATGAATTAGAATGGATACATTCGTGCAAAACAATTAGAATGGATTGTATGAATGAATTAGAATGGATCGTGCAAATGAATTAGAATGGATCGTACGAATGAATTAGAATAGATTGTGCGAATGAATTAGAATGGATCGTACGAATGAATTAGAATGGATACATTCGTGCGAATGAATTAGAATAGATCGTATGAATGAATTAGATTGGATCGTATGAATGAATTAGAATGGATCGTACGTACGAATTAGAATGGATACATTCATGGGAATGAATTAGAATGGATCGTACGAAGAAATTAGAATGGATCGAACGAAAGAATTAGATTGGATTGTATGAAGGAATTAGAATGGATCGTACGAATGAATTAGAATGGATATATTCGTGCAAAAGAATTAGAATGGATTGTATGAATGAATTAGAATGGATCGTACGAATGAATTAGAATGGATCGTGCGAATGAATTAGAATGGATCATACAAATGAATTAGAATCGATTGTGCGAATAAATTAGAATGGATCATACGAATGAATTAGAATGGATACATTCGTGCGAATGAATTAGAATGGGTCGTATGAATGAATTAGAATAGATCGTATGAATGAATTTGAATGGATCGTACGAATGAATTAGAATGGATACATTCGTGCGAATGAATTAGAATGGATCATACGAAGGAATTAGGGTGGATCGTACGAATGAATTAGAATGGATACATTCGTGCGAAAGAATTAGAATGGATTGTATGAATGAATTAGAATGGATCGTGCCAATGAATTAGAATGGATCATACGAATGAATTAGAATGGATCATATGAATGAATTAGAATGGATCGTGCGAATGAATTAGAATGGATCGTACGAATGAATTAGAATGGATATATTCGTGCGAATGAATTAGAATGGATCGTACGAATGAGTAAGAATGGATCGTACGAATGAAATAGAATGGATCGTACGAATGAATTAGAATGGATCGTGCTAATGAACTAGAATGGATCGTACGAATAAATTAGAATAGATTGTGCGTGTGAATTAGAATGGATCGTACGAATGAATTAGAATGGATCGTATGAATAAATTAGAATGGATCGTGTGAATGAATCAGAATGGATCGTACGAATGAATTAGAATAGATACATTCGTGCGAATGAATTAGAATGGATCGTACGAATGAGTAAGAATGGATCGTACGATTGAAATAGAATGGATCGTACGAATGAATTAGAATGGATCGTGCTAATGAATTAGAATGGATCGTACGAATGAATTAGAATAGATTGTGCGAATGAATTAGAATGGATCGTACGAATGAATTAGAATGGATACATTCGTGTGAATGAATTAGAATGGATCGTTTGAATGAATTAGAATGGATCGTATGAATGAATTAGAATGGATCGTGCGAATGAATTAGAATGGATCGTACGAATGAATTAGAATGGATCGTATGAATGAATTAGAATGGATCGTGCGAATGGATTAGAATAGATTCGTGCGAATGAATTAGAATGGATCGTATGAATAAATTAGAATGGATACATTCGTGCGAATGAATTAGAATGGATCTTATGAATGAATTAGATTGGATCGTATAAATGAATTAGAATGGATCGTACGTATGAATTAGAATGGATACATTCATTGGAATGAATTAGAATGGATCGTACTAAGGAATTAGAATGGATCATACGAATGAAATAGAATGGATCGTACGAAGGAATTAGAATGGATTGTACGATGGAATTATAATGGATCATACGAAGGAATTAGAATGGATCGTACGAATGAATTAGAATGGATACAATTGTGCAAAATAATTAGAATTAATTGTATGAATGAATTAGAATGGATCGTGCAAATGAATTAGAATGGATCGTGCGAATGAATTAGAATGGATCGTACGAATGAATTAGAATAGATTGTGCGAATGAATTAGAATGGATCGTACGAATGAATTAGAATGGATATATTCGTGCGAATGAATTAGAATGGATCGTATGAATGAATTAGAATAGATCGTATGAATGAATTCGAATGGATCATACGAATGAATTAGAATGGATACATTCGTTCGAATGAATTAGAATGGATCGTACGAAGGAATTAGGGTGGTTCATACGAATGAATTAGAATGGAAACATTTGTGCGAAAGAATTAGAATGAATTGTATGAATGAATTAGAATGGATCATATGAATGAATTAGAATGGATCGTACAAATGAATTAGAACGGATCGTATGAATGAATTAGAATGGATCGTGCGAATGAATTAGAATGGATCGTACAAATGAATTACAAAGGATACATTTGTGCGAATGAATTAGAATGGATCGTACGAATGAGTAAGAATGGATCGTACGAATGAAATAGAATGGTTCGTACGAATGAATTAGAATGGATCGTGCTAATGAATTAGAATGGATCGTACGAATGAATTAGAATAGATTGTGCGAATGAATTCGAGTGGATCATACGAATGAATTAGAGTGGATACATTCGTGCGAAGGAATTAGAATGTATCTTACGAATGGATCGTACGAAGGAATTAGAATAAATTAGAATGGATACATTCGTGCGAATGAATTAGAATGGATCGTATGAATAAATTAGATTGGATCGTATGAATGAATTAGAATGGATCGTACGTATGAATTAGAATGGATATATTCATGGGAATGAATTAGAATGGATCGAACGAAGGAATTAGAATGGATCATACGAAGGAATTAGAATGGATCGTATGTAGGAATTAGAATGGATCGTACGAATAAATTAGAATTGATACATTCGTGCAAAAGAATAAGAATGGATTGTATGAATGAATTAGAATGGATCGTACAAATGAATTAGAATGGATCGTGCGAATGAATTAGAATGAATGGTACGAATGAATTAGAAAAGATTGTGCGAATGAATTAGAATGGATCGTACGAATGAATTAGAATGGATACATTCGTGTGAATGAATTAGAATGGATCGTATGAATAAATTAGAATGGATCGTATGAATGAATTCGAATGGATCGTACGAATGAATTAGAATGGATAAATTCATGTGAATGAATTAGAATGGATCATACGAAGGAATTAGGATGGATTGTACAAATGAATTCGAATGGATACATTCGTGCGAAAGAATTAGAATTGATTGTATGAATGAATTAGAATGGATCGTATGAATGAATTAGAATGGATCGTGCGAATGAATTAGAATGGATCGTACGAATGAATTAGAATGGATACATTCGTGCGAATGAATTAGAATGGATCGTACGAATGAGTACGAATGGATCGTATAAATAAAATAGAATGGATCGTACGAATGAATTAGAATGGATCGTGCTAATGAATTAGAATGGATCGTACGAATAAATTAGAATAGATTGTGCGAATGAATTAGAATGGATAGTACGAATGAATTAGAATGGATCGTATGAATGAATTAGAATGGATCGTGCGAATGAATTATAATGGATCGTACGAATGAATTAGAATGGATATATTCGTGCGAATGAATTAGAATGGATCGTACGAATGAGTAAGAATGGATCGTACGATTGAAATAGAATGGATCATACGAATGAATTAGAATGGATCGTACTAATGAATTAGAATGGATCGTATGAATGAATTTGAATAGATTGTGTGAATGAATTAGAATGGATCGTACGAATGAATTACAATGGATACATTCGTGTGAATGAATTATAATGGATCGTATGAATGAATTAGAATGGATCGTATGAATGAATTAGAATGGATCGTGCGAATGAATTAGAATGGATCGTACGAATGAATCAGAATGGATCGTATGAATGAATTAGAATAGATCATGCGAATGAATTAGAATGGATCGTACGAATGAATTAGAAAGGATATATTCGTGCGAATGAATTAGAATGGATCGTACGAATGAGTAAGAATGGATCGTACGAATGAAATAGAATGGATCGTACGAAAGAATTAAAATGGATCGTGCTAATGAATTAGAATGGATCATACGAATGAATTAGAATAGATTGTGCGAATGAATTAGAATGGATCATATGAATGAATTAGAATGGATACATTCGTGCTAATAAAATAGAATGGATCTTATGAATGAATTAGATTGGATCGTATGAATGAATTAGAATGGATCGTGCGAATGAATTAGAATGGATCGTACGAATGAATTAGAATGGATCGTATGAATGAATTAGAATGGATCGTGCGAATGAATTAGAATAGATTGTGCGAATGAATTAGAATGGATCGTACGAATAAATTTGAACGGATACATTCGTGCGAATGAATTAGAATGGATCTTATGAATGAATTAGATTGGATCGTATGAATGAATTAGAATGGATCGTACGTATGAATTAGAATGGATACATTCATGGGAATGAATTAGAATGGATCGTACGAAGGAATTAGAATAGATCATACGAATGAAATAGAATGGATCGTACGATGGAATTATAATGGATCATACGAAGGAATTAGAATGGGTCGTACGAATGAATTAGAATGGATACATTTGTGCAAAAGAATTAGAATGGATTGTATGAATGAATTAGATTGGATCGTGCAAATGAATTAGAATGGATCGTGCGAATGAATTAGAATGGATCGTACGAATGAATTAGAATTGATTGTGCGAATGAATTAGAATTGATCGTACGAATAAATTAGAATGGATACATTCGTGCGAATGAATTAGAATGGATCGTATGAATGAATTAGAATGGATCGTATGAATGAATTCGAATGGATCGTACGAATGAATTAGAATGGATACATTCATTCGAATGAATTAGAATGGATCATACGAAGGAATTAGGGTGGATCGTACGAATGAAATAGAATGGAAACATTCGTGCGAAAGAATTAGAATGAATTGTATGAATGAATTAGAATGGATCATATGAATGAATTAGAATGGATCGTGCGAATGAATTAGAATGGATTATACAAATGAATTAGAACGGATCGTATGAATGAATTAGAATAGATCGTGCAAATGTATTTGAATGGATCATACGAATGAATTAGAATAGATACATTCGTGCGAATGAATTAGAATGGATCTTACGAATGAGTAAGAATGGATCGTACGAATGAAATAGAATGGATCATACGAATGAATTAGAATGGATCGTGCCAACGAATTAGAATGGATCCTACGAATGAATTAGAATAGATTGTGCGAATGAATTAGAATGGATCGTACGAATGAATTAGAATGGATCGTATGAATGAATTAGAATGGATCGTGCGAATGAATTAGAATGGAACATGTTGGGGGTAGCTGAAATCCGTCCAGGAGTTGGAACCCTTATCCGTATGAGCTCGATCGAACGGCTATCAGGAGCGAGATCCACATTGGGCTGTATGGACACCTTGTATCTAAGTACGTTACATCCACAGCTCGGTGAATCGCTTAGACAAAGCACGCTCAAGAGCTCGCCCCCAGCTCGTCAGGAGCTCGCCCAGATCCCTAGGAGCTCGGCCTCCCAGCTCGCCCAGGTCGCTAGGAGCCCGCCTCCTAGTCAGCCTCCCAGCTCGCAAGGAGCTCATCTCCCCACTCAAAAGGAGCGCGCCTCCCAGTCCGCTTCCCCGCTCGTGAGGAGCACGCCTCCTCGCTCGCAAGGAGCTCGCTCCCTAGCTCGCCAAGAGCTCACCCCTAGCTTTGTGCGTTCGCCACCAGTTCGCCCTTGCTTGTGGATCTCATAGACCCCAGGATTCCAAGGAATGGGAACTCGCGCAGGGGGCACGCCTTCGTCCCCCAGCTCGAGAAGGAGCCCCCCCCCCCGCTTTTTACCCTGGAGATCGCACGGGAGCCCGTTCAGGAGTTGGAACCCTCGGAAGCCAAGAACGACCTCGTCGATCTGATATTTGATATGGAGCTCGCCCCCCCCCCCCCCCCCCCCCCCAGCTCGAGGAGAAGCTCGCCCCACCTCTCACACTGAAGCCCGCCCCGAGGCTCGTGTGGAGACTTTGGCCAAAGAGAAAACTTAGAAGGGCATCAACGAACACTGGAAGAACACCCATAGAGATCGCCGGGCCGTTCCAGTTATCGAAGAAGTCGCCCTCTCCGGAGCCCAACTCTTGGCAATAGGGATGAAGTGGTGGATCGCCCAAACCCATTGTCGAAGAGGTCGCCCTACTAAAGAGTCCAACTCTTGACAAAGACTACCAGGTGTCGAAACCCCACTGAAGCTACGTGGACGATTGTAGTCCATGGAAGCCCGCCCGAGTCGGTTTGAGACCTCCCAGACTTGAACATTCCAGAATAGCCACCTGGCAGCGATAGAACAACAACCGTCCCCTACCACATCGTCAGGCGAGCTACGCGACAGAATGTCAGAGGCCCAAGTTCCAAAGACTATCAGACCCATATGGGCCAGAACGTGGGGGCCTAGAAGGCACCAGAAAGAACCTCCACGTGTCGGGCTTTGATAGGTCGCTAAAGTCTATAAAAGACCACCCCCAGGCTCCAAAGTACAGGTTGGAAATCCTTTTTCCTACCACTTTTGTCTACAACAGCTCTCGATCGATCACCGTAGACTGACTTGAGTGTCGGAGGGTCTGCGCTTCTAAGGGAGCCAACCGTTCTTACGTTTTTCTTTGCCTTGCAGGTAGACCGCACGGACCAGCGAAAAATATCCCCAAATATTTGGCGCCGTCTGTGGGATCTTCGACTGGTTCCTGCGAGAACGCCCGCGGCCACAAGGTTAAACCCTGGGGACTCTTGTGACCCAAAGATGGCACCGAAGACGAGGGGACGCAGGCGAACGAGGACCCGTGCGGGGTCTGTGCGCAGCGAACCTCCTGCTGAGACCCGCCATCCCCTTGTCCCGCTCAGTGACCAGCTCCTGTTGGAGATGTTGGCCACCCAGCGAGCCATGATGGAGGAACTGACGCGGCTGCGTCAGGTCCCGGTGGCGAGCCAGCGATATGGGCCAGCAAGGGTGGCATCCCTGGCGCAACCCCCCGTCTCGACATCACGACTGCCCACGACCCTTCCGGCTAGGCGGGCCTCACATCTGAGCCCCCAGTTGAGAGAACGGCCGTGCACGGGGTGCGTGAAACCCTGCTTACAAGGTTGCAAAAGCTGGTGACCCAACGGTCTAGCAACAAGGCGACCTCGCGAGCAACCCTTCCTCGCCGCCGTGGCAGGAGCGCCGACTCTGACGAATCGGAGGCGAGATCGCTCGAGAGGGACCGCGACCCGCGCCATCGACTGCGAGAGAAGGAGCCCGCGGATGCGGTATCTGGCGCTACCCAAGAGGTTACCGCCTCTCATCAACTCACTCTCATGGCGAAGCAGCCCGCTGACGGGCAGCAGGAAGGTCGCTGGGAGGAAACTCGTTCAGGTCGCCACGATGTGGGACCGAACCCCCCGAGAGGAAACGTGCGTGACCGCATAGGACCTGCGCAGCCGCCTCTGGGAGCTTTCCCCGGGCACTGGCAGTGACCTAGTGCGTCGGTAGATCTACTGGAGGACCTCGTCGCCCACAGGGGTAGCTCGCCCTTCACCAGCGAGGTTCACCAGGGAGGTTTTCCGCACCATTGGACCCCCCCAAAATTTGTATTGTTCGACGGATCGCAAGACCCCGTCGACCACCTCTTGGCTTACCGAAAGCTCTTGTTTTTTCGGGACCAAGACCATGTTTTGTGCCGGGCATTCCCGAGCAGTTTGGCGGGCTTAACGTTGAATTGGTTCCATAAACTACCGTCCGGAACAATCCCAGGTTTCCCTACTTTGTCAAGATTGTTTCTGGAGCAATATCGCTGTAACAGGCAGCCCCCGAAATGGATAGAATCTCTCTTCACCTTGGCCATGGGAGCTCGCGAGACCCTTCGCAGCTTTGCGACGAGGTTCAGAAATGCCTACCTCGCGCTGGAGGACGCGGTCGGCCAAGATCGCACGGCGGTGAGCGCGTTTCGGAACGCCCTTCCTGAAGGTGGCAAGCTCCACGACACGCTGGTTATAAAGGATCCACACACGATGGTCGAGCTTTTCGACCTCGTCCAGCAGTACGTCAAGCTCGAAGATGTGGTGCTCGACCGGAAAGGCAAGGCGGTAGAGCAGCGACCTGCTCCAGTTTTGCGACCTCTCATCGTCAAGGCTGTCGAGCAGTGGGATATACCCCCGTTGGTAGCGTAGCCCGATCCACCTGCCGTTCCCGCCTTACATCCCGTAGAAATCCCTACAGCGGCCGCAGGAAGGACGGCGAACTGGCGCCTACCTCCGGGACCCGGAGAGCAGGATTTCACCGTGTTGACCCACTCCCCGGGGCAAGTGCTACACCAGATCCAGAATGAACCTTTCGTTCAGTATCCACCGCCCCTTCTGGTTGGAGAGCCCGGCTCCACCGATAATACTCGACGATGCGCATTTCATCACAGCCCCGGGCATCACACCAATAGGTGCCGGGCTCTGAAAAACCACCTGGAGGATTTGGTCACTTTGGGGCATTTGAACCAATTCATCTCGCCCCCGAGGAGATTCGAGGTAATCCCGGCATGGTCCCCTCAGGAGGGAGACCGCCCGGGCCCTGCTGAGCCCGCTCTGCCTCCACCTCCCCTCGGGAGGACCGGCGGTCTGTCACACTATCAGCGGGCGCCTGAACGGCCCGAGATCCAGTAACGAAGCTCGCCGGCGAGTCAGGGAGATGGAACGGGCTCAGAAGGTATTTTCCGTCTCTCTAACTCCTGTTCTACTCCAAATGCCGAGGGTGGAAGCCCGTGACTTCATCTGGTTTTTGGAAGACGACATGGCCGGAGTCGTTACCCCACACAATGACCCACTCGTCATACACCTAATGATGGCGAACATCGAGGTGAGACGGGTCCTGATCGATCCAGGAAGCGCCGTCGACATCCTGTTTCTATCGGCCTTCCAGCGAATGGGGTTGAGACAGATCGATCTGTCTCCCTCAACGGGCTCGCTCAGCGGTTTCACCGGCGAGGTCGCTAAGGTCATTGGGGAGATGGCCCTCACCGTAACAGCATGCCCGGAGGTTCGTCAAGTCCGCTTCGTAGTGGTAGACGGACTGTCTGCCTTCAACGCCATACTAGGGCGACCTTGGTTGAGGCAAATAAACGCGGTCTCTTCGCCCAATCATCAGGCCCTTAAATTTCCCACTGCAAGCGGGGTCGTGGTAATTAGGGGTGACCAAGTCGCTGCTACCAGATGTAAGCAGGACGTCCTGCATCTCATGGAAGTGGAGGTCGTGGAGGCTAAGAGGCCGGCGCCCTCCTAGCAATTAGCACTCGCTACGAGCGAGCTCCCTCAAGGCCCAAGAGGGATCTCCTCGCTTAAATCCCCTACTCCACCCACGGGTGGGAGCAGTGTGGATCTTAAGCTCGAGGAGAAAGGTCACCTGTCGGGATCCCAGAAGGGAAGTTTCCCCGTTGCCGAGCCGCTACAAGAGATCGACATCGGTGGCAAGGACGGACCGAGGATCGTCCATATCGGGACCTCGCTAACTAAGGGCGAGGTCCTAACCTTAACCAACCTGCTCAGGGAATACTGCGACATGTTCGCCTGGAGCTTCGAAGACATGCCAGGGATTGACCCGGAGGTCGCCTGCCATCGTCTGCACACCTTGCGAGACTTCCCGCCGGTGAAACAAAAAGCTTGGCACATACCCGCTGCAAAGTCCGCCGCAGTGGCGGCAGAAATAGAAAAGCTAGAGCAAGCTGGCTTTATCCGTGAGGCGCACTTCCCCGACTGGATCTCCAATATCGTGGCAGTGCTTAAGAAAAATGGGGCGGTCAGAGTGTGCATCGACTTCTCCGACCTCAACAAAGCATGCCCGAAAGACGGATTTCCTCTCCCATGAATAGGCGTGCTAGTCGATGCCGCTGTCGGATTCCAGGCCTTGTCCTTTATGAACGGGTATTCTGGGTATAATCAGATACCCCTCTATATTGATGATCAAGAGAAGACCGCCTTCTATTCTGGGGCGAGCTACCAGAAGCTTTTCTGTTATTGGGTAATGCCGTTTGGACTCAAGAACGCGGGAGCGACCTACCAAAGGTTAGTCACTCAGATGTTTAAGGATCAGATCGGCAGAAATGTCGAAGTTTATGTGGATGACCTTCTGGTAAAAAGTCAAGAGCGGGAAGGACATGTTGCCGATCTCCGCGAAATCTTTGAAGTTCTGCGAAAGTTCCAGATGAGGCTAAACCCAACAAAGTGCGCATTCGGGGTGACTTCCGGAAAATTCCTAGGGTACCTGGTCACCCATAGGGGGATCGATGCCGATCCTGGGCAAATCTGGGGGCTCGTTGAAATGCCCGCACCGAGAACTCGGTAGGAGGTTCAAAGATTGAGCGGGCAAATAGCCGCGTTGAACCGGTTTATCTCAAAGTCTTCAGACAATTGTCGACCTCTCTTTGAACTACTTCGAAAAGGAGCGAGCATCAGGTGAGACAAAAAATGCGAGCTCGCTTTTCAGAAGATCAAAGACTATCTGGCGAGCCCACCAATCCTAGCGGCACCAAAGGATGGCGCCGAGCTGGGCGTGTATCTGGCGGTCACCGAGAATGCGATGAGCGGGGTCCTCGTGGTAGAAGAGGCGAAGGTTGAGCGGCCTGTTTATTTCGTAAGCTATACAATGCTCCCTGCCGAGCTCCGGTATCGACCGATCGAGAATGTGGCGTTGGCCTTGGTCCTTACCGCGAGAAAGCTTCACCCATACTTCTCGGCGCATGCCGTCAAGGTTATTACAGAACACCCTTTGAAGAGCGCGCTCTCCAGGCCCTCGGTAGCAGGGAGGCTCTATCGATGGTCCGCCGAGCTCACCGCCTACGGCCTGGAGTATGTCCCTCGAGTTGCTATCAAAGGGCAGGCCCTTGCTTTTTTCTTGGCGGACTTCCCCATAGAAGAACCGGTCCAGTACCAGGAGGATGAGCCCACCGAAGCACACCTTGGGAAGGCGAGGTTCTTAGGTGACCAGTTCGAGCTTCATCCAACGAGGTAATCAGAGGTAATTGAGTGGGAACTATTCGTAGATGGCTCCTCAAACGCTCTGGGGGTCGGAATCGGGGTGGCACTAATCACCCCGGCGATACTCCTCGAGAAATCGGTCCGGTTGGATTTTGCTACCACCAACAATGAATCGGAATACGAGGCGCTGTTGGCCGGACTAGAGCTCGCTCAAGAAGTAGGTGCCAAGCGGCTGAAGGTGTTTAGCGACTCACAGCTAATCATTTATCAAATCAAAGGAGAATATGCCTCCCGGGATACACGAATGGCGGGCTACGTGGACTTGGTGAAAGACAAGGCCGCAGGATTTAAGAAGATCTCGTTCGAACAAATTCCGCGGGCCGATAATAGGCGGGCTGACGCTTTGGCAAATGCCGCCTCCCTGCTAAGAGGATCGGAAGCTCGCCAGATTTTCATCGAAGTCCAAAGTCAGTCTCGACTCCAACTAGCGGAGCCCACCGTCAACCAAGTGGCAGCCGACGTGTCACCTGGCGGATGGACCGTGCCTATTATTCGTTTTCTCCAAAAGGGCGAGCTCCAGGAGGACAAAGAAGAAGCTCGACGAAGTACGATCCATTCTAATTCATTCGTACGATCCATTCTATTTCATTCGTACGATCCATTCTTACTTATTCGTACGATCCATTCTAATTCATTCGCACGAATGTATCCATTCTAATTCATTCGTACGATCCATTCCAATTCATTCACACGATCCATTCTACTTCATTCGTACGATCCATTCTAATTCATTCGCACGGTCCATTCTAATTCATTCATACGATCCATTCTAATTCATTCATTCAATCCATTCTAATTCTTTCGCACGAATGTATCCATTCTAATTCATTTGTACGATCCACCCTAGTTCCTTCGTATGATCCATTCTAATTCATTTGAACGAATGTATCCATTCTAATTCATTCGTACGATCCATTCGAATTCATTCATATGATCCATTCTAATTCATTCATACGATCCATTCTAATTAATTCGCACGAATGTATCCATTCTAATTCATTTGTACGATCCATTCTAATTCATTCGCACAATCTATTCTAATTCATTCATACGATCCATTCTAATTCATTTGTACGATCCATTCTAATTCCTTCGTACGATCCATTCTATTTCATTCGTATGATCCATTCTAATTCCTTCGTACGATCCATTCTAATTCATTCCCATGAATGTATCCATTCTAATTCATACGTACAATCCATTCTAATTTATTCATACGATCCAATCTAATTCATTCATACGATCCATTCTAATTCATTCGCACGAATGTATCCATTTTAATTCATTCGCACGATCCTTTCTAATTCATTCGTATGATCCATTCTAATTCATTCGCACGATCCATTCTAATTCATTCATACGATCCGTTCTAATTCATTTGTACGATCCATTCTAATTCATTCGCACAATCTTTTCTAATTCATTCGTACGATCCATTCTAATTCATTAGCACGATCCATTCTAATTTATTCGTACGATCCATTCTATTTCATTCGTACGATCCATTCTTACTCATTCTTACAATCCATTCTAATTCATTCGTACAAATGTATCCATTCTAATTCATTCGTACGTTCCTTTCTAATTCATTCGCACGATCCATTCTAATTCATTCATACGATCCAGTCTAATTCATTCGTACGATCCATTCTAATTCATTCGCTTAATTTATTCTAATTCATTCGTATGATCTATTCTAATTCATTAGAAAGATCCAGTCTAATTCATTCGTACAATCCATTTTATTTCATTCGTACGATCCATTTTTACTCATTTGTACGATCCATTCTAATTCATTCGCACGAATGTATCCATTCTAATTCATTCGTACGATCCATTCTAATTCATTCGCACGATCAATTCTAATTCATTCATACGATCCATTCTAATTCATTCGTACGATCCATTCTAATTCATTCGCACGATCCATTCTAATTCATTCATACGATCCATTCTAATTCATTCATACGATCCATTCTAATTCATTCATACGATCCATTCGAATTCATTCATACGATCCATTCTAATTCATTCGCACGAATGTATCCATCCTAATTCATTCTTACGATCCATTCTAATTCATTCGCACAATCTATTCTAATTCATTCGTACGATCCATTCTAATTCATTCGCACGATCCATTCTAATTCATTTGCACGATCCATTCTAATTCATTCATACAATCCATTCTAATTCTTTTGCACGAATGTAACCATTCTAATTCATTCGTACGATCCATTCTAATTCCTTCGTACGATCCATTCTAATTCCTTCGTACGATCCATTTTATTTCATTCGTAAGATCCATTCTAATTCCTTCGTACGATCCATTCTGATTCATTCCCATGAATGTATCCATTCTATAGAATGGATCGTAAGAATGAATTATAATGGATCGTATGAATGAATTAGAATGGATTGTGCAAATGAATTAGAATGGATCGTACGAATGAATTAGAATGGATACATTCGTGCGAATGAATTAGAATGGATCATACGAATGAGTAAGAATTGATCGTATGAATGAAATAGAATGGATCGTACGAATGAATTAGGATGGATCATGCTAATGAATTAGAATAGATCGTACGAATGAATTAGAATAGATTGTGCGAATGATGAATTAGAATGGATCGTGCGAATGAATTAGATTGGATCGTGCGAATGAATTAGAATGGACCGTACAAATGAATTAGAATGGATACATTCGTGCGAATGAATTAGAATGGATCGTATGAATGAATTAGAATGGATCGTATGAAAGAATTCGAATGGATCATACGAAGAAATTAGAATGGATCGTACGAATGAATTAGAATGGATACATTCATGCGAAAGATTTAGAATGGATTGTATGAATGAATTAGAATGGATCGTATGAATGAATTAGAATGGATCATGCGAATGAATTAGAATGGATCGTACGAATGAATTAGAATGGATCGTACGAATGAATTAGAATGGATCGTACGAATGAATTAGAATGGATCGTGCGAATGAATTAGAATGGATCGTACGAATGAATTAGAATGGATACATTCGTGCGAATGAATTAGAATGGATCGAACGAATGTGTAAGAATGGATCGTATGAATAAATTAGAATAGATCGTATGAATGAATTAGATTGCATCGAAATGGATCGTACGAATGAATTTGAATGGATACATTCGTGCGAATGAATTCGAATGGATCGTATGAATGAATTAGAATGGATCGTATGAACGAATTCGAATTGATCATATAAATGAATTAGAATGGATACATTCATGCGAATAAATTAGAATGGATCATACGCCTTCGTACGATCCATTCTAATTCTTTCGCATCGATGAATCCACTCTAATTCATTCGTACGATCCATTCTAATTCATTCACACATTCTATTCTAATTCATTCGTACGATCCATTCTAATTCATTAGCACGATCCATTCTAATTCATTCGTATGGTCCATTCTATTTCATTCGTATGATCCATTCTTACTCATTCGTACGATCCATTCTAATTCATTCGCACAAATGTACCCATTCTAATTCATTTGTACGATCCATTCTAATTCATTCGCATGATCCATTCTAATTCATTGAGTAAGAATCGATCGTACGAATGAAATAGAATTGATCGTACGAATGAATTAGAATGGATCGTGCTAATGAATTAGAATGGATCGTACGAATGAAGTAGAATTAGAATGGATCGTACGAATAAGTAAGAATGGATCGTAAGAATGAAATAGAATCGATCGTACGAATGAATTAGAGTGGATCGTGCTAATGAATTAGAATGGATCGTACGAATGAATAAGAATAGATTGTGCGAATGAATAAGAATGGATCGTACAAATGAATTAGAATGATCGTTTGAATGAATTAGAATGGATCGTGCGAATGAATTAGAATGGATCGTATGAATAAATTAGAATGGATCATACGAAGGAATTAGGGTGTATCGTACGAATGAATTAGAATGGATACATTCGTGCGAAAGAATTAGAATGGATTGTATGAATGAATTAGAATGGATCGTATGAATGAATTAAAATGGATCGTGCGAATGAATTAGAATGGATCGTACGAATGAATTAGAATGGATCGTATGAATGAATTAGAATGGATCGTGCGAATGAATTAGAATGGATCGTGCGAATGAATTAGAATGGATACATTCGTGCGAATGAAATAGAATGGATCATACGAATGAGTAAGAATGGATCATACGAATGAAATAGAATGGATCGTATGAATGAATTAGAATGGATCGTGCTAATGAATTAGATTGGATCATATTAATGAATTAGAATAGATTGTGCGAATAAATTAGAATGGATCGTGCGAATGAAATAGAATGGATCGTATGAATGAATTAGAATGGATCGTGCTAATGAATTTGAATGGATCGCATGAATGAATTAAAATAGATCGTACGAATGAATGGATCGTACGAATGAATTAGAATGGATCGTATGAATGAATTTGAATGAATCATGCGAATGAATTAGAATGGATCGTATGAATCAATTAGAATTGATCATGCGAATGAATTAGATTGGATCGTGCGAATGAATTAGAATGGATCTTACGAATGAATTAGAATAGATACATTCGTGCGAATGAATTAGAATGGATCGTATGAATGAATTAGAATGGATCATATGAATGAATTCGAATGGATCGTACGTATGAATTAGAATGGATCGTACGAATAAATTAGAATGGATCATATGAATGAATTTGAATGGATCTTGCGAATGAATTAGAATGGATCGTGCGAATGAATTAGAATGAATTCGTACGTACGATCCATTCTTATTCATTCACACAATCCGTTCTAATTCGTACGATCTATTCTAATTCATTCGCACGAATGTATCCATTCTAATTCATTCGTACGATCCATTCTAATTCATTCGCACGATCCATTCTAATTCATTCATACGATCCATTCTAATTCATTTGTACTCATTCGTACGATCCATTCTAATTCATTCATACGAACCATTGTAATTCCTAATACATTCATACATACGATCCATTCTAGATTGTGCGAATTAATTCTTTCGCACGAATGTCTCCATTCTAATTCATTCATACGATCCATTCTAATTCATTCATACAATCCATTCTAATTCTTTCACACGAATGTATCTATTCTAATTTATTCGTACGATCCACCCTAATTCCTTCGTATGATCCATTCAAATTCATTCGCACGAACGTATCCATTCTAATTCATTCGTACGATCCATTCGAATTCATTCATACGATCCATTTGAATTCATTCATACGATCCAATCTAATTCCTAATACATTCTAATTCATTCGTACGATCCATTCGAATTCATTCGTACGATGTGTTCTAATTCATTCGTGCGATCCATTCTCTTTAATTCGTACGATCCATTCTTACTCATTCGTACGATCCATTCTAATTCATTCGCACAAATGTATCCATTCTAAATCATTCGTACGATCCATTCTAATTCATTCGCACGATCCATTCTAATTCATTCATACGATCCATTCTAATTCATTCGTACGATCCATTCTAATTCATTCGCACGATCCATTCTAATTCATTCATACGATCCATTATAATTCATTCACACAATCCATTCTAATTCTTTCGCACGAATATATCCATTCTAATTCATTCGTACGATCCACCCTAATTCCTTCGTATCATCCATTGTAATTCATTCGCACGAATGTATCCATTCTAATTCATTCGTACGATCCATTCGAATTCATTTATACGATCCATTCTAATACATTCATACGATCCATTCTAATTCATTCATACGATCCATTCTAATTCATTCGCACGAATGTATTCATTCGCACAATCTATTCTAATTCATTCGTACGATCCATTATAATTCATTAGCATGATCCATTCTAATTCATTCGTACGATTCATTCTATTTCATTCGTCCGATCCATTCTTACTCATTCGTACAATCCATTCTAATTCATTCACACGATTGTATCCATTCTAATTCTTTCGTTCGATCCATTCTAATTCATTTGTACGATCCATTCTAATTCATTCGCACAATCTATTCTAATTCATTCGTACGATCCATTCTAATTCATTAGCACGATCCATTCTAATTCATTCGTACGATCCATTCTATTTCATTCGTACGATACATTCTTACTCATTCGTACGATCCATTCTAATTCATTCGCACGAATGTATCCATTCTAATTCATTCGTACGATCCATTCTAATTCATTCGCACGATCCATTCTAATTCATTCATACGATCCATTCTAATTCATTCGTACGATCCACCCTAATTCCTTCGTATGATCCATTCTAATTCATTCGCTCGAATGTATCCATTCTAATTCATTCGTACGATCTATTCGAATTCATTCATACGATCCATTCTAATTCATTCGCATGATCCATTCTAATTCATTCGTACGATCCATTCATATTCATTTGCATGATCCATTCTAATTCATTCATACGACCCATTCTAAACCATTCATACAATCCATTCTAATTCTTTTGCACGAATGTATCCATTCTAATTCATTCGTACGATCCACCCTAATTCCTTCGTATCAACCATTCTAATTCATTCGCACGAATGTATCCATTCTAATTCATTCGTACGATCCATTCGAATTCATTCATACGATCCATTCTAATTCATTCATACGATCCATTCTAATTCATTCGCACGAATGTACCTATTCTAATTCATTCGTATGATCTATTCTAATTCACTTGCACGATCCAATCTAACTCTTTCGCACGATCCATTCTAGTTCATTCATACGATCCATTCTATTTCATTCGTACGATCCATTCTTACTCATTCGTACGATCCATTCTAATTCATTCGCACGAATGTATCCTCATTTGCATGATCCATTCTAATTCATTTGCACGATCCATTCTAATTCATTCATACTATCCATTTTAATTCTTTTACCCGAATGTATCCATTCTAATTCATTCGTACGATCCTTTCTAATTCCTTCGTACGATCCATTCAAATTCCTTCGTACGATCCATTCTATTTGATTCGTATGATCCATTCTAATTTCTTCGTACGATCCATTCTAATTCATTCCCATGAATGTATCCAAACTAATTCATACGTACGATCCATTCTAATTCATTCATACGATCCAATCTAATTCATTCATACGATCCATTCTAATTCATTCATAGGATACATTCCCACGAATGTATCCATTCTAATTCATTCGTACGATCCATTCTAATTCATTCGCACAATCTATTCTAATTCATTCGTACGATCCATTCTAATTCATTCGCACGATCCATTCTAATTCATTCGTACGATCCATTCTAATTGCTTCGTACGATCCATTCTAATTCATTCCCATGAAGGTATCCATTCTATAGAATGGATCGTGCGAATAAATTAGAATGAATCGTATGAATGAATTAGAATGGATCGTGCGAATGAATTAGAATGGATATATTCATGTGAATGAATTAGAATGGATCATATGAATGAATTAGAATAGATCGTATGAATGAATTAGAATGGATCGTGCGAATGAATTAGAATGGATCGTATGAATGAATTAGTATGGATATATTCGTGCGAATGAATTAGAATGGATCGTACGAATGAGTAAGAATGGATCGTATGAATGAAATAGAATGGATACATTCGTACGATCCATTCTATTTAATTCGTACGATCCATTCATACTTATTCGTACGATCCATTCTAATTCATTCATATGAATGTATCCATTCTAATTCATTCGTACGATCCATTCTAATTCATTCGCACGATCCATTCTAATTTATTCATACGATCCATTATAATTCATTCGTACGATCCATTCTAATTCATTCACATGATCCATTCTAATTCAGTCGTACAATCCATTCGAATTCATTCATACGATCCATTCTAATTCATTTATACGATCCATTCTAATTTATTCGCACGAATGTATCCATTCTAATTCATTCGTACGATCCATTCTAATTCATTCGCAAGATCCAATCTAATTCATTCGCACGATCCATTCTAATTCATTCGTACGATCCATTCTATTTCATTCATACGATCCATTCTTACTCATTCGTACGATTCATTCTAATTTATTCGCACAAATGTATCCATTCTAATTCATTCGTACGATCTATTGTAATACATTCGTACGATCTATTCTAATTCCTTCGTATGATCCATTATATGATTGAATTAGAATTAGAATGGATACATTCTATTTCATTCGTACGATCCATTCTAATTCATTCGCACGAATGTATCCATTTTAATACATTCGTACGATCCATTCGAATTCATTCATACGATCCATTCTAATTCACTCATACGATCCATTCTAATTCATTCATACTATCCATTCTAATTCATTCATACGATCCATTCTAATTCATTCGCACGAATGTATTCATTTGCACAATCTATTCTAATTCATTCGTACGATCCATTATGATTCATTACCGTGATCCATTCTAATTCATTCGTACGATCCATTCTATTTCATTCAAACGATCCATTCTTACTCAATCGTACAATCCATTCTAATTCATTAGCACGAAGGTAACCATTCTAATTCATTCGTACGATCCATTCTAATTCATTCGCACGATCCATTCTAATTCATTCATACGATCCATTTTAATTCATTCGTACGATCCATTCTAATTCATTCGCACAATCTATTCTAATTCATTCGTACGATCCATTCTAATTAATTAGCACGATCCATTCTAATTCATTCGTACGATCCATTCTATTTTATTCGTACGATCCATTCTTACTCATTCGTACGATCCATTCTAATTCATTCGCACGAATGTATCCATTCTAATTCATTCGTACGATCCATTCTAATTCATTCACACGATCCATTCTAATTCATTCATACGATACATTCTAATTCATTCATACAATCCATTCTAATTCTTTCGCACGAATGTTTCCATTCTAATTCATTCGTACGATCCACCCTAATTCCTTCGTATGATCCATTCTGATTCATTCGCACGAATGTATCTATTCTAATTCATTCGTACGATCCATTCGAATTCATTCATACGATCCATTCTTATTCATTCATACGATCTATTCTAATTCATTCGCACGATCCATTCTAATTCATTCATACGATGAATTCTAATTCATTCGTACGATCCATTCTAATTCATTTGTTAAATCTATTCTAATTCATTCGTACGATCCATTCTAATTCATTTGTACGATCCATTCTATTTCCTTCGTACGATCCATTCTATTTCATTCGTATGATCCATTCTAATTCCTTCGTACGATCCATTCTAATTCATTCCCATGAATGTATCCATTCTAATTCATACATACGATCCATTCTAATTCGTTCATAGGATGCAATCTAATTCATTCATACGATCCATTCTAATTCATTCGCACAAATGTATCTATTCTAATTCATTCGCATAATCCATTCTAATTCATTCGTACGATCCATTCTAATTCATTAGCATGATCGATTCTAATTCATTCATACGATCCATTCTAATTCATTTGTACGATCCATTCTAATTCATTTTCACAATCTATTCTAATTCATTCGTACTATCCATTCTAATTCATTAGCACGATCCATTCTAATTTATTCGTACGATCCATTCTATTTCATTCGTACGATCCATTCTTACTCATTCGTACGATCCATTCTAATTCATTCGCACGAATGTATCCATTCTAATCCTTTCGTACGATCCATTCTAATTCATTCATACGATCCATGTAATTCATTCGCACGAATGTATCTATTCTAATTCATTCGCACGATCCATTCTAATTCATTCGTACGATCCATTCTAATTCATTTGCACGATCCATTCTAATTCATTCATACGATCCATTCTAATTCATTCGTACGATCCATTCTAATTCATTCGCATAATCTATTCTAATTAATTCGTACTATCCATTCTAATTCATTAGCATGATCCATTCTAATTCATTAGCACGATCCATTCTAATTCATTAGCACGATCAATTCTAATTCATTCGCACGAATGTATCCATTCTAATTCATTCATATGTTCCATTCTAATTCATTCGCACGATCCATTATAATTCATTCATACGATCCATTCTAATTCATTCGTACGATCCATTCTAATTCATTTGCACGATCCATTCTAATTCATTCATACGATCCATTCTAATTTATTTATTTAATCCATTCTAATTCATTCGTACGATCCACCCTAATTCCTTCGTATGATCCATTCTAATTCATTCGCACGAATGTATCCATTCTAATTCATTCATACGATCCATTCGAATTCATTCATACAATCCAATCTAATTCATTCGAACGATCCATTCTTATTCATTCATACGATCCATTCTAATTCATTCGTACGATCCATTCTAATTCATTCGCACCATCCATTCTAATTCATTCATACGATCCATTCTAATTCGTTCATACAATCCATTCTAATTCTTTCGTACGAATGTATCCATTCTAATTCATTCGTACGATCCACCCTAATTCCTTTGTATGATCCATTCTAATTCATTCGCACGAATGTATCCATTCTAATTCATTCGTACGATCAATTCGAATTCATTCATACGATCCACCCTAATTCCTTTGTATGATCCATTCTAATTCATTCGCACGAATGTATCCATTCTAATTCATTCGTACGATCAATTCGAATTCATTCATACGATCCATTCTAATTCATTTGCATGATGCATTCTAATTCATTCATACAATCCATTCTAATTCTTTTGCACGAATGTATCCATTCTAATTCATTCGTACGATCCATTCTTACTCATTCGTACGATCCATTCTATTTCATTCGTACGATCCATTCTAATTCATTAGCATGATCCATTCTAATTCATTCGTACGACCCATTCTAGTTCATTCGTACAATCCATTCTAATTCATTCGCACGAATATATCCATTCTAATTCATTCATACGATCCATTCTAATTCATTCGCACGATCCATTCTAATTCATTCATACGATCCATTCTAATTCATTTGCACAATCTATTCTAATTCATTCGTACGATCCATTCTAATTCATTAGCACGATCCATTCTAATTCATTCGTACGATCCATTCTATTTCATTCGTATGATCCATTCTTACTCATTCGTACGATCCATTCTAATTCATTCGCACGAATGTATCCATTCTAATTCATTCATAAGATCCATTCTAATTCATTCGCACGATCCATTCTAATTCATTCATACGATCCATTCTAATTCATTTGTATGATCCATTATATTTCATTAGCACGATCCATTCTAATTCATTCATACGATCCATTCTAATTCATTCATAAAATCCATTCTAATTCTTTTGCACGAATGTATCCATTCTAATTCATTCGTACGATCCACCCTAATTACTTCGTTTGGTCCATTCTAATTCGTTCGCACGAATGTATCCATTCTAATTCATTCGTACGATCCATTCGAATTCATTCATACGATCCATTCTAATTCATTCGTACGATCCATTCTAATTCATTCATACGATCCATTCTAATTCATTCGCACGATCCATTCTAATTCATTCATACAATCCATTCTAATTCTTTCACACGAATGTATCCATTCTAATTCATTCGTACGATCCACCCTAATTCCTTCGTATGATCCATTCTAATTCATTCGCACGAATGTATCCATTCTAATTCATTCATACGATCTATTCTAATTCATTCATACAATCCATTCTAATTCTTTCGCACGAATGTATCCATTCTAATTCATTCGTACGATCCACCCTAATTCCTTCGTATGATCCATTCTAATTCATTCGAACGAATGCATCCATTCTAATTCATTCGTACGATCCATTCGAATTCATTCATACGATCCATTCTAATTCATGCATACGATCCATTCTAATTCATTCGCACGAATGTATCCATTCTAATTCATTCATACGATCCATTCTTATTCATTCGCACGATCCAATCTAATTCATTCGCACGATCCATTCTAATTCGTTTGCATGAATGTATCCATTCTAATTCATTCGTACGATCCATTCTAATTCATTCGCACGATCCATTCTAATTCATTCATACGATCCATTCTAATTCATTCGTACGATCCATTCTAATTCATTCGCACGATCCATTCTAATTCATTCGCACAATCTATTCTAATTCATTTGTAATTCATTCGCACGATCATTATGGTGTTTAGGTTGCGGCCTCAGACTTTGTATTTGGTTGAATACAAAGGTGCACCTTTTAACGTTATTTGAATTAGAATGAATTAGAATGGATCGTGCGAATGAATTAGAATGGATCGTACGAATGAATTAGAATGAATTAGAAAGGATCGTGCGAATGAATTAGAATGGATCGTACGAATGAAATAGAATGGATACATTCGTGCGAATGAATTAGAATGGATCGTACGAATAAGTAAGAATGGATCGTACAAATGAAATAGAATAGATCGTATGAATGAATTAGAATGGATCGTGTGAATGAATTACAATGGATCGTACGAATGAGTAAGAATGCATCGTACGAATGAAATAGAATGGATTATACGAATGAATTAGAATGGATCGTGCTAATGAATTAGAATGGATCGTAGGAATGAATTAGAATAGATTGTGCGAATGAATTAGAATGGATCGTACGAATGAATTAGAATCGATACATTCATGGGAATGAATGAGAATGGATCGTAAATTAGAATGGATCGTACGAAGGAATTAGAATGGATCGTACGAATGATTTTGAATGGATACACTCGTGCAAAAGAATTAGAATGGATTGTATGAATGAATTAGAATGGATCGTACAAATGAATTAGAATGGATCGTGCGAATGAATTATAATGGATCGTGCGAATGAATTACGAATGAATAAGAATAGATTGTGCGAATGAATTAGAATGGATCGTGCGAATGAATTAGAATGGATCGTACGAATGAATTAGAATGGATCATGCGAATGAATTAGAATGGATCGTGCGAATGAATTAGAATGGATCATACGAATGAATTAGAATGGATATATTCGTGCGAATGAATTAGAATGGATCATACGAATGAGTAAGAATGGATCGTACGAATGAAATAGAATGGATCGTACGAATAAATTAGAATGGAACGTGCTAATGAATTTGAATGGATCATACGAATGAATTAGAATAGATTGCGCGAATGAATACATTCGTGCGAATGAATTAGAATGGATCATATGAATGAACTAGAATGGATCGTATAAAAGATTTAGAATGGATCGTATGAATGAATTCGAATGGATTGTACAAATGAATTAGAATGGATACATTCGTGCGAATGAATTAGAATGGATCATACAAAAGAATTAGGGTGGATCGTACAAATGAATTAGAATGGATATATTCGTGCGAAAGAATTAGAATGGATTGTATGAATGAATTAGAATGGATCATATGAATGAATTAGAATGGATCGTGCGAATGAATTAGAATGGATCGTACGAATGAATTAGAATGGATACATTCGTTCAAAAGAATTAGAATGGATTGTATGAATAAATTAGAATGGATCATACGAATGAAGTAGAATGGATTGTACGAATGAATTAGAATGGATCATGCGAATGAATTAGATTGGATCGTGCGAATGAATTAGAATGGATCGTACGAATGAGTAAGAATGGATCGTACGAGTGAAATAGAATGGTTCATATGAATGAATTAGAATGGATCGTGTGAATGAATTAGAATGGATCGTGCGAATGAATTAGAATGGATCATGCGAATGAATTACAATGGATCCTACGAATGAATTACAATAGATCATATGAATGAATTAGAATGGATCGTACGAATGAATTAGAATGGATCGTATGAATAAATTCGAATGGATCGTACGAATGAATTAGAATGGATACATTCGTGCGAATAAATTAGAATGGATCATAAGAAGGAATTTGGGTCGATCGTACGAATGAATTAGAATGGATACATTCGTGCGAATGAGTTAGAATGGATCGTACGAATGAGTTAGAATGGATCGTACGAATGAGTTAGAATGGATCGTACGAAGGAATTAGAATGGATCGTACGAATGAGTTAGAATGGATCGTACGAAGGAATTAGAATGGATACATTCGTGCGAAAGAATTAGAATGGATTGTATGAATGAATTAGAATGGATCGTATGAATGAATTAGAATGGATCGTGCGAATGAATTAGAATGGATCGTACGAATGAATTAGAATGGATCGTACGAATGATTTAGAATGGATCATGCGAATGAATTAGAATGGATCGTACGAATGAATTAGAATGGATACATTCGTACGAATGAATTAGAATGGATCGTACGATGAATTAGAATGGATACATTCGTGCGAATGAATTAGAATGGATCGTACGAATGAGTAAGAATGGACCGTACAAATGAAATTGAATGGATCGTATGAATGAATTAGAATGGATCGTGCTAATGAATTAGAATGGATCGTACGAATGAATTAGAATGGATACATTCGTGCAAATGAATTAGAATGGATCGTTTGAATGAATTAGATTGGATCATATGAATGAATTAGAATGGATCGTACGTATGAATTAGAATGGATACATTCATGGAAATGAATTAGAATGGATCGTACGAAAGAATTAGAATGGATCATACGAATGAAATAGAATGGATCATACGAAGGAATTAGAAAGGATCGTACAAAGGAATTAGAATGGATCGTACGGAGAAATTAGAATGGATACAATCGTGCAAAAGAATTAGAATGGATTGTATGAATGAATTAGAATGGATCGTGCAAATGAATTAGAATGGATCGTGCGAATGAATTATAATGGATCGTATGAATGAATTAGAATAGATTGTGCAAATGAATTAGAATGGATCGTACAAATGAATTAGAATGGATACATTCGTGCGAATGAATTAGAATGGATCGTATGAATGAACTAGAATGGATCGTATGAATGAATTAGAATGGATCGTGCGAATGAATTAGAATGGATCGTACGAGTGAATTAGAATGGATACATTCGTGCGAATGAATTAGAATGGATCGTACGAATGAGTAAGATTGGATCGTACGAATGAAATAGAATGGATCATACGAATGAATTAGAATGGATCGTACTAATGAATTAGAATGGATCGTATGAATGAATTAGAATGGATCGTGCGAATGAATTAGAATGGATCGTGTGAAGGAATTAGAATGGATCGTACGAAGGAATTAGAATGAATTAGAATGGATACATTCGTGCGAATGAATTAGAATGGACCGTATGAATGAATTAGATTGGATCGTATGAATGAATTAGAATGGAATGTACGTATAAAGTAAAATGGATACATTCATGGGAATGAATTAGAATGGATCGTACGAAGGAATTAGAATAGATCGTACGAAGGAATTAGAATAGATCGTACGAATAAATTAGAATGGATACATTCGTACAAAAGAATTAGAATGGATTGTATGAATAATTAGAATGGATCGTACAAATGAATTAGAATGGATCATGCGAATGAATTAGAATGGATCGTACGAATGAAGTAGAATAGATTGTGCGAATGAATTAGAATGGATCGTACAAATAAATTAGAATGGATACATTCGTGCGAATGAATTAGAATGGATCATATGAGTGAATTAGATTGAATCGTATGAATTAATTAGAATGGATCGTACGTATGAATTAGAATGGATACATTCATGGGAAAGAATTAGAATGGATCGTACGAAGGAATTCAAACGAATGAAATAGAATGGATCGTACGAAGGAATTAGAATGGATCGTACGAAGGAATTAGGGTGGATCGTACGAATGAATTAGAATGATACATTCGTGCGAAAGAATTAGAATGGATTGTATGAATGAATTAGAATGGATCGTATGAATGAATTAGAATGTATCTTGTGAATGAATTAGAATGGATCGTACGAATGAATTGGAATGGATCGTATGAATGAATTAGAATGGATCGTGCGAATGAATTAGAATGGATCGTACGAATAAATTAGAATGGATATATTCGTGCGAATGAATTAGAATGGATCGTACGAATGAGTAAGAATGGATAGTACGAATGAAATAGAATGGATCGTACGAATGAATTAGAATGGATCGTGCTAATGAATTAGAATGGATCGTACGAATGAATTAGAATAGATTGTGCGAATGAATTAGAATGGATCATAGATCGTACGAATGAATTAGAATGAATACATTCGTGGGAATGGATTAGAATGGATCGTATGAATGAATTAGATTGGATCGTATGAATGAATTAGAATGGATCGTACGTATGAATTAGAATGGATACATTCATGGGAATGAATTAGAATGGATCGTACGAAGGAATTAGAATGGATCATACGAATGAAATAGAATGGATCGTACGAAGGAATTAGAATGGATCGTACGAATGAATTAGAATGGATATATTCGTGCAAAAGAATTAGAATGGATTATATGAATGAATTAGAATGGATCGTGCAAATGAATTAGAATGGATCATGCGAATGAATGAGAATGGATCGTACGAATGAATTAGAATAGATTGTGCGAATGAATTAGAATGGATCGTACGAATGAATTAGAATGGATACATTCGTGCGAATGAATTAGAATGGATCATATGAATGAATTAGAATGGATCATATGAATGAATTAGAATGGATCGTGCGAATGAGTTAGAATGGATCGTACGAATGAATTAGAATGGATACATTCATGGGAATGAATTAGAATGGATCGTACGAATGAGTAAGAATGGATCGTACGAATGAAATAGAAAGGATCGTACGAATGAATTAGAATTGATCGTGCTAATGAATTAGAATGGTTCGTACGAATGAATTAGAATAGATTGTGCAAATGAATTAGAATGGATCGTACGAATGAATTAGAATGGATCGTATGAATAAATTAGAATGGATCATGTGAATAAATTAGAATGGATCGTACGAATGAGTAAGAATGGATCATATGAATGAAATAGAATGGATCGTACGTACGATACATACGATCCATTTTAATTCATTCATACGATCATTCATACGATCCATTCTAATTCATTCGTACGATCCATTCTAATTCATTCATACGATCAATTCTAATTCATTCGTACGATCCATTCTAATTCATTCGCACGAATGTTCCATTCTAATTCATTCGTACGATCCTTTCTAATTCATTTGCACGAATGTATCCATTCTAATTCATTTGTACGATCAATTCTAATTCATTCGCACGTTCCATTCTAATTCATTCGCAAAAACTATTCTTGTTCATTCGTAATTCATTCGCACGATCATTCAGGTGTTTAGGTTGCGGCCTCAGAATTTGTATTTGGTTGAATAGAAAGGTGCACCTTTGAACGTTAGTTGATCGTGGGAAGACCCTGTGTGATTCTACGAAAGAATTAGAATGGATCGTACGAATGAGTAAGAATGGATCGTACGAATGAAATAGAATGGATTGTATGAATGAATTAGAATGGATCGTATGAATGAATTAGAATGGATCGTACGAATGAATTAGAATGGATACATTCATGTGAATGAATTAGAATGGATCATAAGAATGAATTAGGGTGGATCATACGAATGAATTAGAATGGATACATTCGTGCGAAAGAATTAGAATGGATTTTATGAATGAATTAGAATGGATCGTGGATCATACGTATGAATTAGAATGGATACATTCATGGGAATGAATTAGAATGGATCGTACGAAGGAATTAAAATGGATCGTACGAAGGAATTAGAATGGATCGTACGAATGAATTAGAATGGATACATTCGTGCAAAAGAATTAGAATGGATTGTATGAATGAATTAGAATGGATCATACAAATGAATTAGAATGGATCGTGCGATAGAATTAGAATGGATCATGCGAATAAAATAGAATGGATACATTCATGTGAATTAGAATGGATACATTCATGTGAATGAATTAGAATGGATCGTACGAAGGAATTAGAATGGATCATGCGAATAAAATAGAATGGATCGTACGAAGGAATTAGAATGGATCGTGCGAATGAATTAGAATGGATCGTGCGAATAAATTAGAATGGATCGTACGAATGAATTAGAATGGATCGTATGAATGAATTAGAATGGATCGTATGAATGAAATAGAATGAATTAGAATGGATCATACGAATGAAATGAATTAGAATGGATCGTGCTAATGAATTAGAATTGATACATTCGTGCAAAAGAATTAGAATGGATTGTATGAATGAATTAGAATGGATCGTACAAATGTATTAGAATGGATCGTATGAATTAGAATGGATCGTACGAATGAAATAGAATGGATCGTACGAATGAATTAGAATAGATCGTGCTAATGAATTAGAATGGATTGTACGAATGAATTAGAATTAGAATGGCTCATACGAATGAGTAAGAATGGATCGTACGAATGAAATAGAATGGATCGTACGAATGAATTAGAATGGATCGTGCTAATGAATTAGAATGGATCGCACGAATGAATTAGAATAGATTGTGCGAATGAATTAGAATGGATCGCTCGAATGAATTAGAATGGATCGTATGAATGAATTAGAACGGATCGTGCGAATGAATTAGAATAGATCGTATGAATGAATTAGAATGGATCATACGAAGGAATTAGGGTGGATCGTACGAATGATATAGAATGGATACATTCGTGCGAAAGAATTAGAATGGATTGTATGAATGAATTAGAATGGATCGTATGAATGAATTAGAGTGGATTGTGCGAATGAATTAGAATGGATCGTACGAATGAATTAGAATGGATCGTATGAATGAATTAGAATGGATCGTGCGAATGAATTAAAATGGATCGTACGAATGAATTAGAATGGATACATTCGTGCGAATGAATTAGAATGGATCGTACAAATGAGTAAGAATAGATCGTACGAATGAAATAGAATGGGTCGTACGAATGAATTAGAATAGATCGTGCTAATGAATTAGATTAGATCGTACGACGAATGAATTAGAATGGATACATTGATGCGAATGAATTAGAATGGATCATACGAATAAAATAGAATGGATCGTATGAATGAATTAGAATAGATCGTATGAATGAATTCGAATGGATCGTACGAATGAATTAGAATGGATACATTCGTGCGAATGAATTAGAATGGATCATATGAAGGAATTAGGGTGGATCGTACGAATGAATTAGAATGGATACATTCGTGCGAAAGAATTAGAATGGATTGTATGAATGAATTAGAATGGATCGTATTAATGAATTAGAATGGATCGTGTGAATGAATTAGAATGGATCGTATAAATGAATTAGAATGGATCGTGTGAATGAATTAGAATAGATCGTATGAATTAGAATGGATTGTATGAATGAATTAGAATGGATCGTATGAATGAATTAGAATGGATCGTGCGAATGAATTTGAATAAATTGTGTGAATGAATTAGAATGGATCGTGCGAATGAATTATAATGGATCGTACGAATGAATTATAATGGATCGTACGAATGAATTAGAATGGATCGTATGAATGAATTAGAATGGATCGTGCTAATGAATTAGAATTGATTGTACGAATGAATTAGAATGGATCATACAAAGAAATTAGGGTGGATCGTACGAATGACTTAGAATCGATACATTCGTGCGAAAGAGTTAGAATGGATTGTATGAATGAAATAGAATGGATCGTGCAAATGAATTAGAATGGATCGTGCGAATGAATTAGAATGGATCGTACGAATGAATTAGAATAGATTGTGCGAATGAATTAGAATGGATCGTACGAATGAATTAGAATGGATCGTATGAATGAATTAGCATGATCCATTCTAATTCATTCGCACGATCCATTCTAATTTATTCATACGATCCATTCTAATTCATTCAAACGATCTATTCTAATTCATTCATACGTACGATCCATTCGAATTCTTTCATACGATCCATTCTAATTCATTCATAAGATCGATTCTAATTCATTCGCACGAATGTATCCATTCTAATTCATTCGTACGATCCATTCTAATTCATTTGCATGATCTATTCTAATTATAATGGATCGTACGAATGAGTTAGAATGGATCTTACTCATTAGCACAATCTTTTCTAATTCATTCGCATGATCCATTCTAATACATTCATACCATCCAATCTAATTCATTCATACAATCCATTCTAATTCTTTCGCACGAATGTATCCATTCTAATTCATTCGTACGATCCACCCTAATTCCTTCGTATGATCCATTCTAATTCATTCGCACGAATGTATCCATTCTAATTCATTCGTACGATCCATTCAAATTCATTCATACGATCCATTCTAATTCATTCATACGATCCATTCTAATTCATTCGAACGAATGTATCCATTATAATTCATTCGTACGATCCATTCTAATTCATTCGCACGATCCAATATATTTCATTTGCACGATCCATTCTAATTCATTCGTACGATCTATTCTATTTCATTCGTACGATCCATTCTTACAAAGTCGTACGATCCATTCTAATTCATTCGCACGAATATATCCTCATTCGCACGATCCATTCTAATTCATTTACACGATCTATTCTAATTCATTCGTACAATCCATTCTAATTCTTTCGCACGAATGTATCCATTCTAATTCATACGTACGATCCATTCTAATTCATTCATACGATCCAATCTAATTCATTCATACGATCCATTCTAATTCATTCGCACGAATGTGTCCATTCTAATTCATTCGTAAGATCCTTTCTAATTCATTCGCACAATGGATTCTATTTCATTCGTACGATCCATTCTAATTCATTAGCACGATCCATTCTAATTCATTCGTACGATCTATTCTATTTCATTTGTACGATCCATTCATACTCATTCGTACAATCCATTCTAATTCATTCGCACGAATATAACTATTCTTATTCATTCGTACGATCCATTCTAATTCATTCACACAATACAATCTAATTCATTCGCACGATCCATTCTAATTCATTCGTACGATCTATTCTATTTCATTCATACGATCCATTCTTACTCATTCGCACGATCCATTCTAATTCATTCACACGAATGTATCCTCATTCGCACGATCCATTCTAATTCATTTGCACGATCCATTCTAATTCATTCATACAATCCATTCTAATTCTTTCGCACGAAAGTATCCATTCTAATTCATTCGTACGATCCACCCTAATTTCTTCGTATTATCCATTTTAATTCATTCGCACGAATGTATCCATTCTAATTCATTCGTACGATCAATTCAAATTCATTCATACGATCCATTCTAATTCATTCATACGATCCATTCTAATTCATTCGCACGAATGTATCCATTCTAATTCATTCGTACGATCCATTTTAATTCATTCCCACAATTTATTCTAATTCATTCGTACGATCCATTCTAATTGATTCGCACGATCCATTCTAATTCATTTGCACGATCCATTCTAATTCATTCATACAATCCATTCTAATTCTTTTACACGAATGTACCCATTCTAATTCATTCGTACGATCCACTCTAATTCCTTCGTACGATTCATTCTAATTCATTCGTACGATCCATTCTAATTCCTTCGTACGATCCATTCTATTTCATTCGTATGATCCATTCTAATTCCTTCGTACGATCTATTCTAATTCATTCCCATGAATGTATCCATTCTATAGAATTGTTCGTACGAATGAATTAGAATGGATCGTATGAATGAATTTGAATGGATCGTGCGAATGAATTAGAATGGATTGGTCGAATGAATTTGAATGGATACATTCATGCGAATGAATTAGAATAGATCGTACGAATGAGTAAGAATGGATCGTACGAATGAAATAGAATGGATCGTACGAATGAATTAGAATGGATCGTGCTAATGAATTAGAATGGATCGTACGAATGAATTAGAATAGATTGTGCGAATGATGAAGTTGAATGGATCGTGCGAATGAATTAGATTGAATCGTGCGAATGAATTAGAATGGATCGTATGAATGAATTAGAATGGATATATTTGTGCGAATGAATTAGAATGGATCGTATGAATGAATTAGAATGGATCGTTTGAATGAATTCGAATGGATCGTACGAAGGAATTAGAATGGATCGTACGAATTAATTAGAATGGATACATTCGTGCGAAATAATTAGAATGGATTGTATGAATGAATTAGTATGGATTGTATGAATGAATTAGAATGGATCGTGCGAATGAATTAGAATGGATCGTACGAATAAATTAGAATGGATCGTACGAATGAGTTAGAATGGATCATGCGAATGAATTAGAATGGATCGTACGAATGAATTAGAATGGATACATTCGTGCGAATGAATTAGAATGGATCGTACGAATGAGTAAGAATGGATCGTACGAATGAATTAGAATGGATCGTATGAATGAATTAGATTGGATCTGAATGGATGGTACGAATAAAATAGAATGGATAAATTCGTGCGAATGAATTAGAATGGATCGTATGTATGAATTAGAATGGATCATATGAGTGAATTCGAATGGATCGTACGAGTTAATTTGAATGGATACATTCGTGCGAATGAATTAGAATGGATCATATGCCTTCGTACGATCCATTCGTACGATCCATTCTAATTCCTTCGCACGAATGTATCAATTCGAATTCATTCGTATGATACAATCTAATTCATTCGCACAATCTATTCTAATTCATTCGTACGATCCATTCTAATTCATTAGCACGAATCATTCTAATTCATTCGTACGATCCATTCTATTTCATTCGTATGATCCATTCTTACTCATTCGTATGATCCATTCTAATTCATTCGCACGAATATATCCATTCTAATTCATTCGTACGATCCATTCTAATTCATTCGCACGATCCATTATAATTCATTGAGTAAGAATGGATCGTACGAATAAAATAGAATGGATCGTACGAATGAATTAGAGTGGATTGTGCTAATGAATTAGAATGGATCGTACGAATGAATTAGAGTTAGAATGGATCGTACGAATGAGTAAGAATGGATCGTATGAATGAAATAGAATGGATCGTACTAATGAATTAGAATGGATCGTGCTAATGAATTAGAATGGATCGTATGACTTAATTAGAATAGATTGTGAGAATGAGTTAGAATGGATCGTACGAATGAATTAAAATGGATCGTATGAATGAATTAGAATGGATCGTGCGAATGAATTAGAATGGATCGTACGAATGAATTAATATGGATAATACGAAGGAGTTAGGGTGGATCGTACGAATGAATTAGAATGGATACATTCGTGTGAAAGAATTAGAATGGATTGTATGAATGAATTAGAATGGATAGTATGAATGAATTAGAATGGATCGTGCGAATGAATTAGAATAAATTGTACGAATGAATTAGAATGGATAGTATGAATGGATCGTACGAAGGAATTAGAATGAATTAGAATGGATACATTCGTGCGAATGAATTAGAATAGATCGTATAAATGAATTAGAATGGATCGTACGAATGAATTAGAATGGATCGTGCAAATGAATTAGATTGGATGGTGCGAATGAATCAGAATGGATCGTACGAATGAATTAGAATGGATACATTCATGCAAATGAATTAGAATGGATCATACGAATGAGTAAGAATAGATCGTTCGAATGAAATAGAATGGATCGTACGAATGAATTAGAATGGATCATGCTAATGAATAAGAATGGATCGTATAAATGAATCAGAATAGATTGTGCGAATGAATTAGAATGGATCGTATGAATAAATTAGAATAGATACATTCGTGCAAATGAATTAGAATGGATCGTATGAATGAATTAGATTGGATCATATGAATGATTAGAATGGATCGTACGTATGAATTAGAATGGATACATTCATAGGAATGAATTAGAATGGATCGTACGAAGGAATAAGAATTGATCATACGAGTGAAATAGAATGGATCGTACGAAGGAATTATAATGGATCGTACGAAGGAATTATAATGGATCGTACGAATGAATTAGAATGGATACATTCGTCGAAAAGAATTAGAATGGATTGTATGAATGAATTACAATGGATCATGCAAATGAATTAGAATGGATCGTGCGAATGAATTAGAATGGATCGTACGAATGAATTAGAATGGATCATATGAATGAATTAGAATGGATACATTCGTGCGAATGAATTAGAAAGGATCATATGAATGAATTAGAATGGATCGTATGAATGAATTCGAATGGATCGTACGAATGAATTAGAATAGATATATTCGTCTGAATGAATTAGAATGGATCATACGAAGGATTTAGGGTGGATCGTATGAATGAATTAGAAACGATACATTCGTGCGAAAGAATTAGAATGGATTGTATGAATGGATTAGAATGGATCGTGCAAATGAATTAGAATGGATCGTGCGAATGAGGATACATTCGTGCGAATGAATTAGAATGGAGCGTACGAATGAGTAAGAATGGATCGTACGAGTGAAATAGAATAGATCGTATGAATGAATTAGAATGGATCGTGCGAGTAAATTATGTTGGATCGTGCGAATGAATTAGAATGGATCATACGAATGAATTAGAATGGATACATTCATGCGAATGAAAAAGAATGGATCGAATGAATGAATTAGAATTGATCGTATGAATGAATTCGAATGGACCATACGAATGAATTAGAATGGATACATTCGTGCGAATGAATTAGAATGGATCATACGAAGGAATTAGGGTGGATCGTACGAATGAATTTGAATGGATATATTCGTGCGAAAGAATTAGAATGGATTGTATAAATTAATTAGAATGGTTCGTATGAATGAATTAGAATGGATCGTGCGAATGAATTAGAATGGATTGTGCTAATGAGTAAGAATGGATCGTACGAATGAAATAAAATGGATCGAACAAATGAATTAGAATGGATCGTGCTAATGAATTAGAATGGATCGTACAAACGAATTAGAATAGATTGTGCGAATGAATTAGAATGGATCGTGCGAATGAATTAGAATGGATACATTCGTGCGAATGAATTAGAATTGATCGTACGAATGAATTAGAATGGATCGTATGAATGAATTAAAATAGATCGTATGAATGAATTCGAATGGATCGTACGAATGAATTAGAATGGATACATTCGTGCGAATGAATTAGAATGGATCATACGAAGGAATTAGGATGGATTGTACGAATGAATTAGAATGGATACATTCGTGCGAAAGAATTAGAATGGATTATATGAATGAATTTGAATGGATCGTATGGATGAATTAGAATGGATCGTGCGAATGAATTAGAATGGATCGTACGAATGAATTCGAATGGATACATTCGTGCGAATGAATTAGAATGGATCGTGCTAATGAATTAGAATGGATCGTACGAATGAATTAGAATGGATCATGCTAATGAAATAGAATGGATCGTACGAATGAATTTGAATGGATCATATGAATGAATTAGAATGGATCATGCTAATGAATTAGAATGGATCGTACGAATGAATTAGAATAGATTGTGCGAATGAATTAGAATGGATCGTACGAATGAATTAGAATGGATCGTATGAATGAATTAGATTGGATCGTATGAATGAATTAGAATGGATTGTACGTATGAATTAGAATAGATACATTCATGGGAATGAATTAGAATAGATCATACGAAGGAATTAGAATGGATCATACGAATGAAATAGAATGGATCATACGAAGAAATTTGAATAGATCGTACGAAGGAATTAGAATGGATTGTGCGAATGAATTAGAATGGATCATACGAATGAATTAGAATGGATCGTATGAATGAATTTGAATGGATCATGCGAATGAATTAGAATGGATCATACGAATGAATTAAAATGGATACATTCGTACTAAAGAATTAGAATGGATAGTAAGAATAAATTACAATGGATTGTACGAATGAATTAGAATGGATCGTGCGAATAAATTAGAATGGATCGTACGAATGAATTAGAATGGATACATTCATGCGAATGAATTAGAATAGATCGTATGAATGAGTAAGAATGGATCGTACGAATGAAATAGAATGAATCGTACGAATGAATTAAAATGGATCGTGCTAATGAATTAGAATGGATCGTATGAATGAATTACAATGGATCGTGCGAATGAATTAGAATGGATCGTACGAATGAGTAAGTATGGATCGTACGAATGAAATAGAATGGATCGTACGAATGAATTAGAATGGATCGTGCTAATGAATTAGAATGTATCGTACGAATGAATTAGAATAGATTATGCGAATAAATTAGAATAAATCGTACGAATGAATTAGAATGGATACATTCGTGCGAATGAATTAGAATGGATCGTATGAATGAAGTAGATTGGATCGTATGAATGAATTAGAATGGATCGTACGTATGAATTAGAATGGATACATTAATGAGAATGAATTAGAATGGATCGTACGGAGGAATTAGAATGGATCATACGAATGAAATAGAATGGATCGTACGAAGGAATTAGAATGGATCGTACGTTATGAATGAATTAGAATGGATCGTACGTATGAATTAGAATGGATACATTCATGGGAATGAATTAGAATGGATCGTACGAAGGAATTGGAATGGATCCATTCTAATTCATTCTAATTCATTCGTACGATCCATTCAAATTCATTCATACGATCCATTCTAATTCATTCATACGATCCAATCTAATTCATTCATACGATCCATTCTAATTCATTCGCACAAATGTATCCATTCTAATTCATTCGTACGATCCATTCTAATTCATTCACACGATCCAATCTAATTCATTCGCACGATCCATTGTAATTCATCATTCGCACAATATATTCTAATTCATTTGTACGATCCATTCTAATTCGTTAGCACGATCCATTCTAATTAATTCGTATGATCCAGTCTATTTCATTCGTACAATCCATTCTTACCCATTCGTTCGATCCATTCTAATTCTTTCGCACGAATGTATCCATTCTAATTAATTCGTACGATCCATTCTAATTCATTCATACGATCCATTCTAATTCATTCGTACGATCCATTCTATAGAATGGATACATTCATGGGAATGAATTTGAATGGATCGTACGAAGGTATTAGAATAGATCATACGAATGAATTAGAATGGATCGTATGAATGAATTCGAATGGATTGTACGAATGAATTAGAATAGATTGTGCGAATGAATTAGAATGGATCGTACGAATGAATTAGAATGGATACATTCGTGCGAAAGAATTAGAATGGATTGTATGAATGAATTAGAATGGATCATGCAAATGAATTAGAATGGATCGTGCGAATGAATTAGAATGGATCGTACGAATAAATTAGAATAGATTGTGCGAATGAATTAGGAAGGATCGTACGAATGAAATAGAATGGATACATTCGTGCGAATGAATTGGAATGGATCGTATGAATGAATTAGAATGGATCGTATGAATGAATTAGAATGGATCGTGCGAATGAATTAGAATGGATCATATGAATGAATTAGAATGGATACATTCGTGCGAATAAATTAGAATGGATCTTACGAATGAGTAAGAATGGATCATATGAATGAAATAGAATGGATCATACGAATGAATTAGAATGGATCGTGCTAATGAATTAGAATGTATCATACGAATGAATTAGAATAGATTGTGCGAATGATGAATTAGAATGGATCGTGCGAATGAATTAGATTGGATCGTGCGAAAGAATTAGAATGGATCGTACGAATGAATTAGAATAGATTGTGTGAATGAATTAGAATGGATCGTACGAATGAATTAGAATGGATTCAATCGTGCGAATGAATTAGAATGGATCATATGAATGAATTAGAATGCATCATACGTATGATCCATTCTATTTCATTCGTACGATCCATTCTTACTCATTTGTACGATCCATTCTAATTCATTCGCACGATCCATTCTAATTCATTCATACGATCCATTCTAATTCATTCTTACGACCATTCTATTTTATTAGCACGATCCATTCTAATTCATTCGTACGATCCGTTCTATTTCATTTGTACGATCCTTTCTTACTCATTCGTACGATCCATTCTAATTCATTCGCACGAATGTATCCATTCTAATTCATTCGTACGATCTACTCTAATTCATTCGCACGATCCATTCTAATTTATTCATACGATCCATTCTAATTCATTTGTAAGATCCATTCTAATTCATTCGCACGATACATTCTAATTCATTCATACGATCCAATCTAATTCATTCATACAATCCATTCTACTTCATTCGCACGAATGTATTCATTCTAATTCATTTGCACGATCCATTCTAATTCATTCATACGATCCATTCTAATTCATTCGTACAATCCATTCTAATTCATTCGCACAATCTATTCTAATTCATTCGTACGATCCATTCTAATTCACTAGCATGATCCATTCTAATTCATTCATACAATCCATTCTATTTCATTCGTACGATCCATTCTTACTCATTCGTACGATCCATTCTAATTCATTCGCACGAATGTATCCATTCTAATTCATTCGTACGATCCATTCTAAGTCATTCGTACGATCCATTCTATTTCATTCATACGATCCATTCTTATTCATTCATGCAATCCATTCTAATTCTTTCGCACGAATGTATCCATTCTAATACATTCGTACGTATGATCCATTCTAATTCATTTATTTTTACGATCCAATTTAATTCCTTCGTTCGAATGAATTAGAATAGATCATATGAATGAATTCGAATAGATCATACGAATGAATTAGAATGGATACATTTGTGCGAATGAATTAGAATGGATCATACGAAGAAATTAAGGTGGATGTACGAATGAATTAGAATGGATACATTCTTGCAAAAGAAATAGAATGGATTATATGAATGAATTAGAATGGATCGTATGAATGAAATAGAATGGATCGTACGAAGGAATTAGAATGGATCGTACGAATGAATTAGAATGGATACATTCGTGCGAATGAATTAGAATCGATCGTACGAATGAGTAAGAATGGATCGTACGAATGAAATAGAATGGATCGTACGAATGAATTAGAATGGATCGTGCTAATGAATTAGAAAGTATTCATTTGTGTGATCCATTCTTATTCATTCGCACGATCCATTCTAATTCATTCGTACGATCCATTCTAATTCATTCGCACATTTTATTCTAATTCATTCGTACGATCCATTCTTATTCATTGGCACGATCAATTCTAATTCATTCGTACGATCCATTCTATTTTACTCATACGATCCATTCTTACTCATTCGTACGATCCATTCTAATTCTTTCGCACGAATGTATCCATTCTAATTCATTCGTACGATCCATTCGTATTCATTTGCACGATCCATTCTAATTCATTCATGCGATCCATTCTAATTCATTCATACGATCTATTCTAATTCATTCATACAATCCATTCTAATTCATTCATACGATATCCATTTTAATTCAATCATACGATCCATTCTAATTCATTCGCACGAATGTATCCATTCTAATTCATTCGTACGATCCATTCTATTTCATTCGTACGATGCATTCTATTTCATTCGTACGATCCATTCTAATTCATTCGTGCGAATGAATTAGAATGGATTGTATGAATGAATTAGAATGGATTGTGCAAATGAATTAGAATGGATCGTGCGAATGAGGATACATTTGTGCGAATGAATTAGAATGGATCGTGCGAATGAATTAGATTGGATCGTGCGAATGAATTTGATTGAATGGATCGTATGAATGAATAAGAATAGATCGTGCGAATGAATAAGAATGAATTAGAATGGATTGTATGAATGAATTAGAATGGATCGTACAAATGAATTATAGTGGATCGTGCGAATGAATTGGAATGGATCGTGCGAATAAATTAGAATGGATCGTACGAATGAATTAGAATAGATTGTGCGAATGGATTATAATGGATCGTATGAATGAATTAGAATGGATACATTCGTGCGAATGAATTAGATTGGATCGTATGAATGAATTAGAATGGATCGTATGTATGAATTAGAATGGTTACATTTATGGGAATGAATTAGAATGGATCGTACGAAGGAATTAGAATTGATCATACGAATGAAATAGAATTGATCGTACGAAGGAATTAGAATGGATCGTACAAAAGAATTAGAATGGATCGTATGAAGGAATTAGAGCGAATGAATTGGAATGGATCGTATGAATAAATTAGAATGGATCGTATGAATTAGAATGGATCGTACGACGGAATTAGAATGGATCGTACGAAGGAATTAGAATGGATTGTGCGAATGAATTAGAACGGATCGTACGAATGAATTAGAATGGATCGTATGAATGAATTAGAATTGATCGTTCGAATGAATTAGAATAGATCGTACGAATGAATTAGAATGGATATTTTCGTGCGAAAGAATTAGAATGGATTGTATGAATGAATTAAAATGGATCGTATGAATGAATTAGAATGGATCGTGCGAATGAATTAGAATGGATCGTATGAATGAATTAGAATGGATACATTCGTGCGAATGAATTAGAATGGATCGTAAGAATGAGTAAGAATGGATCGTACGAATGAAATAGAATGGATCATATGAATGAATTAGAATGGATCGTGCTAATGAATTAGAATGGATCGTCTGAATGAATTAGAATAGATCGTACGAATGAATTAGAATGGATCGTATGAATGAATTAGAATGGATCATACGAATGAATTAGAATGGATCGTACGAAGGAATGAGAATGGATCCATTCTATTCTAATTCATTCGCACGATCCATTCTAATTCATTCATACGATCCATTCTAATTCATTCATACAATCCATTCTAATTCTTTCGCACGAATATATCCATTCTAATTCATTCGTACGATCCACCCTAATTCCTTCGTATGATCCATTCTAATTCATTCGCACGAATGTGTCCATTCTGATTCATACGTATGATCCATTCTAATTCATTCATACGATCAAATCTAATTCATTCATACGATCCATTCTAATTTATTTCCACGAATGTATCCATGGGAATGAATCCATTCTAATTCATTTGTACGATCGATTCTAATTCATTTATACGATCCATTCTAATTCATTTGCGCGATTCATTCATACGATTCAATCTAATTCATTCGCACAATCCATTCTAATTCATTCGCACGATTCATTTGTATGAACCATTCTAATTCATTCGCACGAATGGAATGAAATAGAATGGATACATTCGTGCGAATGAATTAGAATGGATCGTATGAATGAATTAGATTGGATCGGAATGGATCGTATGAATGAATTAGAATGGATACATTTGTGCGAATGAATTAGAATGGATCGTATGAATGAATTGGAATGGATCGTACGAATGAATTCGAATGGATCGTACGAATGAATTAGAATGGATACATTCGTGCGAATGAATTAGAATGGATCGTACGAAGGAATTAGGGTGGATCACATGAATGAATTAGAATGGATACATTCGTGCGAAAGAACTAGAATGGATTGTATGAATGAATTAGAATGGATCGTATGAATGAATTAGAATGGATCGTGCGAATGAATTAGAATGTATCGTACGAATGAATTAGAATGGATCGTTTGAATGAATTAGACTGGATCGTGCGAATAAATTAAAATGGATCGTACGAATGAATTAGATTGGATACATTCGTGCAAATGAATTAGAATGGATCGTACGAATGAGTAAGAATGGATCGTACGAATGAAATAGAATGGATCGTACGAATGAATTAGAATTGATCGTGCTAATGAATTAGAATGGATCGTACGAATGAATTAGAATAGATTGTACGAATGAATTAGAATGGATCGTACGAATGAATTAGAATGGATACATTCATGCGAATAAATTATAATGGATCGTATGAATGAATTAGATTGGATCGTATGAATAAATTAGAATGGATCGTACGTATGAATTAGAATGGATACATTCATGGGAATGAATTAGAATGGATCGTACGAAGGAATTAGAATGGTTCATACGAATGAAATAGAATTGATCGTACGAAGCAATTAGAATGGATCGTATGAAGGAATTAGAATGGATCGTACGAAGGAATTAGAATGGATCGTACGAATGAATTAGAATGGATACATTCGTGCAAAAGAATTAGAATGGATTGTATGAATGAATTAGAATGGTTCGTGCAAATGAATTAGAATGGATCGTGCGAATGAATTAGAATGGATTGTACGAACGAATTAGAAAAGATTGTGCGAATGAATTAGAATGGATCGTACGAATGAATTAGAATGGATACATTCGTGCGAATAAATTAGAATGGATCATATGAATGAATTAGAATGGATTGTATGAATGAATTCGAATGGATCGTATGAATAAATTAGAATGGATACATTCGTGCGAATGAATTAGAATGGATCATACGAATAAATTTGAATAGATCATACGAATGAATTTGAATAGATCGTATGAATGATTTAGAATGGGTCATGCGAATGAATTAGAATGGATCGTATGAATGAATTAGAATGGATCGTATGAATGATTTAGAATGGATCGTGGGAATGAATTAGAATGGATCGTATGAATAAGTAAGAATGGATCGTACGAATGAAATAGAGTGGATCGTACGAATGAGTAAGAATGGATCGTACGAATGAAATAGAATGGATCGTACGAATGAATTAGAATGGATACATACGTGGAAATGAATTAGAATGGATCGTATGAATGAATTAGAATAGATCGTATGAATGAATTAGAATGGATCGTGCGAATGAATTAGAATAAATCATATGAATGAATTAGAATAGATCGTATGAATGAATTAGAATGGATCGTGCGAATGAATTAGAATGGATCGTACGAATGAATTAGAATGGATACATTCGTGCGAATGAATTAAAATGGATCGTATGAATGAGTAAGAATGGATTGTACGAATGAAATTGAATGGATCATACGAATGAATTAGAATGGATCGTACGAAGGAATTAGAATGGATTGTGCGAATGAATTAGAAAGAATCATACGAATGAATTATAATGGATACATTCGTGCGAAAGAATTAGAATGGATTGTATGAATGAATTAGAATGGATCGTACGAAGGAATTAGAATGGATCGTGCGAATGAATTAGAATGGATCGTACGAATGAATTAGAATGGATACATTCGCGCGAATGAATTAGAATAGATCGTACGAATGAGTAAGAATTGATCGTACGAACGAAATAGAATGGATCGTACGAATGAATTAGAATGGATCGTGCTAATGAATTAGAATGGATCGTATGAATGAATTAGAATGGATCGTACGAATGAGTAAGAAAGGATCGTACAAATGAAATAGAATGGATAGTACGAATGAATTAGAATGGATCGTGATAATGAATTAGAATAGATCGTACGAATGAATTAGAATAGATTGTGTGAATGAATTAGAATGGATTGTTCGAATGAATTAGAATGGATCGTATGAATGAATTAGAATGGATCGTGCGAATGAATTAGAATGGATCGTACGAATGAATTAGAATGGATCGTACGAATGAATTAGAATGGATCGTACGAATGAATTAGAATGGATACATTCGTGCGAATGAATTAGAATGGATCGTACGAATAAGTAAGAATGGATCGTACGAATGAAATAAAGTGGATCGTACGAATGAGTAAGAATAGATCGTACGAATGAAATAGAATGGATCGTACGAATGAATTAGAATGGATACATTCGTGCGAATGAATTAGAATGGATCGCATGAATGAATTAGAATGGATCGTATGAATAAATTAAAATGGATCGTGCGAATGAATTAGAATGGATCATATGAATGAATTAGAATTGATCGTATGAATGAATTAGAATGGATCGTGCGAATGAATTAGAATGGATCGTACGAATGAATTAGAATGGATACATTCGTGCGAATGAATTATAATGGATCGTACGAATGAGTAAGAATGGATCATACGAATGAAATAGAATGGATCGTACGAATGAATTAGAATGGATCGTACGAAGGAATTAGAATGGATTGTGCGAATGAATTAGAATGGATCGTACGAATGAATAAGAATGGATCGTATGAATGAATTAGAATGGATCGTGCGAATGAATTAGAATGGATCGTACGAATGAATTAGAATGGATACATTCGTGCGAAAGAATTAGAATGGATTGTATGAATGAGTTAGAATAGATTGTACAAATGAATTAGAATGGATCATGCGAATGAATTAGAATGGATCGTACGAATGAATTAGAATGGATACATTTGTGCGAATGAATAAGAATGGATCGTACGAATCAGTAAGAATGGATCATACGAATGAAATAGAATAGATCGTACGAATGAATTAGAATGGATCGTGCTAATGAATTAAATGGATCGTATGAATGAATTAGAATGGATCGTACAAATGAGTAAGAATGGATCGTACGAATGAAATAGAATAGATCGTACAAATGAATTAGAATGGATCGTGCTAATGAATTAGAATAGATCGTACGAAAGAATTAGAATAGACTGTGCGAATGAATTAGAATGGATCGTACGAAGGAAATAGAATCGATCGTACGTTATGAATGAATTAGAATGGATCGTACGTATGAATTAGAATGGATATATTCATGGGAATGAATTAGAATGGATCACACGAAAGAATTAGAATGGATCCACTCTAATTCATTCGTACGATCCATTCTAATTCATTCATACGATCAATTCTAATTCATTCATACGATCCATTCTAATTCATTCACACGAATGTATCCATTCTAATTCATTCGTACGATCCATTCTAATTCATTCATACGATCCATTCTAATTCATTCGCACGATCCATTCTATTTCATTCTAATTCATTCGCACGATCCATTCTAATTCATTCATACGATTCATTCTAATTCATTCGTACGATCCATTCTAATTCATTCGCACGATCCATTCTAATTCATTCATACAATCCATTCTAATTCTTTCGCACAAATGTATTCAATCTAATTCATTCGTATGATCCATCCTAATTCCTTCGTATGATCCATTCTAATTCATTCGCACGAATGTATCCATTCTAATTCATTCGTACGAAAAATTCATTCATACGATCCATTCTAATTCATACGTACGATCCATTCTAATTCATTCATACGATCCAATCTAATTCATTCATATGATCCATTCTAATTCATTCGGATGAATGTATCCATTCTAATTCATTCGTACGATCCATTCTAATTCATTCACACAATCGTTTCTAATTCATTCGTACGATCCATTCTAATTCATTCGCACGATCCATTCTAATTCATTCAAAAAATCCATTCTAATTCTTTTGCACGAATGTATCCATTCTAATTCATTTGTACGATCCATTCTAATTCCTTCATACGATCCATTCTAATTCATTCGCACGAATGTATCCAATCTAATTCCTTCGTATGATCCATTCTAATTTATTCGCACGAATGTATCCATTCTAATTCATTCGTACGATCCATTCTACATCATTTGCACAATCAATTCTAATTCATTCGCACGATCCATTCTAATTCATTCGCACGATCCATTCTAATTCATTCATACAATCTATTCTAATTCTTTCGCACAAATGTATCCATTCTAATTCATTCGTACGATCCACCCTAATTCCTTCGTATGATCTATTCTAAGTCATTCGCACGAATGTATCCAATCTAATTCATTCGTACGAAAAATTCATTCATACGATCCATTCTAATTCATTCGTACGATCCATTCTAATTCATACGTACGATCCATTCTAATTCATTCATACGATTCAATCTAATTCATTCATACGATCCTTTCGAATTAATTCGCACAAATGTATCCATTCTAATTCATTCGTACGATCCATTCTAATTCATTCGCATAATTTATTATAATTCATTCGTACGATCCATTCTAATTCATTCGTGCTATCCGTTCTAATTCATTCATACGATACATTCTAATCCATTCTAATTCATTTGTACGATCCACCCTAATTCCTTCATATGATCCATTCTAATACATTCGTACGACCCATTATAATTCATGAATTCATACGATCCAATTCATACGTGCGAATGAATTAGAATGGATCGTATGAATGAATTTGAATGGATCATACGAAGGATTTAGAGTGGATCGTACGAATGAATTAGAATGGATATATTCGTGCGAAAGAATTAGAATGGATTGTATGAATGAATTAGAATGGATCGTATGAATGAATTAGAATGGATCGTATGAATGGATTAGAATGGATCGTGCGAATGAATTAGAATGGATCGTGCGAATGAATTAGAATGGATCATACGAATGAATTAGAATGGATATATTCGTGCGAATGAATTAGAATGGATCATACGAATGAGTAAGAATGGATCGTACGAATGAATTAGAATGGATCGTATGAATGAATTAGATTGGATCGGAATGGATCGTACGAATGAATTAGAATGGATACATTCATCCGAATGAATTAGAATAGATCGTATGAATGAATTAGATTGGATCGTATGAATGAATTAGAATGGATCGTACGTATGAATTAGAATGGATTCATTCATGGGAATAAATTAGAATGGATCGTACGTAGAATGGATCGTGCGAATGAATTAGAATGGATCGTACGAATGAATTAGAATGGATCGTATGAATGAATTCGAATGGATCATATGAATGAATTAGAATGGATCGTGCGAATGAATTAGAATGGATCGTACGAATGAATAAGAATAGATTGTGCGAATAAATTAGAATGGATCGTACGAATGAATTAGAATGGATACATTCGTGCGAATGAATTAGAATGGATCATATGAATAAATTAGAATGGATCGCATGAATGAATTAGAATGGATCTAACGAATGAATTAGAATGGATCGTACGAATGAATTAGAATGGATCATACGATGGAAATAGGGTGGATCGTACGAATGAATTAGAATGGATACATTCATGCGAAAGAATTAGAATGGATCGTACGAATGAATTAGAATGGATTGTACGAATGTATCCATTCTAATTCATTCCTTTGTGCGATCCATTCTAATTCATTCGTACGATCCATTCTTACTCATTTGTACGATCCTTTCTAATTCATACATACGATCCATTCTAATTCTCGTACGATACATTCGTGCGTATGAATTAGAATGGATCACACGAAGGAATAAGGTTGGATCGTACGAATGAATTAGAATGGATACATTCGTGCGAAAGAATTAGAATGGATTGTATGAATGAATTAGAATGGATCGTATGAATGAATTAGAATGGATCGTGCAAATGAATTAGAATGGATCATATGAATGAATTAGAATGGATCGTATGAATGAATTAGAATGGATCGTGCGAATGAATTAGAATGGATCGTACGAATGAATTAGAATGGATACATTCGTGCGAATGAATTAGAATGGATCGTACGAATGAATTAGAATGGATCGTGTGAATGAATTAAAATGGATCGTACGAATGAATTAGAATGGATACATTCGTGCAAATGAATTAGAATGGATCGTACGAATGAGTAAGAATGGATCGTACAAATGAAATAGAATGGATCGTACGAATGAATTAGAATGGATCGTGCTAATGAATTAGATTGGATCGTACTAATGAATTAGAATAGATTGTGCGAATGAATTAGAATGGATCATACGAATGAATTAGAATGGATCGTATGAATGAATTAGAATGGATCATGCGAATGAATTAGAATGGATCATACAAATGAGTTAGAATGGATATATTCGTGCGAATGAATTAGAATGGATCGTACGAATGAGTAAGAATGGAACGTATGAATGAATTAGAATGGATCATACGAATGAAATAGAATGGATACATTCGTGCAAAAGAATTAGAATGGATTGTACGAATGAGTTAGAATGGATCCATTATAATTCATTCGCACGATCCATTCTAATTCATTCGCACGTATGTATCCATTCTAATTCATTCGTACGATCCATTCTAATTCATTCATACAATCCATTCTAATTCATTCGTATGATCCATTCTAATTCATTTGCACGATCCAATCTAATTCTTTCGCACGAATGTATCCATTCTAATTCATTCGTACGATCCATTCTAGTTCATTCGCACGATCCAATCTAATTCATTCGCACGATCCATTCTAATTCATTCGTACGATCCATTCTATTTCATTCGTACGATCCATTCTTACTTATTCGTACGGATCGTACGAATAAGTAAGAATGGATCGTACGAATGAAATAGAATGGATCGTACGAATGAATTAGAATGGATACATTCATGCGAATGAATTAGAATGGATCGTATGAATGAATTAGAATGGATCGTGCGAATGAATTAGAATGGATCGTATGAATGAATTAGAATGGATCGTACGAATGAATTAGAATGGATCGTGCGAATGAATTAGAATGGATCGTACAAATGAATTAGAATGGATACATTCGTACGAATGAATTTGAATAGATCGTACGAATAAGTAAGAATGGATCGTACGAATGAAATATAATGGATCATATGAATGAATTAGAATGGATCGTGCGAATGAATTAGAATGGATAGTACGAATGAATTAGAATAGATTGTGCGAATGAATTAGAATAGATCGTACGAATGAATTATAATGGATATATTCGTGAGAAGGAATTAGAATGGTTCGTACGAATGGATCGTACGAAGGAATTAGAATGAATTAGAATGGATACATTCGTACGAATGAATTAGAATGGATCGTATGAATGAATTAGAATGGATCGTATGAATGAATTAGAATGGATCGTGCAAATGAATTAGAATGGATACATTCGTGTGAATGAATTGGAATGGATCGTATGAATAAATTAGATTGGATCGTATGAATGAATTAGAATGGATCGTACGAATGAATTAGAATGAATTAGAATGAATCCATTCTAATTCCTTCGTACGATCTATTCTAATTCATTCCCATGAATGTATCCATTCTAATTCATATGTGTGATCCATTCTAATTCATTCATAACGTACGATCCAATCTAATTCCTTCGTACGATCCATTCTATTTTATTCGTATGATCCATTCCAATTCCTTCGTACGATCCAATCTAATTTATTCCCATGAATGTATCCATTCTAATTTATACATACGATCCATTCAAATTCATTCATACGATCCATTCTAATTCATTCATACGATCCATTCTAATTCATTCGCATGAATGTATCCATTCTAATTTATTCGTACGATCAATTCTAATTCATTCACATAATCTATTCTAATTCATTCGTGCGATCCATTCTAATACATCCTAATTTATTACCTCGATTGTATGAATGAATTAGAATGGATCGAATGAATGAATTAGAGTAGATTGTGCAATGAATTAGAATGGATCGTACGAACGAATAAGAATGAAGGAATTCGAATGGTTCGTACGAATGAATTAGAATAAATTGTGCGAATGAATTAGAATGGATCATACGAATGAATTAGAATAAAATGTGCGAATGAATTAGAATAGATCGTATGAATGAATGGATCATACGAATGAATGGATCGTATGAATGGATCGTATGAATGAATGGATCGTATGAATGAATGGAGCGTATGAATGGATCGTATGAATGAATGGATCGTACGAATGAATTAGAATAAATTGTGCGAATGAATTAGAATGGATCGTATGAATGAATGGATCGTACGAATGAATTAGAATAAATTGTGCGAAAGAATTAGAATGGATCGTATGAATGAATGGATCGTATGAATGAATTAGAATGGATACATTCGTGCGAATGAATTAGAATGGATCGTACGAATGAATGAGAATGGATCGTACGAATGAAATAGAATGGATCGTACGAATGAATTAGAATGGATCGTACTAATGAATTTGAATGGATCGTACGAATGAATTAGAATAAATTATGCGAATGAATTAGAATGGATCGTGCAAATGAATTAGAATGGATCGTACGAAGGAATTAGAATGGATCGTACGAATGAATTAGAATGGATACATTTATGCGAATGAATTAGAATAGATGGTATGAATGAATTAGAATGGATCGTATGAATGAATTCGAATTGATCGTACGAATTAATTAGAATGGATACATTCGTGCGAATGAATTAGAATGGATCGTACGAATGAATTAGAATGGATCGTGCAAATGAATTAGAATAGATCCATTCTAATTAATAGAATTTATACATACGATCCATTCTAATTCATTCATTCGCGCATACGATCCGTTCTAATTCATTCGTATGATCCAATCTAATTCATTCGCACGATCCATTCTAATTCATTTGTACGATCCATTCTATTTCATTCGTACGATCCATTCTAATTCATTTGCACAATCCATTCTAATTCATTCATACAATCCATTCTAATTCTTTTGCACGAATGTATCCATTCTAATTCCTTCGTACGATCCATTCTAATTCATTCACACGAATGTATCCATTCTAATTCATTCGTACGATCCATTCGAATTCATTCTTACGATCCATTCTAATTCATTCATACGATCCATTCTAATTCATTGGCACGAATGTATCCATTCTAATTTATTCGTATGATCCATTCTAATTCCTTCGTACGATCCATTCTAATTCATTCGTACAATCCATTCTAATTCCTTCGTACGATCCATTCTAATTCCTTCGTACGATCCATTCTAATTCATTCGCACGAATGTATCTATTCTAATTCATTCGTACGATCCATTCGAATTCATTCATACGATCCATTCTAATTTATTTATACGATCCATTCTAATATATTAGCACGAATGTATCCATTCTAATTCATTCGTACGATCCATTCTAATTCCATCGTACGATCCATTCTAATTCCTTCGTACGATCCTTTCTAATTCATTTGCATGATCCATTCTAATTCATTCATACAATCCATTCTAATTCTTTTGCACGAATGTATCCATTCTAATTCATTCGTATAATCTATTATAATTCCTTCGTATGATCCATTCTAATTCATTCCCATGAATGTATCCATTCTAATTCATACGTACGATCCATTCTAATTCATTCATACGATCCAATCTAATTCAATCATACGATCCATTCTAATTCATTCGCATGAATGTATCCATTCTAATTCATTCATACGATCTATTCTAATTCATTCGCACAATCTATTCTAATTCATTCGTACGATCCATTCTCATTCATTACCATGATCCATTCTAATTCATTCGTACGATCTATTCTATTTCATTCGTACGATCCATTCTTTCTCATTCGTACGATCCATTCTAATTCATTCGCACGAATGTATCCATTCTAATTCATTCATATGATCCATTCATTCGTACGATCCATTATAATTCATACGCACAATCTATTTTAATTCATTCGTACGATCCATTCTAATTCCGTCATTCTTATTCATTCGTACGATCCATTCTAATTTATTCGCACAATCTATTCTAATTCATTCGTACGATCCATTCTAATTCATTCATACAATCGTGCAAATGAATTATAATGTATTAGAATGAATCAAACGATTGAATTAGAATAGATTGTGCGAATGAATTAGAATGGATCGTACGAATGAATTAGAATGGATACATTCGTTCGAATGAATTAGAATGGATCGTATAAATGAATTAGATTGGATCGTATGAATGAATTAGAATGGATCGTACGTATGAATTAGAATGGATACATTCATAGGAATGAATTAGAATGGATCGTACAAAGGAATTAGAATGGATCATACGAATGAAATAGAATGGATCGTACGAAGGAATTAGAATAGATCGAATGTTATGAATAAATTAGAATAGATCGTATGAATGAATGGATCGTACGAATGAATGGATCGTATGAATGGATCGTATGAATGAATGGATCGTATGAATGAATGGAGCGTATGAATGGATCGTATGAATGAATGGATCGTACGAATGAATTAGAATAAATTGTGTGAATGAATTAGAATGGATCATATGAATGAATGGATCGTATGAATGAATTAGAATGGATACATTCGTGCGAATGAATTAGAATGGATCGTACGAATGAATGAGAATGGATCGTACGAATGAAATAGAATGGATCGTACGAATGAATTAGAATGGATCGTACTAATGAATTTGAATGGATCGTACGAATGAATTAGAATAGATTGTGCGAATGAATTAGAATGGATCGTGCAAATGAATTAGAATGGATCGTACGAAGGAATTAGAATGGATCGTACGAATGAATTAGAATGGATACATTTATGCGAATGAATTAGAATAGATGGTATGAATGAATTAGAATGGATCGTATGAATGAATTCGAATTGATCGTACGAATTAATTAGAATGGATACATTTGTGCGAATGAATTAGAATGGTTCGTACGAATGAATTAGAATGGATCGTGCAAATGAATTAGAATAGATCCATTCTAATTAATAGAATTTATACGTACGATCCATTCTAATTCATTCATTCGTGCATACGATCCGTTCTAATTCATTCGTATGATCCAATATAATTCATTCGCACGATCCATTCTAATTCATTTGTACGATCCATTCTATTTCATTCGTACGATCCATTCTAATTCATTTGCACAATCCATTCTAATTCATTCATACAATCCATTCTAATTCTTTTGCACGAATGTATCCATTCTAATTCCTTCGTACGATCCATTCTAATTCATTCACACGAATGTATCCATTCTAATTCATTCGTACGATCCATTCGAATTCATTCATACGATCCATTCTAATTCATTCATACGATCAATTCTAATTCATTGGCACGAATGTATCCATTCTAATTTATTCGTATGATCCATTCTAATTCCTTCGTACGATCCATTCTAATTCATTCGTACGATCCATTCTAATTCCTTCGTACGATCCATTCTAATTCCTTCGTACGATCCATTCTAATTCATTCGCACGAATGTATCTATTCTAATTCATTCGTACGATCCATTCGAATTCATTCATACGATCCATTCTAATTTATTTATACGATCCATTCTAATTCATTCGCACGAATGTATCCATTCTAATTCATTCGTACGATCCATTCTAATTCCATAACAGTCCATTCTAATTCCTTCGTACGATCCTTTCTAATTCATTTGCATGATCCATTCTAATTCATTCATACAATCCATTCTAATTCTTTTGCACGAATGTATCCATTCTAATTCATTCGTATAATCTATTATAATTCCTTCGTACGATCCATTCTAATTCATTCCCATGAATGTATCCATTCTAATTCATACGTACGATCCATTCTAATTCATTCATACGATCCAATCTAATTCATTCATACGATCCATTCTAATTCATTCGCATGAATGTATCCATTCTAATTTATTCGTACGATCCATTCTAATTCATTCGCACAATCTATTCTAATTCATTCGTACAATCCATTCTAATTCATTACCATGATCCATTCTAATTCATTCGTACGATCCAATCTATTTCATTCGTACGATCCATTCTTTCTCATTCGTACGATCTATTCTAATTCATTCGCACGAATGTATCCATTCTAATTCATTCATATGATCCATTCATTCGTACGATCCATTATAATTCATACGCACAATCTATTTTAATTCATTCGTACGATCCATTCTAATTCCTTCATTCTTATTCATTCGTACGATCCATTCTAATTTATTCGCACAATCAATTCTAATTTATTCGTACGATCCATTCTAATTCATTTATACAATCGTGCAAATGAATTATAATGTATTAGAATGAATCGTACGAATGAATTAGAATAGATTGTGCGAATGAATTAGAATGGATCGTACGAATGAATTAGAATGGATACATTCGTGCGAATGAATTAGAATGGATTGTATAAATGAATTAGATTGGATCGTATGAATGAATTAGAATGGATCGTACGTATGAATTAGAATGGATACATTCATAGGAATGAATTAGAATGGATCGTACGAAGGAATTAGAATGGATCATACGAATGAAATAGAATGGATCGTACGAAGGAATTAGAATGGATCGAATGTTATGAATGAATTAGAATGGATCGTACGTATGAATTAGAATGGAAACATTCATGGGAATGAATTAGAATGGATCGTACGAAGGAATTAGAATGGATCCATTCTAATTCATTCTAATTCATTCGTACGATCCATTCTAATTCATTCAAACGATCCATTCTAATTCATTAATACGATCCAATCTAATTCATTAATATGATCCATTCTAATTCATTCGCACGAATGTATCCATTCTAATTCATTAGCACGATCCATTCTAATTCATTCATACGATCCATTCTAATTCATTCGCACGAATGTATCCATTCTAATTCATTCTAATTCCTTCGTACGATCCATTCGTACGATCCATTCTAATTCCTTCGCAAGAATGTATCCATTTTAATTCATTCGTACGATCCATTCTAATTCATTCGCATAATCTATTCTAATTCATTCGTACGATCCATTCTAATTCATTAGCACGATCCATTCTAATTCATTCGTACGATCCATTCTATTTCATTCGTACGATCCATTCTTACTCATTCGTACGATCCATTCTAATTCATTCGCACGAATGTATCGATTCTAATTCATTCGTACGATCCATTCTAATTCATTCGCATGATCCATTCTAATTCATTCATACGATCCAATCTAATTCATTCGTACGATCCATTCTAATTCATTCGCACGATCCATTCTAATTCATTCATACGATCCATTCTAATTTATTCATATAATCCATTCTAATTCTTTCGGACGAATGTATCCATTCTAATTCATTCGTACGATCCACCCTAATTCCTTCTTATGATCCATTCTAATTTATTCGCACAAATGTATCCATTCTAATTCATTCGTACGAATGAATTAGTTTGGATCGTGCGAATGAATTAGTTTGGATCGTGCGAATGAATTAGAATGGATCGTACGAATGAATTAGAATGGATACATTCTTGCGAATGAATTAGAATGGAAACATTCGCGCGAATGAATTAGAATGGATCATGCAAATGAATTAGAATGGATCGTACGAATAAATTAGAATGGATCGTATGAATGAATTAGAATGGATCGTACGAATGAATTAGAATGGATACATGCGTGTGAATGAATTAGAATGGATCGTGCGAATGAATTAGAATAGATTGATTCTAACGCATTCGTACAATCCATTCTAATTCTTTTGCACGAATGAATCCATTCTAATTAATTCGTATGATCCATTCTAATTCATTCGTACGATCCATTCTAATTCTTTCGCACGAATGTATCCATTCTAATTCATTCATACGATCCATTCTAATTCATTCGCACGATCCATTCTAATTCATTCATACAATCCATTCTAATTCATTCGTACGATCCATACTAATTCATTCGCACAATCTAATCTAATTCATTCGTACGATCCAATCTAATTCATTAGCACGATCCCTTCTAATTCATTCATACGATCCATTCTAATTCATTCGTACGATCCATTCTAATTCATTCGTACGATCCATTCTTACTCGTTCGTACGATCCATTCTAATTCATTCGCACGAATGTATCCATTCTAATTCATTCGTACGATCAATTCTAATTCATTCGCATGATCCATTCTAATTCATTCATACGATCCATTCTAATTCATTCGTACGATCCATACTAATTCATTCGCATAATCTAATCTAATTCATTCGTACGATCCAATCTAATTCATTAGCACGATCCCTTCTAATTCATTCATACGATCCATTCTAATTCATTCGTACGATCCATTCTAATTCATTCGTACGATCCATTCTTACTCGTTCGTACGATCCATTCTAATTCATTCGCACAAATGTATCCATTCTAATTCATTCGTACGATCAATTCTAATTCATTCGCATGATCCATTCTAATTCATTCATACGATCCATTCTAATTTATTCATACAATCTATTCTAATTAATTCGTATGATCCATTCTAATTCCTTTGTACGATCCGTTCTAATTCATTCGTACAATCCATTTTAATTCATTTGTACGATCCATTCTAATTCATTCGCACGATCCATTCTAATTCATTCGTACGATCCATTCTAATTCATTCGTACGATCCAGTCTTACTCATTCGTACGATCCATTCTAATTCATTCGTACGAATGTATCCATTCTTACTCATTCGTATGATCCATTCTAATTCATTCGCTTGAATGTATCCATTCTAATTCATTTGTATGATCTATTCTAATTCAATCGCACGATCCATTCTAATTCATTCATACGATGAATTCTAATTCATTCGTACGATCCATTCTAATTCATTCGCACGATCCATTATAATTCATTCATACGATCCATTCTAATTCATTCATACAATCCATTCTAATTCTTTCGCATGAATGTATCCATTCTAATTCATTCGTACGATCCACCCTAATTCCTTCGTATGATCTATTCTAATTCATTCGCACGAATGTATCCATTCTAATTCATTCGTACGATCCATTCGAATTCAATCATACGATCCATTCTAATTCATTCATACGATCCATTATAATTCATTCGCACGAATGTATCCATTCTAATTTATTCATACGATCCATTCTAATTCATTCGCACAATCTATTCTAATTCATTCGTACGATCCATTCTAATTCATTCGCACGATCCATTCTAATTCATTTGCACGATCCATTCTAATTCAGTCATACAATCCATTCTAATTCTTTTGCACGAATGTATCCATTTTAATTCATTCATACGATCCATTCTAATTTCTTCGTACGATCCATTCTAATTCCTTCGTACGATCCATTCTATTTCATTCGTACGATCCATTCTAATTCCTTCGTACGATCCATTCTAATTCATTCCCATGAATGAATCCATTATAATTCATACGTACGATCCATTCTAATTCATTCATTCGATCCAATCTAATTTATTCATATGATCCATTCTAATTCATTCGCACGAATGTATCTATTCTAATTCATTCGTACGATCCATTCTAATTCATTCGCACAACCTATTCTAATTCATTCGTACGATCCATTCTAATTCATTAACACGATCCATTCTAATTCATTCGTACGATCCATTCTATTTCATTCGTACGATCCATTCTTACTCATTCGTACGATCCATTCTATTTCATTAGTACGATCCATTCTTACTCATTTGTCCGATCCAATCTAATTCATTCATACGATCCATTCTAATGCATTCATACGATCCATTCTAATTTATTCATACAATCCATTCTAATTCTTTCGCACGAATATATCCATTATAATTCATTCGTACGATCCACCCTAATTCCTTCTTATGATCCATTCTAATTCATTCGCACGAATGTATCCATTCTAATTCATTTGTATGATCCATTCGAATTCATTGATACGATCCATTCTAATTCATTTATACGATCCATTCTAATTCATTCGCACGAATGTGTCCATTCTAATTCATTCGTACGATCCATTCTAATTCCTTCGTACGATCCATTCTAATTCCTTCGTACGATCCATTCTAATTCATTTGCATGATCGATTCTAATTCATTCATACAATCCATTCTAATTCTTTTGAACGAATGTATCCATTCTAATTCATTCGTATGATCTATTATCATTCCTTCGTACGATCCATTCTAATTCATTCCCATGAATGTATCCATTCTAATTCATACGTACGATCCATTCTAATTCATTCATACGATCCAATCTAATTCATTTATATGATCTATTCTAATTCATTCGCACGAATGTATCCATTCTAATTAATTCGTACGATCCATTCTAATTCATTCGCACAATCTATTCTAATTCATTCGTACGATCCATTCTAATTCATTACCACGATCCATTCTAATTTATTCGTACGATCCATTCAATTTCATTCGTACGATCCATTCTTTCTCATTCGTACGATCCTTTCTAATTCATTCGCACGAATGTAACCATTCTAATTCATTCGTACGATCCATTCATTCGTACGATCCATTATAATTCATACGCACAATCTATTCTAATTCATTCGTACGATCCATTCTAATTCCTTCATTCTTATTCATTCATACGATCCATTCTAATTCATTCACACAATCTATTCTAATTTATTAGTACGATCCATTCTAATTCATTCATACAATCGTACAAATAAATTAGAATGTATTAGAATAGATCGTACGAATGAATTAGAATAGATTGTGCGAATGAATTAGAATGGATCGTATGAATGAATTAGAATGGATACATTCGTGCTAATGAATTAGAATGGATCGTATGAATGAATTAGATTAGATAGTATGAATGAATTAGAATGGATCGTACGTATGAATTAGAATGGATACATTCATGGGAATGAATTAGAATGGATCGTACAAAGGAATTAGAATGGATCATACGAATGAAAAAGAATGGATCGTACGAAGGAATTAGAATGGATCGTACGTTATGAATGAATAAGAATGGATCCATTCATACAATCCAATCTAATTCATTCATACGATCCATTCTTACTCATTCGTACGATCCATTCTTACTCATTCATACGATCCATTCTAATTCATTTGCACGAATGTATCCATTCTTACTCATTCGTATGATCCATTCTAATTCATTCGCTTGAATGTATCCATTCTAATTCATTCGTATGATCCATTCTAATTCATTCGCACGATCCATTCTATTTCATTCATACGATTCATTCTAATTCATTCATACAATCCATTCTAATTCTTTCGCATGAATGTATCCATTCTAATTCATTCGTAAGATCCACCCTAATTCCTTCGTATGATCTATTCTAATTCATTCAGACGAACGTATCCATTCTAATTCATTCGTATGATCCATTCGAATTCATTCATACGATCCATTCTAATTCATTCATACGATCCATTCTAATTCATTCGCACGAATGTATCCATTCTAATTCATTCGTACGATCCATTCTAATTCATTCGCACAATCTATTCTAATTCATTCGTACGATCCGTTCTAATTCATTCGCACGATCCAATCTAATTCATTTGCACAATCCATTCTAATTCATTCATACAATCCATTCTAATTCTTTTGCATGAATGTATCCATTCTAATTCATTCGTATGATCCATTTTAATTCCTTCGTACGATCCATTCTATTTCATTCGTACGATCCATTCTAATTCCTTCGTACGATCCATTCTAATTCATTCCCATGAATGTATCCATTCTAATTCATACGTACGATCCATTCTAATTCATTAATACGATCCAATCTAATTCGTTCATACGATCCATTCTAATTCATTCGCACGAATGTATCTATTCTAATTCATTTGTACGATCCATTCTAATTCATTCGCACAACCTATTCCAATTCATTCATACAATCGATTCTAATTCATTAGCACGATCCATTCTAATTCATTCGTACGATCCATTCTATTTTATTCGTACGATCCATTCTTACTCATTCGTATGATCCATTCAATTTCATTCGTACGACCCATTCTTACTCATTCGTACGATCCAATCTAATTCATTCATACGATCCATTCTAATCAATTCATACGATCCATTCTAATTAATTCATACGATCCATTCTAATTTATTCATACAATCCATTCTAATTCTTTCGCACGAATGTATCCATTATAATTCATTCGTACGATCCACCCTAATTCCTTCTTATGATCCATTCTAATTCATTTGCACGAATGTATCCATTCTAATTCATTCATACGATCCATTCGAATTCATTTATACGATCCATTCTAATTCATTTATACGATCCATTCTAATTCATTCGCACGAATGTATCCATTCTAATTCATTCGTACGATCCATTCTAATTCCTTCGTATGATCCATTCTAATTCCTTCGTACGATCCATTCTAATTCATTTGCATGATCCATTCTAATTCATTCATACAATCCATTCTAATTCTTTTGCACGAATATATCCATTCTAATTCATTCGTATGATCTATTATAATTCCTTCGTACGATCCATTCTAATTCATTCCCATGAATGTATCTATTCTAATTCATACATACGATCCATTCTAATTCATTCATACGATCCAATCTAATTCATTCATATGATCCATTCTAATTCATTCGCACGAATGTATCCATTCTAATTCATTCGTACGATCCATTCAAATTCATTCGCACAATCTATTCTAATTCATTCATTCGATCCATTCTAATTCATTACCACGATCCATTCTAATTCATTCGTACGATCCATTCTATTTCATTTGTACGATCCATTCTTTCTCATTTGTACGATCCATTCTAATTCATTCGCACGAATGTATCCATTCTAATTCATTCGTACGATCCATTAATTCGTACGATCCATTATAATTCATACGCGCAATCTATTCTAATTCATTCGTACGATCCATTCTAATTCCGTCATTCTTATTCATTCATACGATCCATTCTTATTCCTTCGCACAATCTATTCTAATTCATTAGTACGATCCATTCTAATTCATTCATACAATCGTACAAATGAATTAGAATGTATTAGAATGGATCGTACGAATGAATTAGAATAGATTATGCGAATGATTTAGAATGGATCGTACGAATGAATTAGAATGGATACATTCGTGCGAATGAATTAGAATAGATCGTACGAATGAATTAGATTGGATCGTATGAATGAATTAGAATGGATCGTACGTATGAATTAGAATGGATACATTCATGGGAATGAATTAGAATGGATAGTACGAAGGAATTAGAATGGATCATACGAATGCAATTGAATGGATCGTACGAAGGAATTAGAATGGATCGTACGTTATAAATGAATTAGAATGGATCGTACGTATGAATTAGAATGGAAACATTCATGGGAATGAATTAGAATGGATCATACGGAGGAATTAGATTGGATCCATTCTAATTCATTCTAATTCATTCGTACGATCCATTCTAATTCATTCATACGATCCATTCTAATTCATTCATACGATCCAATCTAATTCATTCATACGATCCATTCTAATTCATTCGCACGAATGTATCCATTCTAATTCATTAGCACGATCCATTCTAATTCATTCATACGATCTATTCTAATTCATTCTCACGAATAGATCCATTCTAATTCATTCTAATTCCTTCAAACGATCCATTCGTACGATCCATTCTAATTCCTTCGCAAAAATGTATCCATTTTAATTCATTCGTACGATCCATTATAATTCATTCGCACAATCTTTTCTAATTCATTCGTACGATCCATTCTAATTCATTAGCACGATCCATTCTAATTCATTCGTAAGATCCATTCTATTTCATTCGTACAATCCATTCTTACTCATTCGTACGATCCATTCTAATTCATTCGCACGAATGTATCCATTCTAATTCATTTGTACGATCCTTTTTAATTCATTCGCACGATCCATTCTAATTCATTTATACAATCCATTCTAATTCATTCGTACGATCCATTCTAATTCATTCGCACGATCCATTCTAATTCATTCATACGATCCATTCTAATTCATTCATATAATCCATTCTAATTCTTTCGCACGAATGTATCCATTCTAATTCATTCGTACGATCCACCCTAATTCCTTCTTATGATCCATTCTAATTCATTCGCACGAATGTATCCATTCTAATTCATTCGTACAATCCATTCTAATTTATTCATACGATCCATTCTAATTCATTCATACGATCCATTCTAATTCATTCATATGATACATTCTAATTCATTCGCACAAATAAAATAGAATGGATCATACGAATGAAATAGAATGGATCGTACGAATGAATTAGAATGGATCGTGCGAATAAATTAGATTAGATCGTGCGAATGAATTAGAATGGATCGTACGAATGAATTAGAATGGATACATTCGTGCGAATGAATTAGAATGGATACATTCGTGCGAATGAATTAGAATGGATCGTCCAAATGAATTAGAATGGATCGTACGAATAAATTAGAATGGATCGTATGAATGAATTAGAATGGATCGTACGAATGAATTAGAATGGATACATACGTGCGAATGAATTAGAATGGATCGTGCGAATGAATTAGAATGGATCTATTCTAACTCATTCGTACAATCCATTCTAATTATTTTGCATGAATGTATCCATTCTAATTAATTCGTACGATCCAGTCTAATTCATTCGTACGATCCGTTCTTACTCATTCGTACGATCCATTCTAATTCATTCGCACGAATATATCCATTCTAATTCATTCGTACGATCCATTCTAATTCATTCACACGATCCATTCTAATTCATTCATACGATCCATTCTAATTCATTCGTACGATCCATTCTAATTCATTCGCACAATCTATTCTAATTCATTCGTACGATCCAATCTAATTAATTAGCACGATCCATTCTGATTCATTCATACATTCCATTCTAATTCATTCGTACGATCCATTCTAATTCATTCGTACGTTCCATTCTTACTCATTCGTACGATCCATTCTAATTCATTCGCACGAATGTATCCATTCTAATTCATTCGGACGGTCCATTCTAATTCATTCGCACGATCCATTCTAATTCATTCATACGATCCATTCTAATTCATTCATACAATCTATTATAATTGATTCGTACGATCCATTCTAATTCCTTCGTACGATCCATTCTAATTCATTCGTACGATCCATTCTAATTCATTCGCACGATCCATTCTAATTCATTCGTACGATCCATTCTAATTCATTCATGCGATCCATTCTTACTCATTCGTACGATCCATTCTTACTCATTCGTACGATCCATTCTAATTCATTCGCACGAATGTATCCATTCTTACTCATTCGTATGATCCATTCTAATTCATTCGCTTGAATGTATCCATTCTAATTCATTCGTATGACCTATTCTAATTCATTCGCACGATCCATTCTAATTCATTCATACGATCCATTCTAATTCATTCATACAATCCATTCTAATTCTTTCGCACGAATGTATCCATTCTAATTCATTCGTACGATCCACCCTAATTCCTTCGTATGATCTATTCTAATTCATTCACACGAACGTATCCATTCTAATTCATTCGTACGATCCATTCGAATTCATTCATACGATCCATTCTAATTCATTCATACGATCCATTCTAATTCATTCGCACGAATGTATCCATTATAATTCATTCGTACGATCCATTCTAATTCATTCGCACAATCTATTCTAATTCCTTCGTACGATCCATTCTAATCCATTCGCACGATCCATTCTAATTCATTTGCACAATCCAATCTAATTCATTCATACAATCCATTCTAATTCTTTTGCATGAATGTATCCATTCTAATTCATTCGTACGATCCATTCTAATTCGTTCGTACGATCCATTCTATTTCATTCGTACGATCTATTCTAATTCCTTCGTACGATCCATTCTAATTCATTTCCATGAATGTATCCATTCTAATTCATACGTACGATCCATTCTAATTCATTCATACGATCCAATCTAATTCATTCATACGATCCATTCTAATTCATTCGCACGAATGTATCTATTCTAATTCATTCGTACGATCCATTCTAATTCATTCGCACAACCTATTCTAATTCATTCGTACGATCCATTCTAATTCATTAGCACGATCCATTCTAATTCTTTCGTACGATCCATTCTGTTTCATTCGTACGATCCATTCTTACTCATTCGTAAGATCCATTCTATTTCATTCGTACGATCCATTCTTACTCATTCGTACGATCCAATCTAATTCATTCATACGATCCATTCTAATCCATTCATACGATCCATTCTAATTCATTCATACGATCCATTCTAATTCATTCATACAATCTATTCTAATTCTTTCGCACGAATGTATCCATTATAATTCATTCGTAAGATCCACCCTAATTTCTTCTTATGATCCATTCTAATTCATTCGCACGAATGTATCCATTCTAATTCATTCGTACGATCCATTCGAATTCATTCATACGATCCATTCTAATTCATTTACATAATCCATTCTAATTCATTCGCACGAATGTATCCATTCTAATTCCTTCGTACAATCCATTCTAATTCCTTCGTACGATCCATTCTAATTCCTTCATACGATCCATTCTAATTCATTTGCATGATCTATTCTAATTCATTCATACAATCCATTCTAATTCTTTTGCACGAATGTATCCATTCTAATTCATTCGTATGATCTATTATAATTCCTTCGTATGATCTATTCTAATTCATTCCCATGAATGTATCCATTCTAATTCATACATACGATCCATTCTAATTCATTCATACGATCCAATCTAATTCATTCATATGATCCATTCTAATTCATTCGCACAAAAGTATCCATTCTAATTCATTCGTACGATCCATTCTAATTTATTCGCACAATCTATTCTAATTCATTCGTAAGATTTATTCTAATTCATTAGCACGATCCATTCTAATTCATTCGTACGATCCATTCTATTTCATTCGTACGATCCATTCTTTTTTATTTGTACGATCCATTCTAATTCATTCGCACGAATGTATCCATTCTAATTCATTCGTACGATCCATTCATTCGTACGATCCATTATAATTCATAAGCACAATCTATTCTAATTCATTCGTACGATCCATTATAATTCCTTCATTCTTATTCATTCATACGATCCATTCTAATTTATTCGCACAATCTTTTCTAAATCATTAGTACGATCCATTCTAATTCCTTCATACAATCGTACAAATAAATTAGAATGTATCAGAATGGATCGTACGAATGAATTAGAATAGATGGTGCGAATGAATTAGAATGGATCGTACGAATGAATTAGAATGGATACATTCGTGCGAATGAATGAGATTGGATCGTATGAATGAATTAGATTGGATCGTATGAATGAATTAGAATGGATCGTACGTATGAATTAGAATCGATACATTCATGGGAATGAATTAGAATGGATCGTACGAAGGAATTAGAATGGATCATACGAATAAAATAAAATGGATCGTACGAAGGAATTAGAATGGATTGTACGTTATGAATGAATTAGAATGGATCGTACGTATGAATTAGAATGGAAACATTCATGGGAATGAATTAGAATGGATCGTACGGAGGAATTAGAATGGATCCATTCTAATTCATTCTAATTCATTCGTACGATCCATTCTAATTCATTCATACGATCCATTCTAATTCATTCATACGATCCAATCTAATTCATTCATACGATCCATTCTAATTCATTCGCACGAATGCATCCATTCTAATTCATTAGCATGATCCATTCTAACTTATTCATACGATCTATTCTAATTCATTCGCACGAATGTATCTATTCTAATTCATTCTAATTCCTTCGTACGATGCATTCGTACGATTCATTCTAATTCCTTCGCAAGAATGTATCCATTTTAATTCATTCGTACGATCCATTCTAATTCATTCGCACAATCTATTCTAATTCATTCGTACGATCCTTTCTAATTCATTAGCACGATCCATTCTAATTCATTCGTACGATCCATTCTATTTCATTCGTACGATCCATTCTTACTCATTCGTACGATCCATTCTAATTCATTCGCACGAATGTATCCATTCTAATTCATTCATACGATCCATTTTAATTCATTCGCACGATCCATTCTAATTCATTCATACAATCCATTCTAATTCATTCGTATGATCCATTCTAATTCATTCGCACGATCCATTCTAATTCATTTATACGATCCATTCTAATTTATTCATATAATCCATTCTAATTCTTTCCCACGAATGTATCCATTCTAATTCATTCGTACGATCCACCATAATTCCTTCTTATGATCCATTCTAATTCATTCGCACGAATGTATCCGTTCTAATTTATTCGTACAATCCATTCGAATTCATTCATACGATCCATTCTAATTCATTCATACGATCCATTCTAATTCATTCATACGATACATTCTAATTCATTCGCACATATGAAATAGAATGGATCATACGAATGAAATAGAATGGATCGTACGAATGAATTAGACTGGATCGTGCGAATGAATTAGATTGGATCGTGCGAATGAATTAGAATGGATCGTACGAATGAATTAGAATGGATACATTCTTGCGAATGAATTTGATTGGATACATTCGTGCGAATGTATTAGAATGGATCGTGCAAAAGAATTAGAATGGATCATACGAATAAATTAGAATGGATCGTATGAATGAATTAGAATGGATCGTACGAATGAATTAGAATGGATACATACGTGCGAATGAATTAGAATGGATCTTGCGAATGAATTAGAATGGATCTATTCTAACTCATTCGTACAATCCATTCTAATTCATTTGCATGAATGTATCCATTCTAATTAATTCGTACGATCCATTCTAATTCATTCGTACGATCCATTCTTACTCATTCGTACGATCCATTCTAATTCATTCGCACGAATATATCCATTCTAATTCATTCGTACGATCCATTCTAATTCATTCGCACGATCCATTCTAATTCATTCATACGATCCATTCTAATTCATTCGTACGATCTACTCTAATTCATTCGCTTAATCTATTCTAATTCATTCGTACGATCCAATCTAATTCATTAGCACGATCCATTCTAATTCATTCATACGATCCATTCTAATTCATTCGTACGATCCATTCTAATTCATTCGTACGATCCATTCTTACTCATTCGTACGATCCATTCTAATTCATTCGCACGAATGTATCCATTCTAATTCATTCGTACGGTCCATTCTAATTCATTCGCACGATCCAATCTAATTCATTCGCACGATCCATTCTAATTCATTCATACAATCTATTCTAATTAAATCGTACGATCCATTCTAATTCCTTCGTACGATCCATTCTAATTCATTCATACGATCTATGCTAATTCATTCGCACGATCCATTCTAATTCATTCGTATGATCCATTCTAATTCATTCATACGATCCATTCTTATTCATTCGTATGATACAGTCTTACTCATTCGTACGATCCATTCTAATTCATTCGCACGAATGTATCCATTCTTACTCATTCGTATGATCCATTCTAATTCATTCGCTTGAATGTATCCATTCTAATTCTTTCATACGATCCATTCTAATTCATTCATACGATCCATTCTAATTCATTCGCACGAATGTATCCATTCTAATTCATTCGTACGATCCATTCTAATTCATTCGCACAATCTATTCTAATTCATTCGTACGATCCATTCTAATTCATTCGCACGATCCATTCTAATTCATTTGCACAATCCATTCTAATTCATTCATACAATCCATTCTAATTCTTTTGCATGAATGTATCCATTCTAATTCATTCGTACGATCCATTCTAATTCCTTCATACGATCCATTCTATTTCATTCGTACGATCCATTCTAATTGCTTCGTACGATCCATTCTAATTCATTCCCATGAATGTATCCATTCTAATTCATACGTATGATCCATTCTAATTCATTCATACGATCCAATCTAATTCATTCATACGATCCATTCTAATTCATTCGCACGAATGTATCTATTCTAATTCATTCGTACGATCCATTCTAATTCATTCGCACAACCTATTCTAATTCATTCGTACGATCCATTCTAATTCATTAGCACGATCCATTCTAATTCATTCGTACGATCCATTCTATTTCATTCGTACGATCCATTCTTACTCATTCGTACGATCCATTCTATTTCATTCGTACGATCCATTCTATTTCATTCGTACGATCCATTCTATTTCATTCTAATTCTTTCGCACGAATGTATCCATTATAATTCATTCGTACGATCCACCCTAATTCCTTCTTATGATCCATTCTAATTCATTCGCATGAATGTATCCATTCTAATTCATTCGTACGATCCATTCGAATTCATTCATACGATCTATTCTAATTCATTTATACGATCCATTCTAATTCATTCGCACGTATGTATCCATTGTAATTCATTCATACGATCCATTCTAATTCATTTACATGATCCATTCTAATTCATTCATACAATCCATTCTAATTCTTTTGCACGAATGTATCCATTCTAATTCATTCGTATGATCTATTATAATTCCTTCGTACGATCCATTCTAATTCATTCCCATGAATGTATCCATTCTAATTCATACGTACGATCCATTCTAATTCATTCATACGATCCAATCTAATTCATTCATATGATCCATTCTAATTCATTCGCACGAATGTATCCATTCTAATTCATTCGTACGATCTCTTCTAATTCATTCGTACGATCCATTCTAATTCATTAGCACGATCCATTCTAATTCATTCGTACGATCCATTCTATTTCATTCGTACGATCCATTCTTTCTTATTTCTACGATCCATTCTAATTCATTCGCACGAATGTATCCATTCTAATTCATTCGTACGATCCATTCATTCGTACGATCCATTATAATTCATACGCACAATCTATTCTAATTCATTCGTACGATCCATTCTAATTCCTTCATTCTTATTCATTCATACGATCCATTCTTATTCATTCGCACAATCTATTCTAATTCATTAGTACGATCCATTTTAATTCATTCATACAATCATACAAATGAATTAGAATGTATTAGAATGGATCGTACGAATGAATTAGAATAGATCGTACAAATGAATTAGAATGGATCGTACAAATGAATTAGAATGGATCGTGCGAATGAATTAGAATAGATCGTACGAATGAATTAGAATAGATTGTGCGAATGAATTAGAATGGATCGTACGAATGAGTTAGAATGGATACATTCGTGCGAATGAATTAGAATGGATCGTATGAATGAATTAGAATGGATCATATAAATGAATTCGAATGGATCGTACGAATGAATTAGAATGGATACATTCGTGCGAATGAATTAGAATGGATCGTACGAATGAGTAAGAATGGATCGTACGAATGAATTAGAATGGATCGTATGAATGAATTTGAATGGATCGTGCGAATGAATTAGAATGGATCGTACGAATGAATTAGAATGGATCGTACAAATGAATTAGAATAGCTCGTACGAATGAATTAGAATAGATCGTGCGAATGACTTAGGGTGGATCGTACGAATGAATAATAATAGATCGTGCGAATGAATTAGAATGGATCGTACGAATGACTTAGAATGGATCGTGTGAAGGAATTAGAATGGATCGTATGAAGGAATTAGAATGGATCGTATGAAGGAATTAGAATGGATCGTGTGAATGAATTAGAATGGATCGTACGAATGAATTAGAATGGATACATTCGTGCGAATGATTTAGAATGGATCGTACGAATGAGTAAGAATGGATCATATGAATGAAATAGAATGGATACATTCGTGCGAATGAATTAGAATGGATCGTGCTAATTCATTCATACGATCCATTCTAATTCATTCGTAGGATCCATTCTAGTTCATTCGCACAATCTATTCTAATTCATTCGTACGATCCATTCTAATTCATTCGCACGATCCATTCTAATTCATTTGCACGATCATTTATAATTCATTCATACAATCCATTCTAATTCTTTCGCATGAATATATCCATTCTAATTCAGTCGTACGATCCACCCTAATTCCTTCGTATGATCCATTCTAATTCTTTCGTACGATCCATTCTAATTCATTAGCACGATCCATTCTAATTCATTCATACGATCCATTCTAATTCATTCGTACGATCCATTCTTATTCATTCGGACAATCTATTCTAATTCATTCGCACAATCTATTCTAATTCATTCGCATGATCCATTTAAATTCATTCATATGATCCATTCTAATTCATCCATACAATCCATTCTAATTCATACGATCCATTCTAATTCATTCGCACGATTTATTCTAATTCATTCATACAATCCATTCTAATTCATTCATACAATGCATTCTAATTCTTTCGCACGAATGTATCGATTCTAATTCATTCGTACGATCCACCATAATTCCCTCGTATGATCCATTCTAATTCATTCGCAGGAATGTATCCATCATAATTCATTCGTACGATCCATTCGAATTCATTCATACGATCCATTCTAGTTCATTCATACGATTTATTTTAATTCATTCGTACGATCCATTCTAATTCACTCGCATGAATGTATCCATTCTAATTCATTCGCACAAATGTATCCATTCTAATTCATTCGCACGATCCATTCTAATTCATTCACACCATCCATTCTAATTCATTCGTACGATCCAATCTAATTTATTCGCATGATCCATTCTAATTCATTCGTACGAGCCATTCTATTTCATTCGTACGATCCATTCTTACTCATTCGTACGATCCATTCTAATTCATTCGCACGAATGTATCCATTCTAATTCATTCGTACGATCTATTCTAATTCATTCGTACGATCCATTCTAATTCATTCATACGATCCATTCTAATTCATTCATACGATCCATTCTAATTCATTCATACAATCCATTCTAATTCTTTCGAACGAATGTATCCATTCTAATTCATTCATACGATCCATTCTAATTCATTCGCACGATCCATTCTAATTCATTCGTACGATCCATTCTAATTCATTCGTACGATCCATTCTAATTCATTCGTACGATCCATTCTAATTCATTCATACTATCCATTCTAATTCATTCATACAATCCATTCTAATTCATTCGCACGAATGTATCCATTCTAATTCATTCGTATGATCCATTCTAATTCATTCGTATGATCCATTCTAATTCATTCATACAATCCATTCTAATTCTTTCGAACGAATGTATCCATTCTAATTCATTCATACGATCCAGTCTAATTCATTCGCACGATCCATTCCAATTCATTCATACGATCTATTCTAATTCATTCGTACGATCCATTCTAAATCATTCGTACGATCCATTCTAATTCATTCATACGATCCATTCTAATTCATTCGTACGATCCATTCTAATTCATTCATACAATCAATTCTAATTCTTTCGAACGAATGTATCCATTCTAATTCATTCATACGATCCATTCTAATTAATTCGCACGATCCATTCTAATTCATTCATACGATCCATTCTATTTCATTCGCACGAATGTATCCATTCTAATTCATTCTAATTCCTTCGTACGATCCATTCGTACGATCCATTGTAATTCCTTCGCAAGAATGTATCCATTTTAATTCATTCGTACGATCCATTCTAATTCATTCGCATAATCTATTCTAATTCATTCGTACGATCCATTCTAATTCATTAGCACGATCCATTCTAATTCATTCGTACGATCCATTCTATTTCATTCGTACGATCCATTCTTACTCATTCGTACGATCCATTCTAATTCATTCGCACGAATGTATCCATTCTAATTCATTCGTACGATCCATTCTAATTCATTCGCATGATCCATTCTAATTCATTCATACGATCCAATCTAATTCATTCGTACGATCCATTCTAATTCATTCGCACGATCCATTCTAATTCATTCATACGATCCATTCTAATTCATTCATATAATCCATTCTAATTCTTTCGGACGAATGTATCCATTCTAATTCATTCGTACGATCCACCCTAATTCCTTCTTATGATCCATTCTAATTCATTCGCACAAATTTATCCATTCTAATTCATTCGTACGATCCTTTCGAATTCATTCATACGATCCATTCTAATTCATTCATACGATCCATTCTAATTAATTCATACGATACATTCTAATTCATTCACACAAATGAAATAGAATTGATCGTACGAATGAAATAGAATGGATCGTACGAATGAATTAGAATGGATCGTGCGAATGAATTAGATTGGATCGTGCAAATGAATTAGAATGGATCGTACGAATGAATTAGAATGGATACATTCTTGCGAATGAATTAGAATGGATACATTCGCGCGAATGAATTAGAATGGATCATGCAAATGAATTAGAATGGATCGTACGAATAAATTAGAATGGATCGTATGAATGAATTAGAATGGATCGTACGAATGAATTAGAATGGATACATACGTGTGAATGAATTAGAATGGATCGTGCGAATGAATTAGAATGGATTCATTCTAACTCATTCGTATAATCCATTCTAATTCTTTTGCACAAATGAATCCATTCTAATTAATTCGTACGATCCATTCTAATTCATTCGTACGATCCATTCTAATTCATTTATACGATCCATTCTAATTCATTCGTACGATCCATACTAATTCATTCGCACAATCTAATCTAATTCATTCGTACGATCCAATCTAATTCATTAGCACGATCCCTTCTAATTCATTCATACGATCCATTCTAATTCATTCGTACGATCCATTCTAATTCATTCGTACGATCCATTCTTACTCATTCGTACGATTCATTCTAATTCATTCGCACGAATGTATCCATTCTAATTCATTCGTACGATCCATTCTAATTCATTTGCACGATCCATTCTTATTCATTCATACGATCCATTCTAATTCATTCATACAATCTATTCTAATTAATTCGTACGATCCATTCTAATTCCTTTGTACGATCCATTCTAATTCATTCGTACAATCCATTCTAATTCATTTGTACGATCCATTCTAATTCATTCGCACGATCCATTCTAATTCATTCGTACGATCCATTCTAATTCATTCGTACGATCCAGTCTTACTCATTCGTACGATCCATTCTAATTCATTCGCGCGAATGTATCCATTCTTACTCATTCGTATGATCCATTCTAATTCATTCGCTTGAATGTATCCATTCTAATTCATTCGTATGATCTATTCTAATTCAATCGCACGATCCATTCTAATTCATTCATACGATAAATTCTAATTCATTCGCACGATCCATTATAATTCATTCATACGATCCATTCTAATTCATTCATACAATCCATTCTAATTCTTTCGCATGAATGTATCCATTCTAATTCATTCGTACGATCCACCCTAATTCCTTCGTATGATCTATTCTAATTCATTCGCACGAATGTATCCATTCTAATTCATTCGTACGATCCATTCGAATTCATTCATACGATCCATTCTAGTTCATTCATACGATCCATTCAATTTCATTCGCACGAATGTATCCATTCTAATTTATTCGTACGATCCATTCTAATTCATTCGCACAATCTATTCTAATTCATTCGTACGATACATTCTAATTCATTCGCACGATCCATTCTAATGTATTTGCACGATCCATTCTAATTCATTCATACAATCCATTCTAATTCTTTTGCACGAATGTATCCATTCTAATTCATTCGTACAATCCATTCAAATTCCTTCGTACGATCCATTCTAATTCCTTCGTACGATCCATTCTATTTCATTCGTACGATCCATTCTAATTCCTTCGTACGATCCATTCTAATTCATTCCCATGAATGAATCCAATCTAATTCATACGTACGATCCATTCTAATTCATTCATTCGATCCAATCTAATTTATTCATATGATCCATTCTAATTCATTCGCACGAATGTATCTATTCTAATTCATTCGTACGATCCATTCTAATTCATTCGCACAACCTATTCTAATTCATTCGTACGATCCATTCTAATTCATTAGCACGATCCATTCTAATTCATTCGTACGATCCATTCTATTTCATTCGTACGATCCATTCTTACTCATTCGTACGATCCATTCTATTTCATTCGTACGATCCATTCTTACTCATTTGTCCGATCCAATCTAATTCATTCATACGATCCATTCTAATCCATTCATGCGATCCATTCTAATTCATTCATACAATCCATTCTAATTCCTTCGCACAAATGTATCCATTATAATTCATTCGTACGATCCACCCTAATTCCTTCTAATGATCCATTCTAATTCATTCGCACGAATGTATCCATTCTAATTCATTTGTACGATCCATTCGAATTCATTCATACGATCCATTCTAATTTATTTATACGATCCATTTTAATTCATTCGCACGAATGTGTCCATTCTAATTCATTCGTACGATCCATTCTAATTCCTTCGTACGATCCATTCTAATTCATTTGCATTATCGATTCTAATTCATTCATACAATCCATTCTAATTCTTTTGCACGAATGTATCCATTCTAATTCATTCGTATGATCTATTATAATTCCTTCGTACGATCCATTCTAATTCATTCCCATGAATGTATCCATTCTAATTCATACGTACGATCCATTCTAATTCATTCATACGATCCAATCTAATTCATTTATATGATCCATTCTAATTCATTCGCACGAATGTATCCATTCTAATTCATTCGTACGATCCATTCTAATTCATTCGCACAATCTATTCTAATTCATTCGTACGATCCATTCTAATTCAATACCACGATCCATTCTAATTCATTCGTACGATCCATTCTATTTCATTCGTACGATCCATTCTTTCTCATTCGTACGATCCTTTCTAATTCATTCGCACGAATGTAACCATTCTAATTCATTCGTACGATCCATTCATTCGTACGATCCATTATAATTCATACGCACAATCTATTCTAATTCATTCATACGATCCATTCTAATTCCTTCATTCTTATTCATTCATACGATCCATTCTAATTCATTCACACAATCTATTCTAATTCATTAGTACGATCCATTCTAATTCATTCATACAATCGTACAAAAAAATTAGAATGTATTAGAATAGATCGTACGAATGAATTAGAATAGATTGTGCGAATGAATTAGAATGGATCGTACGAATGAATTAGAATGGATCGTATGAATGAATTAGATTAGATCGTATGAATGAATTAGAATGGATCGTACGTATGAATTAGAATGGATACATTCATGGGAATGAATTAGAATGGATCGTACGAAGGAATTAGAATGGATCATACAAATGAAAAAGAATGGATCGTACGAAGGAATTAGAATGGATCGTACGTTATGAATGAATAAGAATGGATCGTACGTATGAATTAGAATGGAAACATTCATTGGAATGAATTAGAATGGATCCATTCATACAATCCAATCTAATTCATTCATACGATCCAATCTAATTCATTCATACGATGCAATCTAATTCATTCATACGATCCATTCTAATTCATTCGCACGAATGTAACCATTCTAATTCATTAACACTATCCATTCTAATTCATTTATACGATCTATTCTGATTCATTCGCACGAATGTATCCATTCTAATTCATTCTAATTCCTTCGTACGATCCATTCTAATTCCTTCGCAAGAATGTATCCATTTTAATTCATTCGTACGATCCATTCTAATTCATTCGCACAATCTATTCTAATTCATTCGTACGATCCATTCTAATTCATTAGCACGATCCATTCTAATTCATTCATATGATCCATTCTATTTCATTCGTACGATCCATTCTTACTCATTCGTACGATCCATTCTAATTCATTCGCACGAATGTATCCATTCTAATTCATTCGTACGATCCTTTTTAATTCATTCGCACGATCCATTCTAATTCATTCATACAATCCATTCTAATTCATTCGTACGATCCATTCTAATTCAATCGCACGATCCATTCTAATTTATTCATATGATCCATTCTAATTCATTCATATAATCCATTCTAATTCTTTCGCACGAATGTATCCATTCTAATTCATTCGTACGATCCACCCTAATTCCTTCTTATGATCCATTCTAATTCATTCGCACGAATGTATCCATTCTAATTCATTCGTACAATCCATTCGAATTCATTCATACGATCCATTCTAATTCATTCATACGATCCATTCTAATTCATTCATACGATACATTCTAATTCATTCGTACAAATGAAATAGAATGGATCATACGAATGAAATAGAATGGATCGTACGAATGAATTAGAATGGATCGTCCGAATGAATTAGATTGGATCGTGCGAATGAATTAGAATGGATCGTACGAATTAATTAGAATGGATACATTCGTGCGAATGAATTAGAATGGTTACATTCGTGCGAATGAATTAGAATGGATCGTGCAAATGAATTAGAATGGATCGTACGAATAAATTAGAATGGATCGTATGAATGAAGTAGAATGGATCGTACGAATGAATTAGAATTGATACATACGTGCGAATGAATTAGAATGGATCGTGCGAATGAATTAGAATGGATCCATTCTAACTCATTCGTACAATCCATTCTAATTCTTTTGCACGAATGTATCCATTCTAATTAATTCGTATGATCCATTCTAATTCATTCGTACGATCCATTCTTACTCATTCGTACGATCCATTCTAATTTATTCGCACGAATATATCCATTCTAATTCATTCGTACGATCCATTCTAATTCATTCGCACGATCCTTTCTAATTCATTCATACGATCCATTCTAGTTCATTCGTACGATCCATTCTAATTTATTCGCACAATCTATTCTAATTCATTCGTACGATGCAATCTAATTCATTAGCACGATCAATTCTAATTCATTCATACGATCCATTCTAATTCATTCGTACGATCCATTCTAATTCATTCGTACGATCCATTCTTACTCATTCGTACGATCCATTCTAATCATTCGCATGAATGTATCCAATCTAATTCATTCGTACGGTCCATTCTAATTCATTCGCACGATCCATTCTAATTCATTCATACGATCCATTCTAATTCATTCATACAATCTATTCTAATTTATTCGTACGATCCATTCTAATTCCTTCGTACAATCCATTCTAATTCATTCGTACGATCCATTCTAATTCATTCGCACGATCCATTCTAATTCATTCGTACGATCCATTCTAATTCATTCATACGATCCATTCTTACTCATTCGTAGGATCCATTCTTACTCATTCATACGATCCATTCTAATTTATTTGCACGAATGTATCCATTCTTACTCATTCGTATGATCCATTCTAATTCATTCGCTTGAATGTATCCATTCTAATTCATTCGTATGATCCATTCTAATTCATTCGCACGATCCATTCTATTTCATTCATACAATTCATTCTAATTCATTCATACAATCCTTTCTAATTCTTTCGCACGAATGTATTCATTCTAATTCATTCGTACGATCCACCCTAATTCCTTCGTATGATCTATTCTAATTCGTTCAGACAAACGTATCCATTCTAATTCATTCGTATGATCCATTCGAATTCATTCATATGATCCATTCTAATTCATTCATACGATCCATTCTAATTCATTCGCACGAATGTATCCATTCTAATTCATTCGTACGATCCATTCTAATTCACTCGCACAATCTATTCTAATTCATTCGTACGATCCATTCTAATTCATTCGCACGATCCAATCTAATTCATTTGCACAATCCATTCTAATTCATTCATACAATCCATTCTAATTCTTTTGAATGAATGTATCCATTCTAATTCATTCGTACGATCCATTTTAATTCCTTCGTATGATCCATTCTATTTCATTCGTACGATCCATTCTAATTCCTTCGTACGATCCATTCTAATTCATTCCCATGAATGTATCCATTCTAATTCATACGTACGATCCATTCTAATTCATTCATACGATCCAATCTAATTCGTTCATACGATCCATTCTAATTCATTCGCACGAATGTATCTATTCTAATTCATTCGTACGATCCATTCTAATTCATTCGCACAACCTATTCTAATTCATTCATAGAATCGATTCTAATTCATTAGCACGATCCATTCTAATTCATTCGTACGATCCATTCTATTTCATTCGTACGATCCATTCTTACTCATTCGTATGATCCATTCTATTTCATTCGTACGATCCATTCTTACTCATTCGTACGATCCAATCTAATTCATTCATACAATCCATTCTAATCAATTCATACGATCCATTCTAATTCATTCATACGATCCATTCTAATTTATTCATACAATCCATTCTAATTCTTTCGCACGAATGTATCCATTATAATTCATTCGTACGATCCACCCTAATTCCTTCTTATGATCCATTCTAATTCATTCGCACGAATATATCCATTCTAATTCATTCGTACGATCCATTCGAATTCATTCATACGATCCATTCTAATTCATTTATACGATCCATTCTAATTCATTCGCACGAATGTATCCATTCTAATTCATTCGTACGATCCATTCTAATTCCTTCGTACGATCCATTCTAATTCCTTCATACGATCCATTCTAATTCATTTGCATGATCCATTCCAATTCATTCATACAATCCATTCTAATTCTTTTGCACGAATGTATCCATTCTAATTCATTCGTATGATCTATTATAATTCCTTCGTACGATCCATTCTAATTCATTCCCATGAATGTATCTATTCTAATTCATACATACGATCCATTCTAATTCATTCATACGATCCAATCTAATTCATTAATATGATCCATTCTAATTCATTCGCACGAATGTATCCATTCTAATTCAATCGTACGATCCATTCAAATTCATTCGCACAATCTATTCTAATTCATTCATTGGATCCATTCTAATTCATTACCACGATCCATTCTAATTCATTCGTACGATCCATTCTATTTCATTCGTACGATCCATTCTTTCTCATTTGTACGATCCATTCTAATTCATTCGCACGAATGTATCCATTCTAATTCATTCGTAGGATCCATTAATTCGTATGATCCATTATAATTCATACGCACAATCTATTCTAATTCATTCGTACGATCCATTCTAATTCCGTCATTCTTATTCATTCATACGATCCATTCTTATTCATTCGCACAATCTATTCTAATTCATTAGTACGATCCATTCTAATTCATTCATACAATCGTACAAATGAATTAGAATGTATTAGAATGGATCATGCGAATGAATTAGAATGGATCGTACAAATGGATTAGAATAGATTGTGCGAATGAATTAGAATGGATCGTACGAATGAATTAGAATGGATACATTCGTGCGAATGAATTAGAATGGATCGTATGAATGAATTAGATTGGATCGTATGAATGAATTAAAATTGATCGTACGTATGAATTAGAATGGATACATTCATGGGAATGAATTAGAATGGATAGTACGAAGGAATTAGAATGGATCATACGAATGCAATTCAATGGATCGTACGAAGGAATTAGAATGGATCGTACGTTATGAATGAATTAGAATGGATCGTACGTATGAATTAGAATGGAAACATTCATGGGAATGAATTAGATTGGATCATACGGAGGAATTAGAATGGATCCATTCTAATTCATTCTAATTCATTCGTACGATCCATTATAATTCATTCCTACGATCCATTCTAATTCATTCATACGATCCAATCTAATTCATTCACACGATCCATTCTAATTCATTCGCACGAATGTATCCATTCTAATTCATTAGCACGATCCATTCTAATTCATTCATACGATCTATTCTAATTCATTCGCACGAATAGATCCATTCTAATTCATTTTAATTCCTTCAAACGATCCATTCGTACGATCCATTCTAATTCCTTCGCAAAAATGTATCCATTTTAATTCATTCGTACGATCCATTATAATTCATTCGCACAATCTATTCTAATTCATTCGTACGATCCATTCTAATTCATTAGCACGATCCATTCTAATTCATTCGTAAGATCCATTCTATTTCATTCGTACGATCCATTCTTACTCATTCGTACGATCCATTCTAATTCATTCGCACGAATGTATCCATTCTAATTCATTTGTACGATCCTTTTTAATTCATTCGCACGATCCATTCTAATTCATTCGTACGATCCATTCTAATTCATTCGCACGATCCATTCTAATTCATTCATATGATCCGTTCTAATTCATTCATATAATCCATTCTAATTCTTTCGCATGAATGTATCCATTCTAATTCATTCGTACGATCCACCCTAATTCCTTCTTATGATCCATTCTAATTCATTCGCAGGAATGTATCCATTTAATTCATTCGTACAATCCATTCGAATTCATTCATACGATCCATTCTAATTCATTCATACGATCCATTCTAATTCATTCATATGATACATTCTAATTCATTCGCACAAATAAAATAGAATGGATCATACGAATGAAATAGAATGGATCGTATGAATGAATTAGAATGGATCGTGCGAATGAATTAGATTGGATCGTGCGAATGAATTAGAATGGATCGTACGAATGAATTAGAATGGATACATTCGTGCGAATGAATTAGAATGGATACATTCGTGCGAATGAATTAGAATGGATCATGCAAATGAATTAGAATGGATCGTACGAATAAATTAGAATGGATCGTATGAATGAATTAGAATGGATCGTACGAATGAATTAGAATGGATACATACGTGCGAATGAATTAGAATGGATCGTGCGAATGAATTAGAATGGATCTATTCTAACTCATTCGTACAATCCATTCTAATTATTTTGCATGAATGTATCCATTCTAATTAATTCGTACGATCCATTCTAATTCATTCGTACGATCCATTCTTACTCATTCGTACGATCCATTCTAATTCATTCGCACGAATATATCCATTCTAATTCATTCGTACGATCCATTCTAATTCATTCGCACGATCCATTCTAATTCATTCATACGATCCATTCTAATTCATTCGTACGATCCATTCTAATTCATTCGCACAATCTATTCTAATTCATTCGTACGATCCAATCTAATTCATTAGCACGACCCATTCTAATTCAATCATACATTCCATTCTAAATCATTCGTACGATCCATTCTAATTCATTCGTACGATCTATTATTACAAATTCGTACGATCCATTCTAATTCATTCGCACGAATGTATCCATTCTAATTCATTCGTACGGTCCATTCTAATTCATTCGCACGATCCATTCTAATTCATTCATACGATCCATTCTAATTCATTCATACAATCTATTCTAATTAATTCGTACGATCCATTCTAATTCCTTCGTACGATCCATTCTAATTCATTCGTACGATCCATTCTAATTCATTCGCACGATCCATTCTAATTCATTCGTACGATCCATTCTAATTCATTCATGTGATCCATTCTTACTCATTCGTACGATCCATTCATACTCATTCGTACGATCCATTCTAATTCATTCGCACGAATGTATCCATTCTTACTCATTCGTATGATCCATTCTAATTCATTCGCTTGAATGTATCCATTCTAATTCATTCGTATGACCCATTCTAATTCATTCGCACGATCCATTCTAATTCATTCATACGATCCATTCTAATTCATTCATACAATACATTCTAATTCTTTCGCACGAATGTATCCATTCTAATTCATTCATACGATCCACCCTAATTCCTTCCTATGATCTATTCTAATTCATTCACACGAACGTATCCATTCTAATTCATTCGTACGATCCATTCGAATTTATTCATACGATCCATTCTAATTCATTCATACGATCCATTCTAATTCATTCGCACGAATGTATCCATTATAATTCATTCGTACGATCCATTCTAATTCATTCGCACAATCTATTCTAATTCCTTCGTACGATCCATTCTAATCCATTCGCACGATCCATTCTAATTCATTTGCACAATCCAATCTAATTCATTTATACAATCCATTCTAATTCTTTTGCATTAATGTGTCCATTCTAATTCATTCGTACGATCCATTGTAATTCCTTCGTATGATCCATTCTATTTCATTCGTACGATCCATTCTAATTCCTTCGTACGATCCATTCTAATTCATTTCCATGAATGTATCCATTCTAATTCATACGTACGATCCATTCTAATTCATTCATACGATCCAATCTAATTCATTCATACGATCCATTCTAATTCATTCGCACGAATGTATCTATTCTAATTCATTCGTACGATCCATTCTAATTCATTCGCACAACCTATTCTAATTCATTCGTACGATCCATTCTAATTCATTAGCACGATCCATTCTAATTCATTCGTACGATCCATTCTATTTTATTCGTACGATCCATTCTTACTCATTCGTACGATCCATTCTATTTCATTCGTACGATCCATTCTTACTCATTCGTACGATCCAATCTAATTCATTCATACGATCCATTCCAATCCATTCATACGATCCATTCTAATTCATTCATACGATCCATTCTAATTCATTCATACAATCCATTCTAATTCTTTCGCACGAATGTATCCATTATAATTCATTCGTACGATCCACCCTAATTCCTTCTTATGATCCATTCTAATTCATTCGCACGAATGTATCCATTCTAATTCATTCGTACGATCCAATCGAATTCATTCATACGATCCATTCTAATTCATTTATACGATCCATTCTAATTCATTCGCACGAATGTATCTATTCTAATTCCTTTGTACAATCCAATCTAATTCCTTCGTACGATCCATTCTAATTCCTTCATACGATCCATTCTAATTCATTTGCATGATCCATTCTAATTCATTCATACAATCCATTCTAATTGTTTTGCACGAAGGTATCCATTCTAATTCATTCGTATGATCTATTATAATTCCTTCATATGATCCATTCTAATTCATTCCCATGAATGTATCCATTCTAATTCATACGTACGATCCATTCTCATTCATTCATACGATCCAATCTAATTCATTCATATGATCCATTCTAATTCATTCGCACAAATGTATCCATTCTAATTCATTCGTACGATCCATTCCAATTTATTCGCACAATCTATTCTAATTCATTCGTACGATCCATTCTAATTCATTACCACGATCCATTCTAATTCATTCGTACGATCCATTCTATTTCATTCGTACGATCCATTCTTTCTTATTTGTACGATCCATTCTAATTCATTCGCACGAATGTATCCATTCTAATTCATTCGTACGATCCATTCATTTGTACGATCCATTAGAATTCATACGCACAATCTATTCTAATTCATTCGTACGATCCATTATAATTCCTTCATTCTTATTCATTCATACGATCCATTCTAATTTATTCGCACAATCTATTCTAATTCATTTGTACGATCCATTCTAATTCATTCATACAATCGTACAAATAAATTAGAATGTATCAGAATGGATCGTACGAATGAATTAGAATAGATGGTGCGAATGAATTAGAATGGATCGTATGAATGAATTAGAATGGATACATTCGTGCGAATGAATGAGATTGGATCTTATGAATGAATTAGATTGGATCGTATGAATGAATTAGAATGGATCGTACGTATGAATTAGAATCGATACATTCATGGGAATGAATTAGAATCGATCGTACGAAGGAATTAGAATGGATCATACGAATAAAATAAAATGGATCGTACGAAGGAATTAGAATGGATCGTACGTTATGAACGAATTAGAATGGATCGTACGTATGAATTAGAATGGAAACATTCATGGGAATGAATTAGAATGGATCGTACGGAGGAATTAGAATGGATCCATTCTAATTCATTCTAATTCATTCATACGATCCATTCTAATTCATTCATACGATCCAATCTAATTCATTCATACGATCCATTCTAATTCATTCGCACGAATGCATCCATTCTAATTCATTAGCACGATCCATTCTAACTTATTCATACGATCTATTCTAATTCATTCGCACGAATGTATCTATTCTAATTCATTCTAATTCCTTCGTACGATTCATTCTAATTCCTTCGCAAGAATGTATCCATTTTAATTCACTCGTACGATCCATTCTAATTCATTCGCACAATCTATTCTAATTCATTCGTACGATCCATTCTAATTCATTAGCACGATCCATTCTAATTTATTCGTACGATCCATTCTATTTCATTCGTACGATCCATTCTTACTCATTCGTACGATCCATTCTAATTCATTCGCACGAATGTATCCATTCTAATTCATTCATACGATCATTTTTAATTCATTCGCACGATCCATTCTAATTCATTCATACAATCCATTCTAATTCATTCGTATGATCCATTCTAATTCATTCGCACGATCCATTCTAATTCATTCATACGATCCATTCTAATTCATTCATATAATCCATTCTAATTCTTTCGCACGAATGTATCCATTCTAATTCATTCATACGATCCACCCTGATTCCTTCTTATGATCCATTCTAATTCATTTGCACGAATGTATCCGTTCTAATTTATTCGTACAATCCATTCGAATTCATTCATACGATCCATTCTAATTCATTCATACGATCCATTCTAATTCATTCATACGATACATTCTAATTCATTTGCACAAATGAAATAGAATGGATCATACGAATGAAATAGAATGGATCATACGAATGAATTAGACTGGATCGTGCGAATGAATTAGATTGGATCGTGCGAATGAATTAGAATGGATCGTACGAATGAATTAGAATGGATACATTCGTGCGAATAAATTAGATTGGATACATTCGTGCGAATGAATTAGAATGGATCGTGCAAATGAATTAGAATGGATCGTACGAATAAATTAGAATGGATCGTATGAATGAATTAGAATGGATCGTACGAATGAATTAGAATGGATACATACGTGCGAATGAATTAGAATGGATCTTGCGAATGAATTAGAATGAATCTATTCTAACTCATTCGTACAATCCATTCTAATTCTTTTGCACGAATGTATCCATTCTAATTAATTCGTACGATCCATTCTAATTCATTCGTACGATCCATTCTTACTCATTCGTATGATCCATTCTAATTCATTCGCACGAATATATCCATTCTAATTCGTTCGTACGATCCATTCTAATTCATTCGCACGATCCAATATAATTCATTCATACGATCCATTCTAATTCATTCGTATGATCCATTCTAATTCATTCGCTTAATCTATTCTAATTCATTCATACGATCCAATCTAATTCATTAGCACGATCCATTCTAATTCATTCATACGATCCATTCTAATTCATTCGTACGATCCATTCTAATTCATTCGTACGATCCATTCTTACTCATTCGTACGATCCATTCTAATTCATTCGCACGAATGTATCCATTCTAATTATTCGTACGGTCCATTCTAATTCATTCGCACGATCCAATCTAATTCATTCGCACGATCCATTCTAATTCATTCATACAATCTATTGTAATTAAATCGTACGATCCATTCTATTTCCTTCGTACGATCCATTCTAATTCATTCATACGATCTATTCTAATTCATTCGCACGATCCATTCTAATTCATTCGTACGATCCATTCTAATTCATTCATACGATCCATTCTTACTCATTCGTACGATACATTCTTACTTATTCGTACGATCCATTCTAATTCATTCGCACGAATGTATCCATTCTTACTCATTCGTATGATCCATTCTAACTCATTCGCTTGAATGTAACCATTCTAATTCATTCATACGATCCATTCTAATTCATTCGCACGAATGTATCCATTCTAATTCATTCGTACGATCCATTCTAATTCATTCGCACAATCTATTCTAATTCATTCGTACGATCCATTCTAATTCATTCGCACGATCCATTCTAATTCATTTGCACAATCCATTCTAATTCATTCATACAATCCATTCTAATTCTTTTGCATGAATGTATCCATTCTAATTCATTCGTACGATCCATTCTAATTCCTTCATATGATCCATTCTATTTCATTCGTACGATCCATTCTAATTCCTTCGTACGATCCATTCTAATTCATTCCCATGAATGTATCCATTCTAATTCAGACGTACGATCCATTCTAATTCATTCATACGATCCAATCTAATTCATTCATACGATCCATTCTAATTCATTCGCACGAATGTATCTATTCTAATTCATTCGTACGATCCATTCTAATTCATTCGCACAACCTATTCTAATTCATTCGTACGATCCATTCTAATTCATTAGCACGATCTATTCTAATTCATTCGTACGATCCATTCTATTTCATTCGTACGATCCATTCTTACTCATTCGTACGATCCATTCTATTTCATTCGTACGATCCATTCTTACTCATTCGTACGATCCAATCTAATTCATTCATACGATCCATTCTAATTCATTCATACGATTATTCTAATTTATTCATACAATCCATTCTAATTCTTTCGCACGAATGTATCCATTATAATTCATTCGTACGATCCACCCTAATTCCTTCTTATGATCCATTCTAAGTCATTCGCACCAATGTATCCATTCTAATTCATTCGTACGATCTATTCGAATTCATTCATACGATCCATTCTAATTCATTTATACGATCCATTCTAATTCATTCGCACGAATGTATCCATTGTAATTCATTCATACGATACATTGTAATTCCTTCGTACGATCCATTCTAATTCCTTCGTACGATCCATTCTAATTCATTTGCATGATCCATTCTAATTCATTCATACAATCCATTCTAATTCTTTTGCACGAATGTATCCATTCTAATTCATTCGTATGATCTATTATAATTCCTTCGTACGATCCATTCTAATTCATTCCCATGAATGTATCCATTCTAATTCATACGCACGATCCATTCTAATTCATTCATACGATCCAATCTAATTCATTCATATGATCCATTCTAATTAATTCGCACGAATGTATCCATTCTAATTCATTCGTACGATCCATTCTAATTCAGTCGCACAATCTCTTCTAATTTATTCGTACGATCCATTCTAATTCATTACCACGATCCATTCTAATTCATTCGTACGATCCATTCTATTTCATTTGTACGATCCATTCTTTCTTATTTGTACGATCCATTCTAATTCATTCGCACGAATGTATCCATTCTAATTCATTCGTACGATCCATTCATTCGTACGATCCATTATAATTCATACGCACAATCTATTCTAATTCATTCGTACGATCCATTCTAATTCCTTCATTCTTATTCATTCATACGATCCATTCTTATTCACTCGCACAATCTATTCTAATTCATTAGTACGATCCATTTTAATTCATTCATACAATCATACAAATGAATTAGAATGTATTAGAATGGATCGTACGAATGAATTAGAATAGATCGTACAAATGAATTAGAATGGATCGTACAAATGAATTAGAATGGATCGTGCGAATGAATTAGAATAGATCGTACGAATGAATTAGAATAGATTGTGCGAATGAATAAGAATGGATCGTACGAATGAATTAGAATGGATACATTCGTTCGAATGAATTAGAATGGATCGTATGAATGAATTAGAATGGATCATATGAATGAATTCGAATGGATCGTACGAATGAATTAGAATGGATACATTCGTGCGAATGAATTAGAATGGATCGTACGAATGAGTAAGAATGGATCATACGAATGAATTAGAATGGATCGTATGAATGAATTAGAATGGATCGTGCGAATGAATTAGAATGAATCGTACGAATGAATTAGAATGGATCGTACAAATGAATTAGAATAGCTCGTACGAATGAATTAGAATAGATCGTGCGAATGAATTAGGGTGGATCGTATGAATGAATAATAATAGATCGTGCGAATGAATTAGAATGGATCGTACGAATGACTTAGAATGGATCGTGCGAAAGAACTAGAATGGATTGTATGAATGAATTAGAATGGATCGTATGAAGGAATTAGAATGGATCGTATGAAGGAATTAGAATGGATCGTGCGAATGAATTAGAATGGATCGTACGAATGAATTAGAATGGATACATTCGTGCGAATGATTTAAAATGGATCTTACGAATGAGTAAGAATGGATCATATGAATGAAATAGAATGGATACATTCGTGCGAATGAATTAGAATGGATCGTGCTAATTCATTCATACGATCCATTCTAATTCATTCGTACGATCCATTCTAGTTCATTCGCACAATCTATTCTAATTCATTCGTACGATCCATTCTAATTCATTCGCACGATCCATTCTAATTCATTTGCACGATCATTTTTAATTCATTCATACAATCCATTCTAATTCTTTCGCATGAATATATCCATTCTAATTCATTCGTACGATCCACCCTAATTCCTTCGTATGATCCATTCTAATTCATTCGTACGATCCATTCTAATTCATTAGCACGATCCATTCTAATTCATTCATACGATCCATTATAATTCATTCGTACGATCCATTCTTATTCATTCGCACAATCTATTCTAATTCATTCGCACAATCTATTCTAATTCATTCGCATGATCCATTTTAATTCATTCATACGATCCAGTCTAATTCATCCATACAATCCATTCTAATTCATACGATCCATTCTAATTCATTCGCACGATTCATTCTAATTCATTCATACGATCCATTCTAATTCATTCATACGATCCATTCTAGTTCATTCATACGATTTATTTTAATTCATTCGTACGATCCATTCTAATTCACTCGCATGAATGTATCTATTCTAATTCATTCGCACGAATGTATCCATTCTAATTCATTCGCACGATCCATTCTAATTCATTCATACCATCCATTCTAATTCATTCGTACGATCCAATTTAATTCATTCGCACGATCCATTCTAATTCATTCGTACGAGCCATTCTATTTCATTCGTACGATCCATTCTTACTCATTCGTACGATCCATTATAATTCATTCGCACGAATGTATCCATTCTAATTCATTCGTACGATCAATTCTAATTCATTCGCACGATCCATTCTAATTCATTCATACGATCCATTCTAATTCATTCGTACGATCCATTCTAATTCATTCATACAATCCATTCTAATTCTTTCGAATGAATGTATCCATTCTAATTCATTCATACGATCCATTCTAATTCATTCGCACGATCCATTCTAATTCATTCGCACGATCCATTCTAATTCATTCGTACGATCCATTCTAATTCATTCGTACGATCCATTCTAATTCATTCGTACGATCCATTCTAATTCATTCATACAATCCATTCTAATTCATTCACACGAATGTATCCATTCTAATTCATTCGTACGATCCATTCTAATTCATTCGTACGACCCATTCTAATTCATTCATACAATCTATTCTAATTCTTTCGACTGAATGTATCCATTCTAATTCATTCATACGATCCAGTCTAATTCATTCGCACGATCCATTCTAATTCATTCATACGATCCATTCTAATTCATTCGTACGATCCATTCTAATTCATTCGTACGATCCATTCTAATTCATTCATACGATCCATTCTAATTCATTCGTACGATCCATTCTAATTCATTCATACAATCCATTCTAATTCTTTTGAACGAATGTATCCATTCTAATTCATTCATACGATCCATTCTAATTCATTCGCACGATCCATTCTAATTCATTCATACGATCCATTCTAATTCATTCGTACGATCCATTCTAATTCATTCGTACGATACATTCTAATTCATTCATACGATCTATTCTAATTCATTCGTACGAATGTATCCATTCTAATTCATTCGTACGATCCATTCTAATTAATTCGCATGATCCAATCTAATTCATTCGCACGATCTATTTTAATTTATTTGTACGATCCATTCTATTTCATTTGTACGATCCATTCTTACTCATTTGTACGATCCATTCTAATTCATTCTCACGAATGTATCCATTCTAATTCATTCATACGATCCATTCTAATTCATTCGCACGATCCATTCTAATTCATTCATACGATCCATTCTAATTCATTCATACAATCCATTCTAATTCTTTTGCACGAATGTATCTATTCTAATTCATTCCTACGATCCATTCTAATTCCTTCGTACGATCCATTCTAATTCCTTTGTACGATCAATTTAATTTCATTCGTATGATCCATTCTAATTCCTTCGTACGATCCATTCTAATTAATTCGCACGAATGTATCCATTCTAATTCATTCGTACGATCTATTCTAATTCATTCGCACGATCCATTCTAATTCATTTGTACGATCCATTCTAATTCATTCGTACGATCCATTCTAATTCATTCGCACAATCTATTCTAATTCATTCGTACGATCCATTCTAATTCATTCGCACGATCCATTCTAATTCATTTGCATGATCATTTCTAATTCATTCATAAAATCCATTCTAATTCTTTCGCATGAATATATCCATTCTAATTCATTCGTACGATCCACCCTAATTCCTTCGTATGATCCATTCTAATTCATTCGTACGATCCATTCTAATTCATTAGCACGATCCATTCTAATTCATTCGCATGATCCATTCTAATTCATTCATACGATCCATTCTAATTCATTCGTACGGTCCATTCTAATTCATTCATACAATCCATTCTAATTCTTTCGCACGAATATATCCATTCTAATTCATTCATACGATCCATTCTAATTCATTCATACAATCCATTCTAATTCATTCGCAAGAATGTATCCATTCTAATTCATTCGTACGATCCATTCTAATTCATTTGTACGATCCATTCTAATTCATTCATACAATCTATTCTAATTCTTTCGAACGAATGTATCCATTCTAATTCATTCATACGATCCAGTCTAATTCATTCGCACGATCCATTCTAATTCATTCATACGATCCATTCTAATTCATTCGTACGATCCATTCTAATTCATTCGTACGATCCATTCTAATTCATTCATACGATCCATTCTAATTCATTCGTACGATCCATTCTAATTCATTCATACGATCCATTCTAATTCATTCGTACGATCCATTCTAATTCATTCATACAATCCATTCTAATTCTTTTGAACGAATGTATCCATTCTAATTCATTCATACGATCCATTCTAATTCATTCGCACGATCCATTCTAATTCATTCATACGATCCATTCTAATTCATTCGTACGATCCATTCTAATTCATTCGTACGATACATTCTAATTCATTCATACGATCCATTCTAATTCATTCGTACGAATGTATCCATTCTAATTCATTCGTACGATCCATTCTAATTAATTTGCATGATCCAATCTAATTCATTCGCACGATCTATTTTAATTTATTTGTACGATCCATTCTATTTCATTCGTACGATCCATTCTTACTCATTTGTACGATCCATTCTAATTCATTCTCACGAATGTATCCATTCTAATTCATTCATACGATCCATTCTAATTTATTCGCACGATCCATTCTAATTCATTCATACGATCCATTCTAATTCATTCATACAATCCATTCTAACTCTTTTGCACGAATGTATCTATTCTAATTCATTCCTACGATCCATTCTAATTCCTTCGTGCGATCCATTCTAATTCCTTTGTACGATCAATTTAATTTCATTCGTATGATCCATTCTAATTCCTTCGTACGATCCATTCTAATTAATTCGCACGAATGTATCCATTCTAATTCATTCGTACGATCTATTCTAATTCATTCGCACGATCCATTCTAATTCATTTGTACGATCCATTCTAATTCATTCGCACAATCTATTCTAATTCATTCGTACGATCCATTCTAATTCTTTCGCACGATCCATTCTAATTCATTTGCATGATCATTTCTAATTCATTCATAAAATCCATTCTAATTCTTTCGCATGAATATATTCATTCTAATTCATTCGTACGATCCACCCTAATTCCTTCGTATGATCCATTCTAATTCATTCGTACGATCCATTCTAATTCATTCAAACGATCCATTCTAATTCATTCACACGATCCATTCTAATTCATTCATACTATCCATTCTAATTCATTCGTACGGTCCATTCTAATTCATTCATACAATCCATTCTAATTCTTTCGCACGAATGTATCCATTCTAATTCATTCATACGATCCATTCTAATTCATTCGCACGATCCATTCTAATTCATTCATATGATCCATTCTAATTCATTCGTACGATCCATTCTAATTCATTCGTACTATCCATTCTAATTCATATGTATGATCTATTCGAATTTATTCATACGATCCATTCTAATTCATTTATACGATCCATTCTAATTCATTCGTACGAATGTATCGATTGTAATTCATTCGTACAATCCATTCTAATTCATTCGCATTATCCAATCTAATTCATTCGCACGATCGATTTTAATTCATTCGTACGATCCATTCTATTTCATTCGTACGATCCATTCTTACTCATTTGTACGATCCATTCTAATTCATTCGCACGAATGTATCCATTCTAATTCATTCATACGATCCATTCTAATTCATTCGCACGATCCATTCTTAATCATTCATACGATCCATTCTAATTCATTCATACAATCCATTCTAATTCTTTTGCACGAATGTATCCATTCTAATTCATTCCTACGATCCATTCTAATTCCTTCGTACGATCCATTCTAATTCCTTCGTATGATCAATTTAATTTCATTCGTATGATCCATTCTAATTCGTTCCTACGATCCATTCTAATTCATTCGCACGAATGTATCCATTCTAATTCATTCGTACGATCTATTCTAATTCATTCGCACGATCCATTCTAATTCATTCGTACGATCCATTCTAATTCATTCGTACGATCCATTCTAATTCATTCGCACGATCCATTCTAATTCATTCATACGATCCATTCTAATTCATTCATACAATCCATTCTAATTCATTCGCACGAATGTATCCATTCTAATTCATACGTACGATCCATTCTAATTCATTCGCACGATCCATTCTAATTCATTCATACGATCCATTCTAATTCATTCGTACGATCCATTGTAATTCATTCGCACAATCCATACTAATTCATTCGTACTATCCATTCTAATTCATTAGTACGATCCATTCTAATTCATTCGTACGATCCATTCTATTTTATTCGTAAGATCCATTCTTACTCATTCGTACGATCCATTCTAACTTCATTTGCATGAATGTATCCATTCTAATTCATTCATACGATCCATTCTAATTCATTCGCACGATCCATTCTAATTCATTCGTACGATCCATTCTAATTCGTTCGTACGATCCATTCTAATTCGTTCGTACGATCCATTCTAATTCGTTCGTACGATCCGTTCTAATTCATTCGTACAATCTATTCTAATTCATTAGCACGATCCATTCTAATTCATTCGTACGATCCATTCTATTTCATTCGTACGATCCATTCTTACTCATTCGTACGATCCATTCTAATTCATTCGCACGAATGTATCCATTGTAATTCATTCATACGATCCATTCTAATTCATTCGTACGATCTATTCTAATTCATTCATACGATCCATTCTAATTCATTCGTACGATCCATTCAAATTCATTCGCGCGATCCATTCTAATTCATTCATGCGATCCATTCTAATTCATTCATACAATCCATTACCATTCTAATTCATTCGAACGATCCACCCTAATTCCTTCGTATGATCCATTATAATTCATTCGCACGAATGTATCCATTCTAATTCATTCGTACGATCCATTCGAATTCATTCATACGATTCATTCTAATTCATTCATACGATCCATTCTAATTCATTCGCACAAATGTATCCATTCTAATTCATTCGTACGATCCATTCTAATTCATTCGCACAATCTATTCTAATCCATTTGTACGATCCATTCTAATTCATTCGCACGATCCATTCTAATTCATTTGCACGATCCATTCTAATTCATTCATACAATCCAATCTAATTCTTTTGCACGAATGTATCCATTCTAATTCCTTCGTACGATCCATTCTAATTCCTTCGTACGATCCATTCTAATTCCTTCATACAATCCATTCTATTTCATTCGTATGATCCTTTCTAATTCCTTCGTACGATCCATTCTAATTCATTCCCATGAATGTATCCATTCAAATTCATAGGTACGATCCATTCTAATTTATTCATACGACCCAATCTAATTCATTCATACGATCCACCCTAATTCCTTCGTATGATCCATTCTAATTCATTCGCACGAACGTATCCATTCTAATTCATTCGTACGATCCACCCTATTTCCTTCGTATGATCCATTCTAATTCATTCGCACGAATGTATCCATTCTAATTCATTCGTACGATCCATTCGAATTCATTCATACGATCCATTCTAATTTCTAATACATTCTAATTCATTCGTATGATCCATTCGAATTCATTCGTACGATGCATTCTAATTCATTCGTACGATCCATTCTATTTCATTCGTACGATCCATTCTTACTCAATTGTACGATCCATTCTAATTAATTCGCACGAATATATCCATTCTAATTCATTCGTACGATCCATTCTAGTTCATTCACATGATCCATTCTAATTCATTCATACGATCCATTCTAATTCATTCGTACGATCCATTCTTACTCATTCGTACGATCCATTCTAATTCATTTGCACGAATGTATCCATTCTAATTCATTCATACGATCCATTCGAATTCATTCATACGATCCATTCTAATTCATTCATACGATCCATTCTAATTCATTCGCACGATCCATTCTAATTCATTGGTACGATCCATTCTAATTCATTCATACAATCCATTCTAATTCTTTTGCACGAATGTATCCATTCTAATTCATTCGTACAATCCATTCTAATTCCTTCGTACAATCCATTCTAATTCCTTCGTACAATCTATTCTAATTCATTCCCATGAATGTATCCATTCTAATTCATACGTACGATCCATTCTAAATCATTCATACGATCCAATCTAATTTATTTATACGATCCATTCTAATTCATCGCACGAATGTATCCATTCTAATTCATTCGTACGATCAATTCTAATTCATTCGCACAATCCATTCTAATTCCTTCGTACGAATGAATTAGAATGGATCGTATGAATGAATTAGAATGGATCGTGCGAATGAATTAGAATGAATTCACACGAATAAGTAAGAATGGATCGTACAAATGAAATATAACAGATCATATGAATGAATTAGAATGGATCGTGCGAATGAATTAGAATGGATCGTACGAATGAGTAAGAATGGATCGTACGAATGAATTAGAATGGATCCATTTGTGCGAAAGAATTAGAATCGATTGTATGAATGAATTAGAATGGATCGTATGAATGAATTAGAATGGATCGTGCGAATGAATTATAATGGATCGTACGAATGAATTAGAATGGATCGTACGAATGAATTAGAATAGATCGTGCGAATGAATTAGAGTGGATTGTACGAGTGAATAAGAATAGATCATGCGAATGAATTAGAATGGATCATACGAATGACATAGAATGGATCGTGCGAAAGAGAATGGATCGTACTAAGGAATTAGAATGGATCGTTCGAAGGAATTAGAATGGATACATTCGTGCGAAATAGAATGGATCGTACAAAGGAATTAGAATGGATCGTGCGAAATAGAATAGATCATACGAATGACTTAGAATGGATCGTGCGAAATAGAATGGATCGTACGAAGGAATTAGAATGGATCGTACGAAGGAATTAGAATGGATCGTACTAATGAATTAGAATGGATACATTCGTGCAAAGGAATTAGAATGGATCGTTTGAATGAATTAGAATGGATCGTGCGATTGAATTAGAATGGATCGTACGAATGAATTAGAATGGATACATTCGTGCGAATGAATTTGAATGGATCGTACGAATGAGTAAGAATGGATCGTACGAATGAAAAAGAATGGATACATTCTTGTGAATGAATTAGAATGGAACATGCTAATTCATTCATACGATCCAATCTAATTCATTCGTACTATCCATTCTAATTCATTCGCACAATCTATTCTAACTCATTCGTACGATCCATTCTAATTCATTAGCACGATCCATTCTAATTCATTCGTACGATCCATTCTATTTCATTCGTACGATCCATTCTTACTCATTCGTATGATCCATTCTAATTCATTCGTACGATCCATTCTAATTCATTCGTACGATCCATTCTAATTCATTCATATGATCCATTCTAATTCATTCGTACGATCCATTCAAATTCATTAGCACGATCCATTCTAATTCATTCATACGATCCATTCTAATTCATTCATACAATCCATTCTAATTCTTTCGCACGAATGTATCCATTCTAATTCATTCGTACGATCCACCCTAATTCCTTCGTATGATCCATTCTAATTCATTCGCACGAATGTATCCATTCTAACTCATTCGTACGATCCATTCGAATTCATTCATACGATCCATTCTAATTCATTCATATGATCCATTTTAATTCATTCGCACGAATGTATCCATTCTAATTCATTCGTACGATCCATTCTAATTCATTCGCACAGTCTATTCTAATTCATTCGTACGATCCATTCTAATTCATTCGCACGATCCGTTCTAATTCATTTGCACGATCCATTCTAATTCATTCATACAATCCATTCTAATTCTTTTGCACGAATGTATCTATTCTAATTCCTTCGTACGATCCATTCTAATTCCTTCGTACGATCCATTCTATTTCATTCGTATGATCCATTCAAATTCCTTTGTACGAACTATTCTAATTCATTCCCATGAATGTATCCATTCTAATTCATAGGTACGATCCATTCTAATTCATTCATACAATCCAATCTAATTCATTCATACGATCCATTCTAATTCACTCGCACGAATATATCCATCTAATTCATTCATACGATCCATTCTAATTCATTCACACAATCTATTCTAATTCATACGTACGATCCATTCCAATTCATTAGCACGATCCATTCTAATTCATTCGTACGATCCATTCTATTTCATTCGTATGATCCATTCTTACTCATTCGTACGATCCATTCTATTTCATTCGTATGATCGATTCTTACTCATTCCTACGATCCATTCTAATCCATTCATACGATCCATTCTAATTCATTCATACGATCCATTCTAATTCATTCATACAATCCATTCTAATTCTTTCGCACGAACGTATCCATTCTAATGCATACGTAAAATCCACCCTAATTACTTCGTATGATCCATTCTAATTCATTCGCACGAATGTATCCATTCTAATTCATTCGTACAATCCATTCGAATTCATTCATACGATCAATTCTAATTCCTAATACATTCTAATTCATTCGTACGATCCATTCGAATTCATTCGTACGATACATTCTAATTCATTCGTACGATCCATTCTATTTCATTCGTACGATCCATTCTTACTCATTCGTACGATCCATTCTAATTTATTCGAACGAATGTATCCATTCTAATTCATTCGTACGATCCATTCTAATTCATTCGTATGATCCATTCTAATTCATTCATACGATCCATTCTAATTCATTCATACGATCCATTCTTACTCATTTGTACGATCTATTCTAATTCATTCGCACGAATGTATCCATTCTAATTCATTCATACGATCTATTCGAATTCATTCATACGATCCATTCGAATTCATTCGTACGATCCATTCTAATTCCTTCGTACGATCCATACTAATTCCTTCGTATGATCCATTCTAATTCATTCCCATGAATGTATCCATTCAAATTCATACGTACGTTCCATTCTAAATCATTCATACGATCCAATCTAATTCATTCATACGATCCATTCTAATTCATTCGCACGAATGTATCGATTCTAATTCATTCGTACGATCCATTCTAATTCATTCGCACAATCCATTCTAATTCCTTCGTACGAATGAATTAGAATGGATCGTATGAATGAATTAGAATGGATCGTGCGAATGAATTAGAATGGATCGTGCGAATAAATTAGAATGAATTCACACAAATGAGTAAGAATGGATCGTACGAATGAAATAGAATGGAACATATGAATGAATTAGAATGGATCGTGCGAATTAATTAGAATGGATCGTACGAATGAGTAAGAATGGATCGTACGAATGAAATAGAATTGATCGCACGAATGTATTAGAATGGATCCATTTGTGCGAAAGAATTAGAATGGATTGTATGAATGAATTTGAATGGATCGTATGAATGAATTAGAATGGATCGTGCGAATGAATTAGAAAGGATCGTACGAATGAATTAGAATGGATCGTACGAATGAATTAGAATAGCTCGTATGAATGAATTATAATAGATCATGCGAATGAATTAGAGTGGATCGTACGAATGAATAAGAATAGATCGTGCGAATGAATTAGAATGGATCGTACGAATGACTTAGAATGGATCGTGCGGAAGAGAATGGATCGTACGAAGGAATTAGAATGGATGCATTCGTGCGATATAGAATGGATCGTACGAAATAGAATGGATCGTACAAAGGAATTAGAATGGATCGTACGGAATAGAATGGATCGTACGAATGACTTAGAATGGATCGTGCGAAATAGAATGGATCGTACGAAGGAATTAGAATGGATCGTATGAAGGAATTAGAATGGATTGTGCGAATGAATTAGAATGGATCGTACAAATGAATTAGAATGGATACATTCGTGCGAATGAATTAGAATGGATCGTACGAATGAGTAAGAATACATCGTACGAATGAAATAGAATGGATACATTCGTGCGAATGAATTAGAGAGGATCGTGCTAATTCATTCATATGATCCATTCTAATTCATTCGTACGATCCATTCTAATTCATTCGCACAATCTATTCTAATTCATTCGTATGATCCATTCTAATTCATTCGCACGATCCATTCTAATTCATTTACACTTTCCATTCTAATTCATTCATACAATCCATTCAAATTCTTTCGCACGAATGTATCCATTCTAATTCATTCGTACGATCCACCCTAATTCCTTTGTATGATCCATTCTAATTTATTTGTACGATCCATTCTAATTCATTAGCACAATCCATTCTAATTCATTCGTACGATCCATTCTATTTCATTCGTATGATCCATTCTAATTCATTCACACAATCTATTCTAATTCATTCGTACGATCCATTCTAATTCATTCGTACGATCCATTCTAATTCATTCGCACGATCCATTCTAATTCGTTCATACGATCCATTCTAATTCATTCGCACGAATGTATCCATTCTAATTCATTCGTACGATCCACCCTAATTCCTTCGTATGATCCATTCTAATTCATTCGCACGAATGTATCCATTCTAATTCATTCGTACGATCCATTCGAATTCATTCATACGATCCATTCTAATTCATTCATATGATCCATTGTAATTCATTCGTCTGATCCATTCTAATTCAGTCGCACGAATGTATCAATTCGAATTCATTCACACGATCCATTCTAATTCATTCGCACGATCCATTCTAATTCATTCGTACGATCCAATCTAATTCATTCATATAATCCATTCTAATTCTTTCGCACGAATGTATCCATTCTAATTCATTCGTACGATCCACCCTAATTCCTTCGTATGATCCATTCTAATTCATTCGCACGATCCATTCTAATTCATTCATACTATCCATTCTAATTCATTTACACGATCCATTCTAATTCATTCATACGATCCATTCTAATCCATTCATACAATCCATTCTAATTCTTTCGCATGAATGTATCGTACAAATAAGAATAGATCGTACGAATGAATTAGAATGGATACATTTGTGCGAATGAATTAAATTGGATCGTACGAATGAGTAAGAAAGGATCGTACGAATAAATAGAATGGATCGTACGAATGAATTAGAATAGATCGTGCTAATGAATTAGAATCGATCGTACGAATGAATTAGAATAGATTGTGCGAATGAATTAGAATGGATCGTACGAATGAATTAGAATGGATACATTCGTGCGAATGAATTAGAATGGATCGTATGAATGAATTAGAATGGATCGTATGAATGAATTAGAATGGATCGTACGAATGGAATAGAATGGATCGTATGAATGAATTACAATGGACCGTACGAATGAGTAAGAATGGATCGTACGAATGAATTAGAATGCATCGTACGAAGGAATTAGAATGGATCATACGAATGAATTAGAATGGATCGTATGAATGAATTAGAATGGATCATGCGAATGAATTAGAATGGATCGTACGAATGAATTAGAATGGATACATTCGTGCGAAAGAATTAGAATGGATTGTATGAATGAATTAAAATGGATCGTACGAATGAATTAGAATGGTTCGTATGAATGAATTAGAATGGATTGTGCGAATGAATTAGAATAGATCGTACGAATGAATTAGAATGGATACACTAATTTATTCGTACGAACCATTCTAATATATTCGCACGATCCATTCTAATTCATTCATACGATCCATTCTAATTCATTCGTGCGATCCATTCTAATTCATTCGCATGATCCATTGTAATTCATTCATACGATCCATTCTAATTCATTCATACAATCCATTCTAATTCTTTTGCATGAATGTATCTATTCTAATTCATTCATACAATCCATTCTAATTCTTTCGCATGAATGTATCCATTCTAATTCATTCGTGCGATCCATTCTAATTCATTCGCACAATCTATTCTAATTCATTCGTACGATCCATTCTAATTCCTTCGTACGATCCATTCTAATTCCTTCGTACGATCCATTCTAATTCATTCGCACGATCCATTGTAATTCATTCATACAATCCATTCTAATTCTTTTGCACGAATGTATCCTTTCGAATTCATACATACGATCCATTCTAATTCATTCATACAATCCAATCTAATTCATTCATACGATCCATTCTAATTCATTCGCACGAATGCATCCATTCTAATTAATTCGTATGATCCATTCTAATTCATTCGCACAATCTATTCTAATTTATTCGCACGATCCAATCTAATTCATTCGCACATCCATTCTAATTCATTCCTACGATCCATTCTATTTTATTCGTACGATCCATTCTTCCTCATTCGTACGATCCATTCTAATTCATTCGTACGAATGCATCCATTCTAATTCATTCATACGATCCATTTTAATTACTTCGCACGATCCATTCTAATTCATTCATACGATCCATTCTAATTCATTCGCACGATCCATTGTAATGAATTCGAATGGATCATACGTACGAATGAAATAGAATGGGTCGTACGAATGAATTAGATTGGATCGTACGAAGGAATTAGAATGGATTGTGTGAATGGATTACAATGGATCGTACGAATGAATTAGAATGTATTGTATGAATGAATTAGAATGGATCGTGCGAATGAAATAGAATGGATCGTACGAATGAATTAGAATGGATACATTTGTGCAAAAGAATTAGAATGGATTGTATGAATGAATTAGAATGGATCGTACAAATGAATTAGAATGGTTCGTGCGAATGAATTAGAATGGATCGTACGAATGAATTAAAATAGATTATGCAAATGAATTACAATGGATCGTACGAATGAATTAGAATGGATATATTCGTGCGAATGAATTAGAATGGATCGTACGAATGAGTAAGAATGGATTGTATGAATGAATTAGAATGGATCGTGCGAATGAATTACAATGGATCGTACGAATGAATTAGAATGGATCGTATGAATGAATTAGAATGGATCGTATATATGACCGTATGAATGAATTAGAATGGATCGCACAATGGATCGTATGATTGAATTCGAATGGATCGTATGAATGAATTAGAATGAATTAGAATAGATCATAAGAATGAATTAGAATGGATATTTTCGTGCGAAGGAATTAGAATGGATCGTACGAATGGATCGTACGAAGGAATTAGAATGAATTAGAATGGATATATCCGTGCGAATGAATTAGAATAGATTGTACGAATGAATTAGAATGGATAAATTCGTTCGAATGAATTAGAATGGATCGTATGAATGAATTAGAATGAAATAGAATGGATTGTGCTAATGAATTAGAATGGATCGTATGAATGAACTAGAATGGATCGTATGAATGAATTAGATTGGATCGTGCGAATGAATTAGAATGGATCGTACGAATGAATTAGAATGGATACATTCATGCGAATGAAATAGAATCGATCGTACGAATGAGTAAGAATGGATCGTACGTATGAAATAGAATGGATCGTACGAATGAATTAGAATGGATCGTGCTAATGAATTAGAATGGATCGTATGAATGAATTGGAATAGATTGTGCGAATGAATTAGAATGGATCGTACGAATGAATTATAATGGATACATTCGTGTGAAAGAATTAGAATGGATCATACGAAAGAATTAGAATGAATTAGAATGGATACATTCGTGCGAATGAATTAGAATGGATCGTGCGAATGAAATAGAATGGATCGTATAAATGAATTAGAATGGATTCATTCGTACGATCCATTCTTACTCATTCGTATGAATGAATTAGAATGGACACATAAGAATGAATTAGAATGGATCGAATGAATGAATTAGAATTGATCGTACGAATGAATTGGAATGGATCGTACGTATGAATTAGAATGGATACATTCTTGGGAATGAATAAGAATGGATCATATGAAGGAATTAGAATGGATCATACGAATGAAATAGAATGAATCGTACGAAGGAATTAGAAACGATCGTATGAAAGAATTAGAATGGATCGTACAAAGGAATTAGAATGATCATATGAATGAATTAGAATGGATACATTCGTGCAAAAGAATTAGAATGGATTGTATGAATGAATTAGAATGGATCGTGCAAATGAATTAGAATGGATCGTGCGAATGAATTAGAATGGATCGTACGAATGAATTAGAATAGATTGTGCGAATGAATTAGAATGGATCGTACGAATGAATTAGAATGGATACATTCGTGCGAATGAATTAGAATGGATCGTATGAATGAATTAGAATGGATCGTATGAATGAATTCGAATGGATCGTACAAATGAATTAGAATGGATACATTCGTGCGAATGAATTATAATGGATCATACGAAGGAATTTGGGTGGATCGTACGAATGAATTAGAATGGATACATTCGTGCGAAAGAATTAGAATGGATTTTATGAATGAAATAGAATAGATCGTATGAATGAATTAGAATGGATCGTGCGAATAAATTTGAATGGATCGTACGAATGAATTAGAATGGATCATACGAATGAATTAGAATGGATACATTCATGCTAATGAATTAGAATGGATCGTATGAATAAAATAGAATAGATTGTGCGAATGAATTAGAATGGATATTAGAATGAATTAGAATGGATCGTATGAATAAATTAGAATGGATCATGCGAATGAATTAGAATGGATCGTACGAATGAATTAGATTAGATTGTATGAATGAATTCGAATGGATCATATGAATGAAAAAGAATGGATACATTCGTGCGAATGAATTAGAATGGATCATACGAAGGAATTAGGGTGGATCATACGAATGAATTAGAATGGATCGTACGAACGAATTAGAATGGATACATTCGTGTGAATGAATTAAAATGGATCGTACGAATAAGTAAGAATGGATCGTACGAATGAAATAGACTAGTTGGATCGATCCATTCTAATTCATAGGATCGTATGAATGAATTAGAATGGATCGTGAGAATGAATTAGAATGGATCGTACAAATGAATTAGAATGGATACATTCATGCGAATGAATTAGAATGGATCGTACAAATGAGTAAAAATGGATCGTACGAATGAAATAGAATAGATCGTACAAATGAATTAGAATGGATCGTGCTAATGAATTAGAATGGATCGTACGAATGAATTAGAATAGATTGTGCAAATGAATTAGCTTGGATCGTACGAATGAATTAGAATGGATACATTCGTGCGAATGAATTAGAATAGATCGTATGAATGAATTAGATTGGATCGTTTGAATGAATTAGAATGGATTGTACGTATGAATTAGAATGGATACATTCATGGGAATGAATTAGAATGGATCGTACGAAGGAATTAGAATGGTCATACGAATGAAATAGAATGGATCGTACGGAGGAATTAGAATGGATCATACGAAGGAATTAGAATGGATCGCACGAATGAATTAGAATGGATACATTCATGCAAAAGAATTAGAATGGATTGTATGAATGAATTAGAATGGATCGTGCAAATGAATTAGAATGGATCATGCGAATGAATTAGAATGGATCGTACAAATGAATTAGAATAGATTGTGCAAATGAATTAGAATGGATCGTACGAATGAATTAGAATAGATACATTCGTGCGAATGAATTTAAATGGATTGTATGAATGAATTAGAATGGATCGTATGAATGATCGTATGAATGAATTAGATTGGATCGCACAATGGCTTGTATGAATGAATTTGAATGGATCGTACGAATGAATTAGAATGAATTAGAATGGATCGTACGAATGAATTAGAATGGATAGTTTCGTGCGAAGGAATTAGAATGGATCGTACGAAGGAATTAGAATGAATTAGAATGGATACATTCATGTGAATGAATTAGAATGGATCGTACGAATGAATTAGAATGGTTATATTCGTGCGAATGAATTAGAATGGATCGTATGAATGAATTAGAATGAATTGTGCTAATGAATTAGATGGATCGTAAGAATGAATTAGATTGGATCGTATGAATGAATTAGAATGGATCGTGCGAATGAATTAGAATGGATCGTACGAATAAATTAGAATGGATACATTCGTGCGAATGAATTAGAATCGATCGTACGAATGTGTAAGAATGGATCGTACGAATGAAATAGAATGGATCGTATGAATGAATTATAATGGATCGTGCTAATGAATTAGAAGGGATCGTACGAATGAATTAGAATAGATTGTGCGAATGAATTAGAATGGATCGTATGAATGAATTAGAATGGATATATTCGTGCGAAGAAATTAGAATGGATCATACGAAAGAATTAGAATGAATTAGAATGGATACATTCGTGCGAATGAATTAGAATAGATCGTGCGAAAGAATTAGAATGGACCGTATGAATGAATTAGAATGAATTAGAAGGGATTTATTCGTACGATCCATTCTTACTCATTCGTACGAATGAATTAGAATGGACACATATGAATGAATTAGAATGGATCGTATGAATGAATTAGAATGGATCTTACGAATGAATTAGAATGGATCGTACGTATGAATTAGAATGGATACATTCATGGGAATGAATTAGAATGGATCGTACGAAGGAATTAGAATGGGTCATACGAATGAAATAAAATGGATCGTACGAAGGAATTAGAAAGGATCGTACGAAGGAATTAGAATGGATCGTACGAAGGAATTAGAATGGATCGTACGATTGAATTAGAATGGATACATTCGTGCAAACGAATTAGAATGGATTGTATGAATGAATTAGAATGGATCGTGCGAATGAATTAGAATGGATCGTACGAATAAATTAGAATAGATTGTGCGAATGAATTAGAATGGATCGTACGAATGAATTAGAATGGACACATTCGTGCGAATGAATTAGAATAGATCGTATCAATGAATTAGAATAGATCGTATGAATGAATTCGAATGGATCGTACGAATGAATTAGAATGGATACATTCGTGCGAATGAATTAGAATGGATCGTATGAAGGAATTAGGGTGGATCGTACGAATGAATTAGAATGGATACATTCGTGTGAAAGAATTAGAATAGATTGTGCGAATGGATCGTGCGAATGAATTAGAATGGATCATATGAAGGAATTAGGGTGGATCATACGAATGAATTAGAATGGATACATTCGTACGAAAGAATTAGAATGGATTGTGCGAATGAATTACAATGGATCGTGCGAATGAATTAGAAGGGATCGTACGATTGAATTAGAATGGATCGTACGAATGAATTAGAATGGATACATTCGTGCGAATGAATTAGAATGGATCGTATGAATGAATTAGAATAGATTGTGCGAATAAATTAGAATGGATATTAGAATGAATTAGAATGGATCGTATTAATGAATTAGAATAGATCGTGCGAATGAATTAGAATGGATCGTACGAATGAATTAGAATGGATCGTACGAATGAATTAGAATGGATCGTATGAATGAATTCGAATGGATCGTATGAATGAATTAGTATGGATACATTCGTGCGAATGAATTAGAATGGATCATACGAAGAAATTAGGGTGGATCGTACGAATGAATTAGAATGGATCATACGAATGAATTAGAATGGATACATTCGTGCAAATGAAATAGAATGTATCGTACGAATGAGTAAGAATGGATCGTACGAATGAAATAGACTAGTTGGATCGATCCATTCTAATTTATTCGTACGATCCATTCTAATTCATTCATACGATCCATTCTAATTCATTCGTAATAATGTATCCATTCTAATTCATTGTGCGAATGAATTAGAATGGATCGTATGACTGAATTAGATTGGATCGTACGAATGAATTAGAATGGATCGTGCGAATGAATTAGAATGGATCATAGGAATGAATTAGAATCGATACATTCATGCGAATGAATTAGAATGGATCGTACGAATGAGTAAGAATGGATCGTACGAATGAAATAGAATGGATCGTACGAATGAATTAGAATGGATCGTGCTAATGAATTAGAATGAATCGTACGAATAAATTAGAATAGATTGTGTAAATGAATTAGATTGGATCGTACGAATGAATTAGAATGGATACATTCGTGCGAATGAATTAGAATGGATCGTATGAATGAATTTGATTGGATCGTATAAATGAATTAGAATGGATCGTACGTTTGAATTAGAATGGATACATTCATGGGAATGAATTAGAATGGATCGTACGAAGGTATTAGAATGGATCATCCGAATGAAATAGAATGGATCGTACGAAAGAATTAGAATGGATCATACGAATGAATTAGAATGGATCGTGTAAATGAATTAGAATGGATCGTGCGAATGAATTAGAATGGATCGTACGAATGAATTAGATTGGATCGTACGAATGAATTAGAATGGATACATTCGTGCGAATGAATTACAATGGATCGTATGAAAGAATTAGAATGGATCGTATGAATGAATTCGAATGGTTCGTGCGAATGAATTCGAATGGATCGTACAAATGAATTAGAATGGATCGTATGAATGAATTAGAATGGATCATGTGAATGAATTAGAATGGATCGCATGAATGAATTCGAATGGATCGTACGAATAAATTAGAATGGATACATTCGTGCGAATGAATTAGAATGGATCATACGAAGGAATTAGGGTGGATTGTACGAATGAATTAGAATGGATACATTCGTGCGAAAGAATTAGAATAGATTGTATGAATGAATTAGAATGGATCGTATGAATGAATTAGAATGGATCGTGCGAATGAATTAGAAAGGATCGTACGAATAAATTAGAATGGATCGTATGAATAAATTAGAATGGATCGTGCGAATGAATTAGAATGGATGGTATGAATGAATTCGAATTAGAATGAATTAGAATGGATCGTATGAATGAGTAAGAATGAATCGTACGAATGAATTAGAATGGATCGTACGAATGAATTAGAATGGATCATACGAAAGAGTAAGAATGGATCATACGAATGTAATAGAATGGATCGTACGAATGAATTAGAATGGATCGTGTGAATAAATTAGATTGGATTATGCGAATGAATTAGAATGGATCGTACGAATGAATTAGAATGGATACATTCATGCGAATGAATTAGAATGGATCGTACGAATGAATTAGAATGGATCGTGCAAATGAATTAGAATGGATCATACGAATAAGTAAGAATGGATCATACGTATGAATTAGAATGAATTAGAATGGATCGTATGAATGAGTAAGAATGAATCGTACGAATGAATTAGAATGGATCGTACGAATGAATTAGAATGGATCATACGAAAGAGTAAGAATGGATCATACGAATGTAAAAGAATGGATCGTACGAATGAATTAGAATGGATCGTGTGAATAAATTAGATTGGATTATGCGAATGAATTAGAATGGATCGTACGAATGAATTAGAATGGATACATTCATGCGAATGAATTAGAATGGATCGTACGAATGAATTAGAATGGATCGTGCAAATGAATTAGAATGGATCATACGAATAAGTAAGAATGGATCATACGTATGAATTAGAATGGATACATTCATGGGAATGAATTAGAATGGATCGTACAAATGAATTTGAATGGATCGTGCGAATGAATTAGAATGGATCGTACGAATGAATTAGAACAGATTGTGCGAATGAATAAGAATGGATCGTACGAATGAATTAGAATGGATACATTCATGCGAATGAATTAGAATGGATCGTATGAATGAATTAGAATGGATCGTATATACGATCCATTCTATTTCATTCGTACGATCCATTCTTACTCATTTGTACGATCCATTCAAATTCATTCGTACGATCCATTCTTTTTCATTCGTACGATCCATTCATACTCATTCGTACGATCCATTCTAATTCATTCGCACGAATGTATCCATTCTAATTCATTCGTACGATCCATTCTAATTCATTTGCATGATCCATTCTAATTCATTCATACGATCCATTCTAATTCATCCATATGATCCATTCTAATTCATTCGCACGAATGTATCCATTCTAATTCATTCGTACGATCCATTCTAATTCATTCGCACAATCTATTCTAATTCATTCGTACGATCCTGTCTAATTCATTCGCACGATCCATTCTAATTCATTTGCACGATCCATTCTAATTCATTCATACAATCCATTCTAATTCTTTTGCACGAATGTATCCATTCTAATTCATTCGTACGATCCATTCTAATTCCTTCGTAGGATCCATTCTAATTCCTTCGTACGATCCATTCTAATTTCTTCGTACGATCCATTCTATTTCATTCATATGATCCATTCTAATTCCTTCATACTACGATCCATTCTAATTCATTCGTATGATCCATTCTAATTCATTAGCACGATCCATTCTAATTCATTAGTACGATACATTCTAATCCATTCTAATTCATTGGCACAATCTATTCTAATTCATTAGTACGATCCTTTCTAATTCATTAGCACGATCCATTCTAATTCATTCGTACGATCCATTCTATTTTATTCGTACGATTCATTCGTACTCATTCGTACGATCCGTTCTAATTCATTCGCACGAACGTATCAATTCTAATTCATTCGTACGATCCATTCTAATTCATTCGCACGATCCATTCTAATTCATTCATACGATCCAATCTAATTCATCCATATGATCCATTCTAATTCATTCGCACGAATGTATGCATTCTAATTCATTCATACGATCCATTCTAATTCATTCGCACAATCTATTCTAATTCATTCGTACGATCCTGTCTAATTCATTCGCACGATCCATTCTAATTCATTTGCACAATCCATTCTAATTCATTCATACAATCCATTCTAATTCTTTTGCATGAATGTATCCGTTCTAATTCATTCGTACGATCCATTCTAATTCCTTCATAGGATCCCTTCTAATTCCTTCGTACGATCCATTCTAATTTCTTCGTACGATCCATTCTATTTCATTCATATGATCCATTCTAATTCCTTCGTACTACGATCCATTCTAATTTATTCGTACGATCCATTCTAATTCATTAGCACGATCTATTCTAATTCATACGTACGATCCATTCTAATTCATTAGCACGATCCATTCTAATTCATTCGTACGATCCATTCTATTTCATTCGTACGATCCATTCTTACTCATTCATACGATCCATTCTAATTCATTCGCACGAATGTATCCATTCTAATTCATTCGTACGATCCATTCTAATTCATTCGCACGATCCATTCTAATTCATTCATATGATCCATTCTAATTCATTCATACGATCCATTCTAATTCTTTCGTACGATCCATTCTAATTCACTCATACGATCCATTCTAATTCACTCACAATCTATTCTAATTCATTCGTACGATCCATTCTAATTCATTAGCACGATCCATTCTAATTCATTCGTACGATCCATTCTATTTCATTCGTACGATCCATTCTTACTCATTCGTACGATCCATTCTAATTCATTCGCATGATCAATTCTAATTCATTCATACGATCCATTCTATTTCATTCTTACGATCCATTCTTACTCATTCCTACGATCCATTCTAATTCATTCACACGATCCATTGTAATTCATTCATACGATATATTCTAATTCATTCGTACGATCCATTCTAATTCATTCGCACGATCCATTCTAATTCATTCATACGATCCAATCTAATTTATTCATACGATCCATTCTAATTCATTCGCACGAATGTATTCATTCTAATTCATTTGTACGATCCATTCTAATTCATTCGCACAATCTATTCTAATTCATTTGTACGATCCATTCTAATTCATTCGCACGATCCATTCTAATTCGTTTGCACGATCCATTCTAATTCATTCATATAATCTATTCTAATTCTTTTGCACGAATGTATCCATTCTAATTTATTCATACGATCCATTCTAATTCCTTCGTACGATCCATTCTAATTCCATCGTACGGTCCATTCTAATTCATTCGCACGATCCATTCTAATTCACTCATACAATCCATTCTAATTCTTTTGCACAAATGTATCCATTCTAATTCATTCGTACGATCCATTCTAATTTATTCGCACGATCCATTCTAATTCATTTGCACGATCATTTCTAATTCATTCATACAATCCATTCTAATTCTTTTGTATGAATGTATCCATTCTAATTCTTTTGCACGAATGTATCCATTCTTTCGTATGAATGAATTTGAATAATTTTGTGCGAATGATGAATTAGAATGGATCGTGCGAATGAATTAGATTGGATCATGCGAATGAATTAGAATCGATTGTACGAATGAATTAGAATGGATACATTTGTGTGAATGAATTAGAATGGATCGTATGAATGAATTAGATTGGATCGTATGAATGAATTAGAATGGATCGTATGAATGAATTAGAATGGATCGTACGAATGAATTTGAATGGATCCCTTCTAATTCCTTCGTACGATCCATTCTAATTCATTCCCATGAATGTATCCATTCTAATTCATACGTACGATCCATTCTAATTCATTCATAACGTATGATCCATTCTAATTCCTTCGTACGATCCATTCTATTTTGTTCGTATGATCCATTCTAATTCCTTCGTACGATCCATTCTAATTCCTTCGTACGATCCATTCTAATTCCTTCGTACGATCCATTCTATTTCATTCGTATGATCCATTCTAATTCCTTCGTACGATCCATTCTAATTCATTCCCATGAATGTATCCATTCTAATTCATACGTACGATCCATTCTAATTCATTCATATGATCCAATCTAATTCATTCATACGATCCATTCTAATTCATTCGTACGAATGTATCCATTCTAATTCATTCGTATGATCTATTCTAATTCATTCGCACAATCTATTCTAATTCATTCGTACGATACATTCTAACTCATTAGCACGATCCATTCTAATTCATTCGTACGATCCATTCTTACTCATTCGTACGATCCATTCTAATTTATTTGCACGAATGTATGCATTCTAATTCATTCGTATGATCCATTCTAAGTCATTCGAACGATCCATTCTAATTCATTCATACGATCCAATCTAATTTATTCATACGATCTATTCGAATTCATTCGCACGAATGTATCCATTCTAATTCATTCGTATGATCCATTCTAATTCATTCGCATAATCTATTCTAATTCATTCGTACGATCCATTCTAATTCATTAGCATAATCCATTCTAATTCATTCGTACGATCAATTCTATTTCATTCGTACGATCCATTCTTACTCATTCGTACGATCCATTCTAATTCATTCGCACGAATGTATCCATTCTAATTCTTTCGTACGATCCATTCTAATTCATTCGCACGATCCATTCTAATTCATTCATACGATCCATTCTAATTCATTTGTACGATCCATTCTAATTCATTCGCACGATCCATTCTAATTCATTCATGCGATCCATTCTAATTCATTCATACAATCCATTCTAATTCTTTCGCACGAATGTATCCATTCTAATTCATTCGTATAAACCACCCTAATTCCTTCGTATGATCCATTCTAATTCATTCGCACAAATATATCCATTCTAATTCATTCGTACGATCCATTCGAATTCATTCATAGGATCCATTCTAATTCATTCCTACGATCCATTCTAATTCATTCGTACGATCCATTCTAATTCATTTGCACAATCTATTCTAATTCATTCGTACGATCCATTCTAATTCATTAGCACGATCCATTCTAATTCATTCGTACGATCCATTCTATTTCATTCTTACTCATTCGTACGATCCATTCTAATTCATTCGCACGAATGTATCCATTCTAATTCATTCGTACGATCCATTCTAATTCATTCGCACGAATGTATCCATTCTAATTCATTCGTACGATCCATTCTAATTCATTCGCACGGTCCATTCTAATTCATTCGTACAATCCATTCGAATTCATTCATATGATCCATTCTAATTCATTCATACGATCCATTCTTATTCATTCGCACGAATGTATCCATTCTAATTTATTCATACGATCTATTCTAATTCATTCGCACGATCCAATCTAATTCATTCACACGATCCATTCTAATTCATTCGTACGATCCATTCTAATTCATTCGTACGGTCCATTCTAATTCCTTCGTACGATCCATTCTATGAATGAATTAGAATTAGAATGGATACATTCTATTTCATTCGTACGATCCATTCTAATTCATTCGCACGAATGTATCCATTCTAATTCATTCGTACGATCCATTCGAATTCATTCATACGATCCATTCTAATTCATTCATACTATCCATTCTAATTCATTCATACGATCCATTCTAATTCATTCCCATGAATGTATTCATTCGCACAAATGTATTCATTCGCACAATCTATTCTAATTCATTCGTACGATCCATTCTAATTCATTAGCATGATCCATTCTAATTCATTCGTACGATCCATTCTATTTTATTCGTACGATCCATTCTAATTCATTCGCACGAATGTATCCATTCTAATTCATTCATACGATCCATTCTAATTCATTCATACGATCCATTCTAATTCATTCGTACGATCCATTCTAATTCATTCGCACAATCTATTCTAATTCATTCGTATGATCCATTCTAATTCATTAGCACGATCCATTCTAATTTATTCGCACGATCCATTCTAATTCATTCATACGATCCATTCTAATTAATTCATACAATCCATTCTAATTCTTTCGCACGAATGTATCCATTCTAATTCATTCGTACGATCCACCCTAATTCCTTCGAATGATCCATTCTAATTCTTTCGCACGAATGTATCCATTCTAATTCATTCGCACGATCCATTCGAATTTATTCATACGATCCATTCTAATTCATTCATACGATCCATTCTAATTCATTCGCATAATCTATTCGAAGTCATTCGTACGATCCAGTCTAATTCATTCGCGCGATCCATTCTAATTCATTTGCACGATCCATTCTACTTCATTCATACAATCCATTCTAATTCTTTCCAACGAATGTAACCATTCTAATTCATTCGTACGATCCATTCTAATTCATTCGAAGAATCTATTCTAATTCATTCGTACGATCCATTCGAATTCATTCATGCGATCCATTCTAATTCATTTGTATGATCCATTCTAATTCCTTTGCACGATCGATTCTAATTCATTCCCATGAATGTATCCATTCTATAGAATGGATCGTACGAATGAATTAGAATAGATAGTATGAATGGATTATAATGGATCGTGCGAATGAATTAGAATGGATTGTACGAATGAATTAGAATGGATACATTCGTGCGAAAGGATTCGAATGGATCGTACGAATGAGCAAGAATGGATCGCACGAAAGAAATAGAATGGATCATACGAATAAATTAGAATGGATCGTGATAATAAATTAGAATGGATCGTACGAATGAATTAAAATGGATTGTGTGAATGATGAATTAGAATGGATCGTGCGAATGAATTAGATTGGATCATGCGAATGAATTAGAATCGATTGTACGAATGAATTAGAATGGATACATTCGTGCAAATGAATTAGAATGGATCGTATGAATGAATTAGATTGGATCGTATGAATGAATTAGAATGGATCGTATGAATGAATTAAAATGGATCAAACGAATGAATTAGAATGAATTAGAATGGATCCCTTCTGATTCCTTCATACGATCCATTCTAATTCATTCCCATGAATGTATCCATTCTAATTCATACGTACGATCTGTTCTAATTTATTCATAACGTACGATCCATTCTAATTCCTTCGTATGATCCATTCTATTTTGTTCGTATGAACCATTCTAATTCCTTCGTACGATCCATTCTAGATCATTCCCATGAATGTATCCATTCTAATTCATACGTACGATCCATTCTAATTCATTCATAAGATCCAATCTAATTCATTCATACGATCCATTCTAATTTATTCGCACGAATGTATCCATTCTAATTCATTTGTAAGATCCATTCTAATTCATTCGCACAATCTATTCTAATTCATTCGTACGAGCCACTCTAATTCATTAGCACGATCCTTTCTAATTCATTCGTACGATCCATTCTATTTCATTCGTACGATCCATTCTTTCTCATTCGTACGATCCATTCTAATTCATTCGCACGAATGTATCCATTCTAATTCATTCTTACGATCCATTCTAATTCATTCGCACGATCCATTCTAATTCATTCGTACGATCCATTCTAATTCATTCATACAATCCATTCTAATTCATTCGTACGATCCATTCTAATTCATTCGCACGATCCATTCTATTTCATTCGTATGACCCATTCTAATTCCTTCATACGATCCATTCTAGTTCATTCCCATGAATGTATCCATTCTAATTCATACGTACGATCCATTCTAATTCCTTCATACGATCCATTCTAATTCATTCATACGATCCATTCTAATTCATTCGCACGAATGTATCCATTCTAATTCATTCGTACGATCCATTCCGATCCAATCTAATTCATTCATACGATCCATTCTAATTCATTCGCACGAATGTATCCATTCTAATTCATTCCATTCGTGCGAATGATTTAGAATGGATCATATGAATGAATCGTGCGAATGAATTAGAATGGATTGTGCGAATGAATTAGAATGAATCGTATGAATAAATCGTGCAAAAGAATTAGAATGGATCGTACGAATGAATTAGAATGGATCGTACGAATGAATTAGAATGGATTCATTTCCATGGATACATTCGTGCGAATGAATTAGAATGGATCGTATGAATGAATTAGATTGGATCGTATGAATAAATTAGAATGGATCGTACGTATGAATTAGAATGGATACATTCGTGCGAATGAATTAGAATGGATCATACGACGGAATTAGGGTGGATCGTACGAATGAATTAGAATGGATACATTCGAGCAAAAGAATTAGAATGGATTGTATGAATGAATTAGAATGGATCGTATGAATGAATTAGAATGGATCGTGCGAATGAATTAGAATAGAATGGATCCATTCTAATTCATTCGTACTATCCATTCTAATTCCTTCGTATGATCCATTCTAATTCATTCCCACGAATGTATCCATTCTAATTCATTCGTACGATCCATTCGAATTCATTCATACGATCCATTCTAATTCATCGTACGATCATTCTAATTCATTCGCTCGATCCATTCTAATTCATTCATACGATCCATTCTAATTCATTCATACAATCCATTCTAATTCTTTTGCACGAATGTATCCATTCTAATTCATTCGTACGATCCATCCTAATTCCTTCGTATGATCCATTCTAATTCATTCGCACGAATGTATCCATTCAAATTCATTCGTATGATCCATTCGAATTCATTCATACGATCCATTCTAATTCATTCATACGATCCATTCTAATTCATTCGCACGAATGTATCCATTCTAATTCATTCGTACGATCCAATCTAACTCATTCGCACGATCCAATTAATTCATTTGCACGATCCATTCTAATTCATTCGTACGATCCATTCTATTTCATTCGTACGATCCATTCTTACTCATTCGTACGATCCATTCTAATTCATTCGCACGAATGTATCCTTATTCGCACGATCCATTTCTAAATCATTTCATACGATCCATTCTATTTCTTTTGTACGATCCATTCTTACTCATTCGTACAATCCATTCTAATTCATTCGCATGTAGGGGTGGCAATGGGTCGGGTCGGGTCGGGTTCGGGTCGGGTTGAGACCTATGTATAACAGAAAAATGGCCAACCCGAACCCGACCCGTTTAATAAACGGGTCAAAAAGATAAACCCAAACCCGACCCGCCAATAATCGGGTTGACCCGACCTGACCCGTTCAACCCGTTTAATACTCGGGTCGGGTCAGGTCGGGTCGGGTCGGACTGTTTCACAGTTTGAGTGTTTGTGCCTTTATGGGCTGTAACTTATAAACCTGTAAGCCCATAACCTATAAGCCCATAGCCTTTGTGGGCAGTAACTTGTAAACCTGTAAGCCCATAACCTGTAAGCCCATAAACTGTAAGCCCATAACCTGTAAGCCCATAAAATAACCGGGTTAATCGGGTCGGGTCGGGTCGTGTCGGGTTGTTGGTTGACCTGATCCGTTAACTAAACGGGTCAAATCGGGTCAATCGGGTCAACTGCATAAACCCAAACCCGACCCATTTAATAAACGGGTTAATCGGGTCAACCCGTTTATGACCCAAACCCGTTTAGGCCAAACCCAAACCCGCTAACTTCGGGTCGGGTTAGCTGGTCGGGTCAAGAATTGCCACCCCTATTCGCATGATCCAATTTAATTCATTCGCACGATCCATTCTAATTCATTCGTATGATCCATTCTATTTCATTCGTACGATCCATTCTTACTCATTCGTACGATCCATTCTAATTCATTCGCACGAATGTATCCATTCTAATTCATTCGTACGATCCATTCTAATTCATTTGCACGATCCATTCTAATTCATTCATACGATCCATTCTAATTCATTCGTACGATCCATTCTAATTCATTCGCACGATCCATTCTAATTCATTTGTAATTCGTTCGCACGATCATTCAGGAGTTTACGTTGCGGCCTCACACTTTGTATTTGGTTGAATACAAAGGTGCACCTTTGAATGAATTAGAATGGATCACACAGGGTCTCCCCACGATCAACTAACGTTCAAAGGTGCACCTTTGTATTCAGCCAAATACAAAGTCTGAGGCCACAACCTAAACACCTGAATGATCGTGCGAATGAATTACGAATGAATTAGAATAGATTGTGCGAATGAATTAGAATGGATCGTGTGAATGAATTAGAATGAATCGTACGAATGAATTAGAATGGATCGTACGAATGAATTAGAATGGATCGTGCGAATGAATTAGAATGGATCGTACGAATGAATTAGAATAAATACATTCCTGCGAATGAATTATAATGGAATGTACGAATGAGTAAGAATGGATCGTACGAATGAAATAGAATGGATCGTACGAATGAATTAGAAAGGATCGTGCTAATGAATTAGAATGGATCATACGAATGAATTAGAATAGATCGTGCGAATGAATTAGAATGGATCGTACGAATGAATTAGAATGGATACATTCGTGCGAATGAATTAGAATGGATCATATGAATGAATTAGAATGGATCGTATGAATGAATTCGAATGGATCGTACGAATGAATTAGAATGGATACATTCGTGCGAATGAATTAGAATGGATCATACGAAGGAATTAGGGTGGATCAAACGAATGAATTAGAATGGATACATTCGTGCGAAAGAATTAGAATGGATTGTATGAATGAATTAGAATGGATCGTATGAATGAATTAGAATGGATCGTGCGAATAAATTTGAATGGATTGTACTAATGAGTAAGAATGGATCGTACGAATGAAATAGAATGGATCGTACGAATGAATTAGAATGGATCGTGCTAATGAATTAGAATGGATCGTACAAATGAATTATAATAGATTGTGCGAATGAATTAGAATGGATCGTGCGAATAAATTAGAATGGATACATTCGTGCGAATGAATTAGAATGGTTCGTATGAATGAATTAGAATGGATCGTATGAATGAATTCGAATGGATCAGACGAATGAATTAGAATGGATACATTCGTGCGAATGAATTAGAATGGATCATACGAAGGAATTAGGGTGGATCGTACGAATGAATTAGAATGGATACATTAGTGCGAAAGAATTAGAATGGATTGTATGAATGAATTAGAATAGATCGTATGAATGAATTAGAATGGATCGTGCGAATAAATTAGAATGGATCGTACGAATGAATTAGAATGGATCGTGCGAATGAATTAGAATGGATCGTACGAATGAATTAGAATGGATACATTCGTGCGAATGAATTAGAATGGATCGTACAAATGAGTAAGAATGGATCGTACGAATGAAAAAGAATGGACTGTACGAATGAATTATAATGGATCGTGCTAATGAATTAAAATGGATTGTACGAATGAATTAGAATAGATTGTGCGAATGAATTAGAATGGATCGTACGAATGAATTAGAATGGATACATTCGTGCGAATGAATTAGAATGGATCGTACGAATGAGTAAGAATGAAATAGAATGGATCGTACGAATGAATTAGAATGGATCATGCTAATGAATTAGAATGGATCGTACGAATGAATTAGAATAGATTGTGCGAATGAATTAGAATGGATCGTACGAATGAATTAGAATGGATACATTTGTGCGAATGAATTAGAATGGATCGTATGAATGAATTAGACTGGATCATATGAATTAATTAGAATTGATCGTACGTATGAATTAGAATGGATACATTCATGGGAATGAATTAGAATGGATCGAACGAAGGAATTAGAATGGATCATACGAATGAAATAGAATGGATCGTACGAATGAAATAGAATGAATCGTACGAAGGAATTAGAATTGATCGTACGAAGGAATTAGAATGGATCGTATGAATGAATTAGAATGGATACATTCATGCAATCCATTCTAATTCTTTTTTCATGAATGAATTAGAATGGATCGTGCGAATGAATTAGAATGGATCATGCTAATGAATTAGAATGGATCATACGAATGAATTAGAATATATTGTGCGAATGAATTAGAATGGATCGTACGAATGAATTAGAATGGATCGTATGAATGAATTAGAATGGATCGTGCGAATGAATTAGAATGGATCGTACGAATGAATTAGAATGGATACATTCGTGCGAATGAATTAGAATGGATCGTACAAATGAGTAAGAATGGATCGTATGAATGATATTAAAAGGATCGTACGAATGAATTTGAATGGATCATGCGAATAAATTAGATTGGATCGTGCGAATGAATTAGAATGGATCGTACGAATGAATTAGAATGAATACATTCATGCGAATGAATTAGAATAGATCGTATGAATGAATTAGAATGGATCGTATGAATGAATTCGAATGGATCGTACGTATGAATTAGAATGGATCGTACGAATGAATTAGAATGGATCATATGAATGAATTAGAATGGATCGTGCGAACGAATTAGAATGGATCGTACGAACGAATTAGAATGGATACATTCGTGCGAATGAATTAGAATGGATCGTACGAATGAATTAGAATGGATCGTATGAATAAATTAGAATGGATCGTGCGAATGAATTAGAATGGATTGTACGAATGAATTAGAATGGATACCTTCGTGCGAATGATTTAGAATGGATCGTACGAATGAGTAAGAATGGATCGTACAAATGAAATAGAATGGATCGTACGAATGAATTAGAATGGATAGTGCGAATGAATTAGATTGGATCGTGTGAATAAATTAGAATGGATCGTACGAATGAGTAAGAATGGATCGTACGAATGAAATAGAATGGATCGTATGAATTAATTAGAATGGATCATACGAATGAAATAGAATGGATCATATGAATGAATTAGAATGGATCGTATGAATAAGAATGGATCGTATGAATGAATTAGAATGGATCGTGCTAATGAATTAAAATGGATCGTACGAATGAATTAGAATGGATCGTACGAATGAATTAGAATGGATCGTATGAATGAATTAGAATGGATCGTGCGAATGAATTAGAATGGATCGTACGAATGAATTAGAATGCATACATTCGTGCGAATGAATTAGAATGCATCGTACGAATGAGTAAGAATGGATCGTACAAATGAAATAGAATGGATCGTACGAATGAATTAGAATGGATCATGCGAATAAACTAGATTGGATCATGCGAATGAATTAGAATGGATCGTACGAATGAATTAGAATGGATACATTCGTGAGAATGAATTAGAATGGATCTTACGAATCAAATAGAATGGATCGTATGAATGAATTCGAATGGATCGTACGAATGAATTAGAATGGATACATTCGTGCGGATGAATTAGAATGGATCATACGAAGGAATTAGGGTGGGTCGTACGAATGAATTGGAATGGATACATTCGTGCGAAAGAATTAGAATAGATTATATGAATAAATTAGAATGGATCGTATGAATGAATTAGAATGGATCGTGCGAATGAATTAGACTGGATCGTATGAATGAATTAGAATGGATCGTATTAATGAATTAGAATGGATCGTGCGAATGAATTAGAATGGATCGTACGAATGAATTAAAATAGATAAATTCATGCGAATAAATTAGAATGGATCGTACGAATGAGTAAGAATGGATTGTACGAATGAAATAGAATGGATCATACGAATGAATTAGAATGGATCATGCTAATGAATTAGAATGGATCGTACGAATGAATTAGAATAGATTGTGCGAATGAATTAGAATGGATCGTACGAATGAATTAGAATGGATCGTATGAATGAATTAGAATGGATCGTGCGAATGAATTAGAATGGATCGTACGAATGAATTAGAATGTATACATTCGTGTGAATGAATTAGAATGGATTGTACGAATGAGTAAGAATGGATCGTACGAATGAAATAGAATGGATCGTACGAATGAATTAGAATGGATCGTGCTAATGAATTAGAATGGATCGTACGAATGAATTAGAATAGATTTTGCGAATGAATTAGAATGGATCGTACGAATGAATTAGAATGGATCGTGCGAATGAATTAGAATGGATCATACGAATGAATTAGAATGGATACATTCGTGCGAATGAATTAGAAAGGATTGTATGAATGAATTAGAATGGATCGTATGAATGAATTAGAATGGATCGTGCGAATAAATTAGAATGGATCGTAAGAATGAATTAGAATGGATCGTATGAATGAATTAGAATGGATCGTGCGAATGAATTAGAACGGATCGTACAAATGAATTAGAATTGATACATTTGTGCGAATGAATTAGAATGGATCGTACGAATGAGTAAGAATGGATCGTACGAATGAAATAGAATGGATCGTACAAATGAATTAGAATGGATCGTGCTAATGAATTAGAATGGATCGTACGAATGAATTAGAATAGATTGTGCGAATGAATTAGAATGGATCGTACGAATGAATTAGAATGGATACATTCATGCGAAAGAATTAGAATGGATTGTATGAATGAATTAGAATGGATCGTATGAATGAATTAGAATGGATCGTGCGAATGAATTAGAATAGATCGTACGAATGAATTAGAATGGATCGTACGATTGAATTAGAATGGAACGTGCGAATAAATTAGAATGGATCGTACGAATGAATTAGAATGGATACATTCGTGCGAATGAATTAGAATGGATCGTACGAATGAGTAAGAATGGATCGTACGAATGAATTAGAATGGATCGAATGAATAAATTAGAATGGATCGTACAAAGGAATAAGAATGGATTGTACGAATGAATTAGAATAGATAGTGCGAATGAATTAGAATGGATCATACGAATGAATTAGAATATATACATTCGTGCGAATGATTTAGAATGGATCATATGAATGAATTAGATTGGATCGTATGAATGAATTAGAATGGATCGTACGTATGAATTAGAATGGACACATTCATGCGAATGAATTAGAATGGATCGTACGAAGGAATTAGGATGGATCATCAAATGAAATAGAATGGATCGTTTGAAGGAATTAGAATGGATCGTTCAAAGGAATTAGAATGGATCGTACGACTGAATTAGAAAGGATACATTCGTGCAAAAGAATTAGAATGGATTGTATGAATGAATTAGAATGGATCGTGCAAATGAATTAGAATGGATCGTGCGAATGAATTAGAATGGATCGTACGAATGAATTAGAATAGATTGTGTGAAAGAATTAGAATGGATCTTACGAATGAATTAGAATGGATACATTCATGCGAATGAATTAGAATGGATCGTATGAATGAATTAGAATAGATCGTATGAATGAATTCGAATGGATCGTACGAATAAATTAGAATCGATACATTCAAGCGAATGAATTAGAATGGATCATACAAAGGAATTAGGGTGGATCGTATGAATGAATTAGAATGGATACATTCGTGCGAAAGAATTAGAATGGATTGTATGAATTAATTAGAATAGATCGTATGAATGAATTAGAATGGATCGTGCGAATGAATTAGAATGGATCGTACGAATGAATTAGAATGGATCGTACGAATGAATTAAAATGGATACATTCGTGCGATCCATTCTAATTCATTCGTACAATCCATTCTAATTCAATCGCACAATCTATTCTAATTCATTTGTACGATCCATTCTAATTCATTAGCACGATCCATTCTAATTCATTCATACGATCCATTCTATTTCATTCGTACGATCCATTCTTACTCATTCGTACGATCCATTCTAATTCATTCGCACGAATGTATCCATTCTAATTCATTCGTACGATCTATTCATTCGTACGATCCATTCTTACTCATTCGTGCGATCCATTCTTATTTATTCGCATGAATGTATCCATTCTAATTCATTCGTACGATCCATTCTAATTCATTCGCATGATCTATTCTAATTCATTCACACGATCCATTCTAATTCATTCGTACGATCCATTCTAATTCATTAGCATGATCCATTCTAATTCATTCGCATGATCCATTCTTACTCATTCATACGATCCATTCTAATTCATACGATCCATTCTAATTCCTTTGTATGAATGAATTAGAATGGATCATACGAAGGAATTAGGGTGGATCGTACGAATGAATTAGAATGGATACATTCGTGCGAAAGAATTAAAATGGATTGTGCGAATGAATTAGAATGGATCGTGTGATGAATTAGAATGGATCGTACGAATGAATTTGTATGGATCGTATGAATGAATTCGAATGGATCGTACGAATGAATTAGAATGGATCGTGCTAATGAATTAGAATGGATCATACGAATGAAATAGAATGGATCATATGAATAAATTAGAATGGATCGTGCTAATGAATTAGAATGGATCGTACGAATAAATTAGAATGGATCATATGAAGGAATTAGGGTGGATCGTACGAATGATTTAGAATGGATACATTCGTGTGAAAGAATTAGAATGGATTGTATGAATGAATTAGAATGGATCATACAAATGAATTAGAATGGATCGTGCGAATGAATTAGAATGGATCTTACGAATGAATTAGAATGGATCGTATGAATGAATTAGAATGGATCGTGCGAATGAATTAGAATGGATACATTCGTGCGAATGAATTAGAATGGATCGTACGAATGAGTAAGAATGGATCGTACGAATGAAATAGAATGGATCGTACAAATTAATTAGAATGGATCGTGCTAATGAATTAGAATGGATCGTACGAATGAATAAGAATAGATTGTGCGAATGAATTAGAATGGATCGTACGAATGGATTAGAAAGGATACATTCGTGCGAATGAATTAGAATGGATTGTATGAATGAATTAGATTGGATCATATGAATGAATTAGAATAGATCGTACGTATGAATTAGAATGGATACATTCATGGGAATGAATTAGAATGGATCGTACGAAGGAATTAGAATGGATCATACGAATGAAATAGAATGGATCGTACGAAGGAATTAGAATGGATCGTATGAAAGAATTAGAATGGATCGTACGAAGGAATTAGAGCGAATGAATTAGAATGGATCATACGAATGAGTAACAATGGATCGTACGAATGAAATAGAATGGATCGTATGAATGAATTAGAATGGATCTTATGAATAAATTAGAATGGATCGTATGAATGAATTAGAATGGTTCGTATGAATGAATTCGAACGGATCGTACGAATGAGTTAGAATGGATACAGTCGTGCAAATGAATTAGAAAGGATCATATGAAAGAATTAGGGTGGATCGTACGAATGAATTAGAATTGATACATTCATGCGAAAGAATTAGAATGGATTGTATGAATGAATTAGAATGGATCGTATGAATGAATTAGAATGGATTGTGCGAATGAATTAGAATGGATCGTACGAATGAATTAGAATGGATCGTATGAATGAATTAGAATGGATCGTCCGAATGAATTAGAGTGGATCGTACGAATGAATTAGAATGGATACATTCGTGCGAATGAATTAGAATGGATCGTACGAATGAGTAAGAATGGATCGTATGAATGATATAAAAAGGATCGTACGAATGAATTTGAATGGATCGTGCGAATAAATTAGATTGGATCGTGCGAATGAATTAGAATGGATCGTACGAATGAATTAGAATGAATACATTCATGCGAATGAATTAGAATAGATCGTAAGAATGAATTAGAATGGATCGTATGAATGAATTCGAATGGATCGTACGTATGAATTAGAATGGATCGTACGAATGAATTAGAATGGATCATATGAATGAATTAGAATGGATCGTGCGAACGAATTAGAATGGATCATACGAATGAACTAGAATGGATACATTCGTGCGAATGAATTAGAATGGATCGTACGAATGAATTAGAATGGATCGTATGAATAAATTAGAATGGATCGTGCGAATGAATTAGAATGGATCGTACGAATGAATTAGAATGGATACCTTCGTGCGAATGATTTAGAATGGATCGTACGAATGAGTAAGAACGGATCGTACGAATGAAATAGAATGGATCGTACGAATGAATTAGAATGGATAGTGCGAATGAATTAGATTGGATCGTGCGAATGAATTAGAATGGATCGTACGAATGAGTAAGAATGGATCGTACGAATGAAATAGAATGGATCGTATGAATTAATTAGAATAGATCATACGAATGAAATAGAATGGATCGTATGAATGAATTAGAATGGATCGTATGAATAAGAATGGATCGTATGAATGAATTAGAATGGATCGTGCTAATGAATTAAAATGGATCGTACGAATGAAATAGAATGGATCGTACGAATGTATTAGAATGGATCGTATGAATGAATTAGAATGGATCGTACGAATGAATTAGAATGCATACATTCGTGCGAATGAATTAGAATGCATCGTACGAATGAGTAAGAATGGATCGTACGAATGAAATAGAATGGATCGTACAAATGAATTAGAATGGATCATGCGAATAAACTAGATTGGATCATGCGAATGAATTAGAATGGATCGTACGAATGAATTAGAATGGATACATTCGTGAGAATGAATTAGAATGGATCTTACGAATCAAATAGAATGGATCGTATGAATGAATTCTAATGGATCGTACGAATGAATTAGAATGGATACATTCGTGCGGATGAATTAGAATGGATCATACGAAGGAATTAGGGTGGGTCGTACGAATGAATTGGAATGGATACATTCGTGCGAAAGAATTAGAATGGATTATATGAATAAATTAGAATGGATCGTATGAATGTATTAGAATGGATCGTGCGAATGAATTAGAATGGATCGTACGAATGAATTAAAATAGATAAATTCATGCGAATAAATTAGAATGGATCGTACGAATGAGTAAGAATGGATTGTACGAATAAAATAGAATGGATTGTACGAATGAAATAGAATGGATCATACAAATGAATTAGAATGGATCATGCTAATAAATAAGAATAGATCGTACGAATGAATTGGAATAGATTGTGCGAATGAATTAGAATGGATCGTACGAATGAATTAGAATGGATCGTATGAATGAATTAGAATGGATCGTGCGAATGAATTAGAATGGATCGTACGAATGAATTAGAATGGATACATTCGTGTGAATGAATTAGAATGGATTGTACGAATGAGTAAGAATGGATCGTACGAATGAAATAGAATGGATCGTACGAATGAATTAGAATGGATCGTGCTAATTAATTAGAATGGATCGTACGAATGAATTAGAATAGATTTTGCGAATGAATTAGAATGGATCGTACGAATGAATTAGAATGGATCGTGCGAATGAATTAGAATGGATCATACGAATGAATTAGAATAGATACATTCGTGCGAATGAATTAGAAAGGATTGTATGAATGAATTAGAATGGATCGTATGAATGAATTAGAATGGATCGTGCGAATAAATTAGAATGGATCGTAAGAATGAATTAGAATGGATCGTATGAATGAATTAGAATGGATCGTGCGAATGAATTAGAATGGATCGTACAAATGAATTAGAATGGATACATTTGTGCGAATGAATTAGAATGGATCGTACGAATGAGTAAGAATGGATCGTACGAATGAAATAGAATGGATCGTACAAATGAATTAGAATGGATCGTGCTAATGAATTAGAATGGATCATACGAATGAATTAGAATAGATTGTGCGAATGAATTAGAATGGATCGTACGAATGAATTAGAATGGATACATTCATGCGAAAGAATTAGAATGGATTGTATGAATGAATTAGAATGGATCGTATGAATGAATTAGAATGGATCGTGCGAATGAATTAGAATAGATCGTACGAATGAATTAGAATGGATCGTACGATTGAATTAGAATGGAACGTGCGAATAAATTAGAATGGATCGTACGAATGAATTAGAATGGATACATTCGTGCGAATGAATTAGAATGGATCGTACGAATGAGTAAGAATGGATCGTACGAATGAATTAGAATGGATCGAATGAATGAATTAGAATGGATCGTACAAAGGAATAAGAATGGATTGTACGAATGAATTAGAATAGATAGTGCGAATGAATTAGAATGGATCATACGAATGAATTAGAATGTATACATTCGTGTGAATGATTTAGAATGGATCATATGAATGAATTAGATTGGATCGTATGAATGAATTAGAATGGATCGTACGTATGAATTAGAATGGACACATTTATGCGAATGAATTAGAATGGATCGTACGAAGGAATTAGGATGGATCATCAAATGAAATAGAATGGATCATTTGAAGGAATTAGAATGGATCGTTCGAAGGAATTAGAATGGATCGTACGACTGAATTAGAAAGGATACATTCGTGCAAAAGAATTAGAATGGATTGTATGAATGAATTAGAATGCATCGTGCAAATGAATTAGAATGGATCGTGCGAATGAATTAGAATGGATCGTACGAATGAATTAGAATAGATTGTGTGAAAGAATTAGAATGGATCTTACGAATGAATTAGAATGGATACATTCGTGCGAATGAATTAGAATGGATCGTATGAATGAATTAGAATAGATCGTATGAATGAATTCGAATGGATCGTACGAATAAATTAGAATGGATACATTCAAGCGAATGAATTAGAATGGATCGTACGAAGGAATTAGGGTGGATCGTATGAATGAATTAGAATGGATACATTCGTGCGAAAGAATTCTAATTCAATCGCACAATCTATTCTAATTCATTTGTACGATCCATTCTAATTCATTAGCACGATCCATTCTTATTCATTCATACGATCCATTCTATTTCATTCGTACGATCCATTCTTACTCATTCGTACGATTCATTCTAATTCATTCGCACGAATATATCCATTCTAATTCATTCGTACGATCTATTCATTCGTACGATCCATTCTTACTCATTCGTGCGATCCATTCTATATTATTCGCATGAATATATCCATTCTAATTCATTCGTACGATCCATTCTAATTCATTCGCATGATCTATTCTAATTCATTCACACGATCCATTCTAATTCATTCGTACGATCCATTCTAATTCATTAGCATGATCCATTCTAATTCATTCGCATGATCCATTCTTACTCATTCATATGATCCATTCTAATTCATACGATCCATTCTAATTCCTTTGTATGAATGAATTAGAATGGATCATACGAAGGAATTAGGGTGGATCGTACGAATGAATTAGAATGGATACATTCGTGCGAAAGAATTAAAATGGATTGTGCGAATGAATTAGAATGGATCGTGTGATGAATTAGAATGGATCGTACGAATGAATTTGTATGGATCGTATGAATGAATTCGAATGGATCGTACGAATGAATTAGAATGGATCGTGCTAATGAATTAGAATGGATCATACGAATGAAATAGAATGGATCATACGAATAAATTAGAATGGATCGTGCAAATGAATTAGAATGGATCGTACGAATAAATTAGAATGGATCATATGAAGGAATTAGGGTGGATCGTACGAATGATTTAGAATGGATACATTCGTGTGAAAGAATTAGAATGGATTGTATGAATGAATTAGAATGGATCATACAAATGAATTAGAATGGATCGTGCGAATGAATTAGAATGGATCTTACGAATGAATTAGAATGGATCGTATGAATGAATTAGAATGGATCGTGCGAATGAATTAGAATGGATACATTCGTGCGAATGAATTAGAATGGATCGTACGAATGAGTAAGAATGGATCGTACGAATGAAATAGAATGGATCGTACAAATTAATTAGAATGGATCGTGCTAATGAATTAGAATGGATCGTACGAATGAATAAGAATAGATTGTGCGAATGAATTAGAATGGATCGTACGAATGGATTAGAAAGGATACATTCGTGCGAATGAATTAGAATGGATTGTATGAATGAATTAGATTGGATCGTATGAATGAATTTGAATAGATCGTACGTATGAATTAGAATGGATACATTCATGGGAATGAATTAGAATGGATCGTACGAAGGAATTAGAATGGATCATACGAATGAAATAGAATGGATCGTACGAAGGAATTAGAATGGATCGTATGAAAGAATTAGAATAGATCGTACGAAGGAATTAGAGCGAATGAATTAGAATGGATCATACGAATGAGTAAGAATGGATCGTACGAATGAAATAGAATGGATCGTATGAATGAATTAGAATGGATCTTATGAATGAATTAGAATGGATCGTACGAATGAATTAGAATGGTTCGTATGAATGAATTCGAACGGATCGTACGAATGAGTTAGAATGGATACAGTCGTGCAAACGAATTAGAAAGGATCATATGAAAGAATTAGGGTGGATCGTACGAATGAATTAGAATTAATACATTCATGCGAAAGAATTAGAATGGATTGTATGAATGAATTAGAATGGATCGTATGAATGAATTAGAATGGATTGTGCGAATGAATTAGAATGGATCGTACGAATGAATTAGAATGGATCGTATGAATGAATTAGAATGGATCGTGCGAATGAATTAGAATGGATCGTACGAATGAATTAGAATGGATACATTCGTGCGAATGAATTATAATGGATCGTACGAATGAGTAAGAATGGATCGTACGAATAAAATAGAATGGATCATACGAATGAGTAAGAATGGATCGTACGAATGAAATAGATTAGATCGTACGAATGAATTAGAATGGATCGTGCTAATGAATTAGAATGGATCGTACGAATGAATTAGAATAGATTGTGCGAATAAATTAGAATGGATCGTACGAATGAATTAGAATGGATACATTCGTGCGAATGAATTAGAATGGATCGTATCAATGAATTAGATTGGATCGTATGAATGAGTTAGAATGGATCGTACGTATGAATTAGAATGGATACATTCATGGGAATGAATTAGAATGGATCGTACGAAGGAATTAGAATGGATCATATGAATGAAATAGAATGGATCATACGAATGAATTAGAATGGATCGTACGAAGGAATTAGAATGGATCATACGAAGGAATTAGAATGGACCGTACGAATGAATTAGAATGGATACACTCGTGCAAAAGAATAAGAATAGATTGTATAAATGAATTAGAATGGATCGTGCAAATGAATTAGAATGGATCGTGTGAATGAATTAGAATGGATCGTACAAATGAATTAGAATAGATTGTGCGAATGAATTAGAAAGGATCGTACGAATGAATTAGAATGGATACATTCGTGCGAATAAATTAGAATGGATCGTATGAATGAATTAGAATGGATCGTATGAATGAATTCCAATGGATCGTACGAATGAATTAGAATGGATACTTCGTGCGAATGAATTAGAATGGATCATACGAAGGAATTAGGGTGGATCGTACTCTAATTCCTTCATACGATCCATTCGTACGATCCATTCTAATTCCTTCGTACGATCCATTCGAATTCATTCATACGATCCATTCTAATTCATTCATACGATCCATTCTAATTCATTCGCACGAATGTATCCATTCTAATTCATTCGTACGATCCATTCTAATTTATTCGCACGATCCAATCTAATTTATTTGCACGATCCATTTTAATTCATCATTCGCATAATCTATTCAAATTCATTCGTACGCTCTATTCTAATTCATTAGCACGATCCATTCTAATTCATTCGTACGATCCCTTCCATTTTATTCGTACGATCCATTCTTACTCATTCGTACGATCCATTCTAATTCATTCGCATGAATGTATCCATTCTAATTTATTCGTACGATCCATTCTAATTCATTCGCACGATCCATTCTAATTCATTCACACAATTCATTCTAATTCATACGTACGATCCATTCTAATTCATTCATATGATCCATTCTAATTCATTCATACGATCAATTCTAATTCATTCGCATGATCAATTCTAATCCATTCGTACGATCCATTCTTACTCATTCGTACGATCCATTCTAATTCATTCGCACGAATGTATCCATTCTAATTCATTCGTACGATCCATTCAAATTCCATCATACAATCCATTCTATTTTATTCATATGATCCATTCTAATTCATTCATACAATCTATTCTAATTCTTTCGCACGAATGTATCCATTCTAATTTATTCGTACGATCCACCCTAATTCCTTCGTATGATCCATTCTAATTCATTCGCACGAATGTATCCATTCTAATTCATTCATACGATCCATTCGAATTCATTCATACGATCCATTCTAATTCATTCGCACGAAGGAATTAGAATGGATCGTATGAATGAATGAATTAGAATGGATCATACGTATGAATGTATTAGAATGGATAGATTCGTGTGAAAGAATTAGAATGGATTGTATGAATGAATTAGAATGGATCGTATGAATGAAATAGAATGGATTGTACAAAGAAATTAGAATGGATCGTACGAATGAATTAGAATGGATACATTCGTGCGAATGAATTAGAATGAATCGTACGAATGAGTAAGAATGGATCGCACGAATAAAATAGAATGGATCATACGAATGAATTAGAATGGATCGTGCTAATGAATTAGAAAGGATCGTACGAATGAATTAGAATAGATTGTGCGAATGAATTAGAATGGTTCGTACGAATGAATTGGAATGGATCGTATGAATTAATTTGAATGGATCTTGCGAATGAATTAGAATGGATCGTACGAATGAATTAGAATGGATACATTCGTGCCAATGAATTAGAATGGATCGTACGAATGAGTAAGAATGGATCGTACGAATGAAATAGAATGGATCGTGCGAATGAATTAGAATGGATCGTATGAATGAATTAGAATGGATCGTATGAATGAATTAGAATGGATCGTGCGAATGAATTAGAATGGATCGTACGAATGAATTAGAATGGATACATTCGTGCGAATGAATTAGAATGGATCATACGAAGGAATTAGGATGGATCGTACGAATGAATTAGAATGGATACATTCTTGCGAAAGAATTAGAATGGATTGTATGAATGAATTAGAATGGATCGTATGAATGAATTAGAATGGATTGTACGAATGAATTAGAATGGATTATTCTAATTCATTCATACGATCCATTCTAATTCATTTGTACGATCCATTCTAATTTATTCGTACGATCCATTCTAATTCATTCGTACGAACCATTCTTACTCATTCGTACGATCCATTCTAATTCATTCGTACGATCCATTCAAATTCATTCATACGATCCATTCTAATCCATTCTAATTCATTCGTACGATCCATTCTAATGAATTCGTGCTAATGAATTAGATTGATACATTCGTGCGAATGAATTAGATTGAATCCATTCGTATTCTTTCGCACGAATTGACACATTCGTGCGAATGAAATAGAATGTATCCATTCTAATTCATTCATACGATCCACCCTAATTCCTTCGTATGATCCTTTCTAATTCATACGCACGAATGTATCCATTCTAATCCATTCGTCCGATCCATTCGAATTCATTCATACTATCCATTCTAATTCATTCGCACGATCCATTCTAATTCATTCATACGATCCATTCTAATTCATTCATACGATCGTGCGAATGAATTAGAATGGATCGTACGAATGAATTAGTATGGATACATTCGTGCGAAAGAATTAGAATGGATCATACGAAGGAATTAGGGTGGATCGTACGAATGAATTAGAATGGATACATTCGTGCAAAAGAATTAAAATGGATTGTATGAATGAATTAGAAAGGATCGTACGAATGTATCCATTCTAATTCCTTCGTACGATCCATTCTAATTCATTCATACTATCCATTCTAATTCATTCATACGATCTATTATAATTCATTCATACGATCCAATCTAATTCATTCATACGATCCATTCTAATTCATTCGCACGAATGTATTCATTCTAATTCATTCGTACGATCCATTCTAATTCCTTCGTACGATCCATTCTAATCCATTCTAATTCATTCATACGATCCATTCTAATCCATTCTAATTCATTCATACGATCCATTCTAATTTATTCTAATTCATTCATACGATCCATTCTAATTACATTCGCACGATCCATTCTAATTCATTCTAATTCATTTCTCGTATGATCCATTCTAATTCCTTCGTACGATCCATTCTAATTCATACGTACGATCCATTCTAATTAGACTTGATTAAATGAATGTGTAAGAATGGATCGTACGAATGAAATAGAATGGATCGTACGAATGAATTAGAATGGATCGTGCTAATGAATTAGAATGGATCGTATGAATGAATTTTAATGGATCGTGCGAATGAATTAGAATGGATCGTACAAATGAATTAGAATGGATCTTATGAATGAATTAGATTGGATCGTATGAATGAATTAGAATGGATCGTACGTATGATTTAGAATGGATACATTCCTGGGAATGAATTAGAATGGATCATACGAAGGAATTAGAATGGATCATTCGAATGAAATAGAATTGATCGTACGAAGGAATTAGAATGGATCGTACGAAGGAATGCGAATGGATCGTACGAAGGAATTAGGGTGGATCATACGAATGAATTAGAATGGATTAGAATTAGAATGGATACATTCGTGCTAATGAATTAGAATGGATCGTACGAATGAATAAGAATAGATTGTGCGAATGAATTAGAATGGATCATACGAATGTATTAGAATGGATCGTATGAATGAATTAGAATGGATCTTGCGAATGAATTAGAATGTATTGTACGAAGGAATTAGAATGGATCGTACGAATGAATTAGAATGGATTCATTCGTGCATGGATACATTCGTGCGAAGGAATTAGAATAGATCGTACGAAGGAATTATAATGAATTAGAATGGATACATTCATGCGAATGAATTAGAATGGATCGTATGAATGAACTAGATTGGATCGTATGAATGAATTACAATGGATCGTACGTATGAATTAGAATGGATCGTACGAATGAATTAGAATGGATTAGAAAGATCCATTCTAATTCGTTCACACGAATGTATCCATTCTAATTCATTCGTACGATCCATTCTAATTCATTCGCACGATCCATTCTAATTCCTTCGTACGATCCATTCTAATTCATTCATACGATCCATTCTAATTCATTCGGACAAATGTATCCATCTAATTCATTCGTACGATCCATTCTAATACATTCGCACAATCCATTCTAATCCATTCTAATTCATCATTCGCACAATCTATTCTAATTCATTCGCATGATCGATTCAAATTCATTCGTACGATCCATTCTAATTCATTCGTATGATCTATTCTAATTCATTCGCACGATCGATTCTAATTCATTCATACAATCCATTCTAATTCATTCGTACGATCTATTCTAATTCATTCGTATGATCCATTCTAATTTATTAGCACGATCCATTCTAATTCATTTGTACGATCCATTCTATTTATTTCGTACGATCCATTCTTATTCATTCGCACGATCGTATGAATGAATTAGAATGAATTAGAATGGATCGTACGAATGAATTAGAATGGATCGTATGAATAAATTAGAATGGATCATGTGAATGAATTAGAATGAATTAGAATTGATCGTACGAATGAATTAGAATGGATACATTCGTGCAAATGAATTAGAATGGATCGTACGAATAAATTTGAATGGATCGTATGAATGAATTAGAATGGATCTACGAATGAATTAGAATGGATACATTCGTGCGAATGAATTAGAATGGATCGTATGAATTAATTAGAGTGGATCGCATGAATGAATTAGAATGGATCGTGCGAATGAATTAGAATGGATACATTCATGCCAATGAATTAGAATGGATCGTACAAATGAATTAGAATGGATCATACGATCCATTCTTATTCATTCGTACGATCCACCCTAATTCCTTCATATGATCCATTCTAATTCATTCGCACGAATGTATCTATTCTAATTCATTCGCACGATCCATTCTAATTCATTCATACAAACCATTCTAATTCTTTCGCACAATCTATTCTAATTCATTCATACGATCCATTCTAATTCATTCGCACGAATGTATCCATTCTAATTCATTCATACGATCCATTCTAATTCATTCGTACGATCCATTCTAATTCATTCGTATGATTCATCATTCGCTAATGAATTAGAATGGATCGTGCGAATGAATTATAATGGATCGTACGAATGAATTAGAATAAATTGTGCGAATGAATTAGAATGGATCGTATGAATGAATTAGAATGGATCGTATGAATGAATTCGAATGGATCGTACTAATAAATTAGAATGGATCGTGCGAATGAATTAGAATAGATCGTACGAATGAATTAGAATGGATCATATGAATGAATTAGAATGGATCGTACGAATGAATTAGAATCAATCCATTCTAATTTATACGCACGATCCATTATAATTCATTCTAATATCCATTCTAATTCATTCGCACAATCTATTCTAATTCATTCATACGATCCATTCTAATTCATTCGCACGAATGTATCCATTCTAATTCATTCATATGATCCATTCTAATTCATTCATATGATCCATTCTAATTCATTCGTACGATTCATCATTCGCTAATGAATTAGAATGGATCATGCGAATGAATTAGAATGGATCGTACGAATGAATTAGAATAGATTGTGTGAATGAATTAGAATGGATCGTATGAATGAATTAGAATGGATCGTATGAATGAATTCGAATGGATCGTACTAATGAATTAGAATGGATCATGCGAATGAATTAGAATAGATCGTACGAATGAATTAGAATGGATCGTATGAATGAATTAGAATGGATCGTGCGAATGAATTAGAATGGAACGTACGAATGAATTAGAATGGATCCATTCTAATTAGAATGGATTCATTCGTTCGATCCATTCTAATTCATTCGCACGAATGTATCCATTCTAATTCATTCGCACGATCCATTCTAATTTTTTCGCACAATCTATTCTAATTCATTGGTACGATCCATTCTAATTCATTAGCACGATCCATTCTAATTAATTCGTACGATCCATTCTAATTCATTCTAATCCATTCTAATTCTTTCGCACGAATGTATCCATTCTAATCCATTCTAATTCATTCATACAATCCATTCTAATTCATTCGCACGAATGTATCCATTCTAATTCATTCGTACGATCCATTCTAATGAATTAGAATGAATTAGAATTAGAATGGATAGTACGAATGAATTAGAATGGATCGTGCGAATGAATTAGAATGGATCGTACGTATGAATTAGAATGGATACATTCGTGCGAATGAATTAGAATGGATCGTATGAATGAATTAGAATGGATCGTATGAATGAATTAGAATATATCGTACGAATGAATTAGAATGAATTAGAATGGATCATATGAATGAATTAGATTGGATTGTATGAATTAGATTAGATCGTACGAATGAATTAGAATGGATCGTATGAAGGAATTAGAATGGATCGTACGATCCATTCTAATTCATTCTAATTCATTCGTACGATCCATTCTAATTCATTCTAATTCATTCGTACGATCCATTCTAATTCATTCTAATTCATTCTAATTCATTCTAATTCATTCGTACGATTCATTCTAATCTATTCTAATTCATTCTAATTCATTCGTACGATCCATTCTAATTCATTCATACGATCCATTCTAATTCATTCATACGATCATATCTAATTCATTCATACTATCCATTCTAATTCGTTCGCACGATCCATTCTAATTCATTCATACGATCCATTCTAATTCATTCATACGATCCAATCTAATTCATTCATACGATCCATTTTAAATTCCTTCGTACGATCCATTCTAATTCATTCGCACGATCTATTCTAATTCCTTCGTACGATCCATTCTAATTCATTCCCATGAATGTATCCATTCTAATTCATTCATACGATCCATTTTAATTCATTCGTACGATCCATTCTAATTCATTCGCACAATCTATTCTAATTCATTTGTACGATCCTTCTAATTCATTAGCACGATCCATTCTAATTCATTCGTACGATCCATTCTAATTCATTCGCACAATCTATTCTAATTCCTTCGTACGAACCATTCTAATTCCTTCGTACGATCCGAATGTATCCATTCTAATTCATTCGTACGATCCATTCGAATTCATTCATACGATCCATTCTAATTCATTCATACGATCCATTCTAATTCCTTCGTATGATCGTACGAATGAGTAAGAATGGATCGTATGAATGACATAGAATGGATCGTACAAATGAATTAGAATGGATCGTGCGAATGAATTGGATTGGATCGTGCGAAAGAATTAGATTGAATGGATTGAACGAATAAATAAGAATAGATTGTGCGAATGAATAAGAATGAATTAGAATGGATCGTATGAATGAATTAGAATGGATCGTCCGAATGAATTAGAATGGATCGTGCGAATGAATTAGAATGGATCGTACGAATGAATTAGAGTGGATCATGCTAATGAATTAGAATGGATCGTACGAATGAATTAGAATAGATTATGCGAATGAATTAGAATGGATCGTACGAATGAATTAGAATGGATACATTCGTGCGAATGAATTAGAATGGATCGTATGAATGAATTAGATTGGATCGTATGAATGAATTAGAATGGATCATACGTATGAATTAGAGTGGATATATTCATGGGAATGAATTAGAATGGATCGTACGAAGGAATTAGAATGGATCATACGAATGAAACAGAATGGATTATACGAAGAAATTAGAATGGATCGTACGAAAGAATTAGAATGGATCGTACGAAGGAATTAGAGCGAATGAATTAGAGTGGATAGTACGAATGAGTAAGAGTGGATCGTACGAATGAAATAGAATGGATCATATGAATGAATTAGAATGGATCGTGCGAATGAATTAGATCGTACGAATGAATTAGAATGGATCGTATGAAGGAATTAGAATGGATCGTGCAAATAAATTAGAATAGATTGTACGAATAGATTAGAATAGATTGTACGATCCATTCTAATTCATTCTAATTCATTCATACGAATGAAATAGAATGGATCGTACGAAGGAATTAGAATGGATCGTACAAATGAATTAGAATGGATAGTACGAATGAATTAGAATAGATTGTGCGAAAGAATTAGAATGGATCGTACGAATGAATTAGAATGGATCCATTCTATTCTAATTCATTCGCACGATCCATTCTATTTCCTTCGTACGACCCATTCTATTTCATTCGTATGATCCATTCTAATTCCTTCATACGATCCATTCTAATTCAATCGCATGAATGCATCCAATCAAATTCATATGTACGATCCATTCTAATTCCTTCATACGATGCATTCTAATTCATTCATACAATCCATTCTAATTCATTCGCACGAATGTATCCATTCTAATTTATTCGTACAATCCATTCCGATCCAATCTAATTCATTCATATGATCCATTCTAATTCATTCGCACGAATGTATCTATTCTAATTCATTCCATTCGTGCGAATGAATTAGAATGGATCATACGAATGAATCGTGCGAATGAATTGGAATGGATTGTGCGAATGAATTAGAATGAATCGTATGAATAAATCATGTAAATGAATTAGAGCGGATCGTACGAATGAATTAGAATGGATCGTACGAATGAATTAGAATGGAATCATTCCCATGGATACATTCGTGTGAATGAATTAGAATGGATCGTATGAATGAATTAGATTGGATCGTATGAATGAATTAGAAGGGATCGTACGTATGAATTAGAGTTGATACATTCGTGCGAATGAATTAGAATGGATCATACGAAGGAATTAGGGTGGATCGTATGAAAGAATTAGAATAGATACATTCGTGCGAAAGAATTAGAATGGATTGTATGAATGAATTAGAATTGATCGTATGAATGAATTAGAATTGATCATGTGAATGAATTAGAATAGAATGGATCCATTCTAATTCATTCGTACGATCCATTCTAATTCATTCGCACGAATGTATCCATTCTAATTCATTCGTACGATCCATTCAAATTTATTCATACGATCCATTCTAATTCATTCGTACGATCAATTCTAATTCATTCGCATGATCCATTCTAATTCATTCAGACGATCCATTCTAATTCATTCATACAATCCATTCCAATTCTTTCGCACGAATGTATCCATTCTAATTCATTCGTACGATCCACTCAAATTTCTTTGTACAATCCATTCTAATTCATTCGTACGATCCATTCTAATTCATTCGCACGATCCATTCTAATTCTTTCGCACGAATGTATCCATTCTAATTCATTCGTACGATCCACCCTAATTCCTTCGTATGATCCAATCTAATTCATTCGTACGATCCATTCTAATTCATCCGTATGATCCATTCTAATTCATTCATACGATCCATTCTAATTCATTCTCATGAATGTATCCATTCGAATTCATTCATACGATCCATTCTAATTCATTCGCACGAATGTATCCATTCTAATTCATTCGTACGATTCATTCTAATTCATTCGCACAATCTATTCTAATTCATTCGTATGATCCATTCTAAATCATTCGCACGATCCATTCTAATTCATTCATACGATACATTTGAATTCATTCATACGATCCATTCTAATTCATTCGAACGATCCATTCTAATTCTTTCGTACGAATGTATCCATTCTAATTCATTCATACGATCTATTCTAATTGATTCGCACGAATGTATCCATTCTAATTCATTCATACGATCCATTCGAATTCATTCATACGACCCATTCTAATTCATTCATACGATACATTCTAATTTATTCGCACGAATGTATCCATTCTAATTCATTCGTACGATCCATTCAAATTCATTTGTACGATCCATTCTAATTCATTCATACAATCCATTCTAATTCTTTTGCACGAATGTATCCAATCTAATTCATTCGTACGATCCATTCTAATTCCTTCGTACAATCCATTCTAATTCCTTCGTACGATCCATTCGAATTCCTTCGTACGATCCATTCTAATTCATTCCCATGAATGTATCCATTCTAATTCATACGTACGATCCATTCTAATTCATTCCCATGAATGTATCCATTCTAATTCATACGTACGATCCATTCTAATTCATTCATACGATCCAATTCATACGTACGAATAAATTAGATTGTGCGAATGAATTAGAATGGATTAGAATGGATCGTACGAAGGTATTAGAATGGATCATACGAATGAAATAGAATGGATCGTACGATCCATTCTAATTCATTCGTACAATCCATTCTAATTCATTCGCACGATCCATTCTAATTCAATTGTATGATCCATTCTAATTTATTCATACGATCCAATCTAATTCATTCGTATGATCCATTCTATTTTATTGGTACGACCCATTCTAATTCATTCGTGCGATCCATTCTAATTCATTCATACGATCCATTCTAATTCCTTCGTAAGATCCATTCTATTTCATTCGTATGATCCATTCTAATTCCTTTGTACGATCCATTCTAATTCATTCCCATGAATGTATCCATTCTAATTCCTTCGTACGATCCATTCTAATTCCTTCTTACGATCCATTCTAATTCATTCGCACGATCCATTCTAATTCATTCATACAATCCATTCTAAATCCGTCATACGATCCATTCTAATTCATTCGTACGATCCATTCTAATTCATTCATACGATCCATTCCAATTCATTCATACGATCCATTCTAATTCATTCATACGATCCATTCTAATTCATTCGCACGAATGTATCCATTCTAATTAATTCATACGATCCATTCTAATTTATTCGCACAATCTATTCTAATTCATTTGTACGATCCATTCTAATTATTTCGCACGATCCATTCTAATTCATTTGCACGATCCATTCAAATTTTTTCATATAATCCATTCTAATTCTTTTGCACGAATGTATCCATTCTAATTCCTTCGTATGATCCATTCTAATTCCTTCGTACGATCCATTCTAATTCATTCACACGATCCATTCAAATTCATTCATACAATCCATTCTAATTCTTTTGCACGAATGTATCCATTCTAATTCATTCATACGATCCATTCTAATTCCTTCGTACGATCCATTCTAATTCCTTCGTACGATCCATTCTATTTCATTCGTATGATCCATTTTAATTCCTTCGTATGATCTATTCTATTTCATATGATCCATTCTATTTCATTCATACGATCCAGTCTAATTCATTCGCAAGATCCATTCTAATTCATTCACACGAGCCATTCTAATACATTCGTACGATCCATTCTAATTCATTCGAACGATCCATTCGAATTCATTCATACGATCCATTCTAATTCATTCATACGATCCATTCTAATTCATTCACATGAATGTATCCATTCTAATTCATTCGTACGATCCATTCTAATTCATTCGCATAATCTATTCTAATTCATTCGTACGATCCATTCTAATTCATTCGCACGATCCATTCTAATTCATTTGCACGATCCATTCTAATTCATTCATACAATCCATTCTAATTCTTTTGCACGAATGTATCCATTCTAATTCCTTCGTACGATCCATTCTAATTCCTTCGTACAATCCATTCTAATTCCTTCATACGATCCATTCTATTTTATTCGTATGATCCATTCTAATTCCTTCGTACGATCCTTTCTAATTCATTCCCATTAATGTATCCATTCTAATTCATACGTATGATCCATTTAATTCATTCATACGATCCAATCTAATTCATTCACACGATCCATTCTAATTCATTCGCACGAATGTATCCATTCTAATTCATTCGTATGATCTATTCTAATTCATTCGCACAATCTATACTAATTCATTCGTACGATCCATTCTAATTCATTAGCACGATCCATTCTAATTCTTTCGTACGATCCATTCTATTTTATTCGTACGATCCATTCTTACTCATTCGTACGATCCATTCTAATTCATTCGCACGAATGTATGCATTCTAATTCATTCGTATGATCCATTCTAAGTCATTCGAACGATCCATTCTAATTCATTCATACGATCCAATCTAATTCATTCATACGATCCATTCCCATTCATTCGCACGAATGTATCCATTCTAATTCATTCGTATGATCCATTCTAATTCATTCGCATAATCTATTCTAACTCATTCGTACGATCCATTCTAATTCATTAGCACGATCAATTCTAATTCATTCGTACGATCAATTCTATTTCATTCGTACGATCCATTCTTACTCATTCGCACAAATGTATCCATTCTAATTCTTTCGTACGATCCATTCTAATTCATTCGCACGATCCATTCTAATTTATTCATATGATCTATTCTAATTCATTCGTACGATCCATTCTAATTCATTTGCACGATCCATTCTAATTCATTCATACGATCCATTCTAATTCATTCATACAATCCATTCTAATTCTTTCGCATGAACGTATCCATTCTAATTCATTCGTATGAACCACCCTAATTCCTTCGTATGATCCATTCTAATTCATTCGCACAAATCTATACATTCTAATTCATTCGTACGATCCATTCGAATTCATTCATACGATCCATTCTAATTCATTCCTACGATCCATTCTAATTCATTCCTACGATCTATTCTAGTTCATTCGTACGATCCATTCAAATTCATTCATACGATCCATTCGAATTCATTCATACGATCCATTCTAATTCATTCGTACGATCCATTCTAATTCATTCGCACGATCCATTCTAATTCATTCGTACGATCCATTCGAATTCATTCATACGATCCATTCTAATTCATTCATACGATCCATTCTAATTCATTCGCACGAATGTATCCATTCTAATTTATTCATACGATCCATTCTAATTCATTCGCACGATCCAATCTAATTAATTCACACGATCCATTCTAATTCATTCGTACGATCCATTCTAATTCATTCGTACGGTCCATTCTAATTCCATCGTACAATCCATTCTATGAATGAATTAGAATTAGAATGGATACATTCTATTTCATTCGTACAATCCATTCTAATTCATTCGCACGAATATATCCATTGTAATTCATTCATACGATCAATTCGAATTCATTCATACGATCCATTCTAATTCATTCATACGATCCATTCTAATTCATTCATAAGATCCATTCTAATTCATTCGCACGAATGTATTCATTCGGACGAATGTATTCATTCAAACGAATGTATTCATTCGCACGAATGTATTCATTCGCACAATCTATTCTAATTCATTCGTACGATCCATTCTAATTCATTAGCACGATCCATTCTAATTCATTCGTACGTTCATTCTATTTCATTCGTACGATCCATTCTTACTTATTCGTACGATCCATTCTAATTCATTCGCACAAATGTATCCATTCTAATTTATTCGTACGATCCATTCTAATTCATTCGCACGATCCATTCTAATTCATTCATACGATCCATTCTAATTTATTCGTACGATCCATTCTAATTCATTCCCACAATCTATTCTAATTCATTTGTAAGATCCATTCTAATTCATTAGCACTATCCATTCTAATTCATTCGTACGATCTATTCTATTTCATTCGTACGATCCATTCTTACTCATTCGTACGATCTATTCTAATTAATTCGCACGAATGTATCCATTCTAATTCATTCGTACGATCCATTCTAATTCATTCACATGATCCATTCTAATTCATTCATACGATCCTTTCTAATTCATTCATATGATTCATTCTAATTAATTCATACAATCCATTCTAATTCTTTCACACGAATGTACCCATTCTAATTCATTCGTACGATCTACCCTAATTCCTTTGTATGATCCATTCTAATTCATTCGCACGAATGTATCAATTCTAATTCATTTTCGCACGATCCATTCGAATTCATTCATACGATCCATTCTAATTCATTCATACGATCCATTCTAATTCATTCGCACGAATGTATCCATTATAATTCATTCGTACGATCCATTCTAATTCATTCGCACAATCTATTCTAAGTCATTCGTATGATCCATTCTAATTCATTCGCACGATCCATTCTAATTTATTTGCACGATCCTTTCTAATTCATTCATACAATCCATTCTAATTCTTTCGCACGAATATATCTTTTCTAATTCATTCGTACGATCCATTTTAATTCATTCGAATAATCTATTCTAATTCATTCGTACGATCCATTCGAATTCATTCATACGATCCATTCTAATTATTCGTATGATCCATTCTAATTCCTTCACACGATCGATTCTAATTCATTCCCATGAATGTATCCATTCTAAAGAATGGATCGTACGAATGAATTAGAATAGATAGTATGAATGGATTATAATGGATCGTGCGAATGAATTAGAATGGATCGTACGAATTAATTAGAATGCATTCATTCGTGCGAATGGATTAGAATGGATCGTACGAATGAGTAAGAATGGATCATACAAAAGAAATAGAATGGATCATACGAATGAATTAGGATGGATCGTGCTAATGAATTAGAATAGATCGTACGAATGAATTAGAATGGATTGTGCGAATGATGAATTAGAATGGATCGTGCAAATGAATTAGATTGGATCATGCGAATGAATTAGAATCGATTGTACGAATGAATTAGAATGGATACATTCGTGCGAATGAATTAGAATGGATCGTATGAATGAATTAGATTGGATCGTATGAATGAATTAGAATGGATCGTATGAATGAATTAGAATGGATCGTACGAATGAATTAGAATAAATTAGAATGGGTCGCTTCTAATTCCTTCGTACGATCCATTCTAATTCAATCCCATGAATGTATCCATTCTAATTCATATATACGATCCATTCTAATTCATTCATAATGTACGATCCATTCTAATTCCTTCGTACAATCCATTCTATTTTGTTCGTATGATCCATTCTAATTCCTTCGTACGATCCATTCTAGATCATTCCCATGAATGTATCCATTCTAATTCATGCGTACGATCCATTCTAATTCATTCATACGATCCAATCTAATTCATTCATACGATCCATTCTAATTCATTCGCACGAATGTATCCATTCTAATTCATTCGCACAATCTATTCTAATTCATTCGTACGAGCCACTCTAATTCATTAGCACGTTCCATTCTAATTCATTCGTACGATCCATTCTATTTCATTCGTACGATCCATTCTTACTCATTCATACGATCCATTCTAATTCATTCGCACAAATGTATCCATTCTAATTCATTCTAACGATCCATTCTAATTCATTCGCACGATCCATTCTAATTAATTCGTACGATCCATTCTAATTCATTCATACAATCCATTCTAATTCATTCGTACGATCCATTCTAATTCATTCGCACGATCCATTCTATTTCATTCGTATGACCCATTCTAATTCCTTCATACGATCCATTCTAGTTATTTCCCATGAATGTATCCATTCTAATTCATACGTACGATCCATTCTAATTCCTTCATACGATCCATTCTAATTCATTCATACGATCCATTCTAATTCTTTCGCACGAATGTATCCATTCTAATTCATTCGTACGATCCATTCCGATCCAATCTAATTCATTCATACGATCCATTCTAATTCATTCGCACGAATGTATCCATTCTAATTCATTCCATTCGTGCGAATGAATTAGAATGGATCATACGAATGAATCGTGCGAATGAATTAGAATGGATTGTGCGAATGAATTAGAATGAATCGTATGAATAAATCATGCAAATTGATTAGAATGGATCGTACGAATGAATTAGAATGGATCGTACAATGAATTAGAATGGATTCATTGCCATGGATACATTCGTGAGAATGAATTAGAATGGATCTTATGAATGAATTAGATTGGATCGTATGAATGAATTAGAATGGATCGTACGCATGAATTAGAATGGATACATTCGTGCGAATGAATTAGAATGGATCATACGAAGGAATTAGGGTGGATCGTACGAATGAATTAGAATGGATACATCCGTGCAAAAGAATTAGAATGGATTGTATGAATGAATTAGAATGGATCGTATGAATGAATTAGAATGGATCGTGCGAATGAATTAGAATAGAATGGATCCATTCTAATTCATTCGTACTATCTATTCTAATTCCTTAGTATGATCCATTCTAATTCATTCGCACGAATGTATCCATTCTAATTCATTCGTACGATCCATTCGAATTCATTCATACGATCCATTCTAATTCATCGTATGATCCATTCTAATTCATTCGCACGATTCTTCCTAATTCATTCATACGATCCATTCTAATTCATTCATACAATCCATTCTAATTCTTTTGCACGAATGTATCCATTCTAATTCATTCGTACGATCCACCTTAATTCCTTTGTATGATCCATTCTAATTCATTCGCACGAATGTATCCATTCAAATTCATTCGTACGATCCATTCTAATTCATTCATACTATCCATTCTAATTCATTCATACGATCCATTCTAATTCATTCGCACGAATGTATCCATTCTAATTCATTCGTACGATCCAATCTAATTCATTCGCACGATCCAATCTAATTCATTCGCACGATCCATTCTAATTCATTCGTATGATCCATTTTATTTCATTCGTACGATCCATTCTTACTCATTCGTATGATCCATTCTAATTCATTCGCACGAATGTATCCATTCTAATTCATTCGTACGATCCATTCATTCGTAAGATCCATTCTAATTCATTCGTACGATCCATTCTAATTCATTTGCACGATCCATTCTAATTCATTCATACGATCCATTCTAATTCATTCGCACGATCCATTCTAATTCATTCGTAATTCGTTCACACGATCATTCAAAAGTTTACGTTGCGGCCTCAGACTTTGTATTTGGTTAAATACAAAGGTGCACCTTTGAATGAATTAGAATGGATCACACAGGGTCTCCCCACGATCAACTAACGTTCAAAGGTGCACCTTTGTATTCAACCAAATACAAAGTCTGAGGCCGCAACCTAAACACCTGAATGATCGTGCGAGTGAATTACGAATGAATTAGAATAGATTATGCAAATGAATTAGAGTAGATCGTGCGAATTAATTAGAATGGATCGTACGAATGAATTAGAATGGATCGTGCGAATGAATTAGAATGGATCGTACGAATAAATTAGAATGGATACATTCGTGCGAATGAATTATAATGGATCGTACGAATGAGTAAGAATGGATCGTACGAATGAAATAGAATGGATCGTATGAATGAATTACAATGGATCGTGCTAATGAATTAGAACGGATCATACGAATGAATTAGAATAGATCGTGCGAATGAATTAGAATGGATCATACGAATGAATTGGAATGGATACATTCGTGCGAATGAATTAGAATGGATCGTATGAATGAATTAGAATGGATCGTATGAATGAATTCGAATGGATCGTACGAATGAATTAGAATGGATCATATGAAGGAATTAGGGTGGATCGTACGAATGAATTAGAATGGATACATTCGTGCGAAAGAATTAGAATGGATTGTATGAATGAATTAGAATGGATCGTATGAATGAATTAGAATGGATTGTGCGAATGAATTAGAATGGATTGTGCTAATGAGTAAGAATGGATCGTATGAATGAAATAGAATGGATCGTACGAATGAATTAGAATGGATCGTGCTAATAAATTAGAATGGATCGTACGAATGAATTAGAATAGATTGTGCGAATGAATTAGAATGGATCGTGCGAATAAATTAGAATGGATACATTCGTGCGAATCAATTAGAATAGTTCGTATGAATAAATTAGAATGAATCGTATGAATGAATTCGAATGGATCGTATGAATGAATTAGAATGGATACATTCGTGCGAATGAATTAGAATAGATCATACGAAGGAATTAGGGTGGATCATACGAATGAATTAGAATGGATACATTAGTGCAAAAGAATTAGAATGGATTGTATGAATGAATTAGAATGGATCGTATGAATGAATTAGAATGGATCGTGCGAATAAATTAGAATGGATCGTACGTATGAATTAGAATGGATCGTATGAATGAATTAGTATGGATCGTGCGAATGAATTAGAATGGATCGTACGAATGAATTAGAATGGATACATTCGTGCGAATGAATTAGAATGGATCGTACGAATGAGTAAGAATGGATCGTACGAATGAAAAAGAATGGATTGTACGAATGAATTATAATGGATCGTGCTAATGAATTAGAATGGATCATACGAAAGAATTGGAATAGATTGTGCGAATGATGAATTAGAATGGATCGTGCGAATGAATTAGATTGGATCATGCGAATGAATTAGAATCGATTGTACGAATGAATTAGCATGGATACATTCGTGCGAATGAATTAGAATGGATCGTATGAATGAATTAGATTGGATCGTATGAATGAATTAGAATGGATCGTATGAATGAATTAGAATGAAGTAGAATGGATCCCTTCTAATTCCTTCGTACGATCCATTCTAATTCATTCCCATGAATGTGTCCATTCTAATTCATACGTACGATCCATTCTAATTCATTCATAACGTACGATCCATTCTAATTCCTTCGTACGATCCATTCTATTTTGTTCGTATGATCCATTCTAATTCCTTCGTACGATCCATTCTAGATCATTCCCATGAATGTATCCATTCTAATTCATACGTACGATCCATTCTAATTCATTCATACGATTCAATCTAATTCATTCATACGATCCATTCTAATTCATTCGCACAAATGTATCCATTATAATTCATTTGTAAGATCCATTCTAACTCATTCGCACAATCTATTCAAATTCATTCGTACGAGCCACTCTAATTCATTAGCACGATCCATTCTAATTCATTCGTACGATCCAATCTATTTCATTCGTACGATCCATTCTTACTCATTCATACGATCCATTCTAATTCATTCGCACGAATGTATCCATTCTAATTCATTCTTACGATCCATTCTTATTCATTCGCACGATCCATTCTAATTCATTTGTACGATCCATTCTAATTCATTTATACAATCCATTCTAATTCATTCGTACGATCCATTCTAATTCATTCGCACGATCCATTCTATTTCATTCGTATGACCCATTCTAATTCCTTCATACGATCCATTCTAGTTCATTCCCATGAATGTATCCATTTTAATTCATACGTACGATCCATTCTAATTCCTTCATACGATCCATTCTAATTCATTCATACGATCCATTCTAATTCATTCGCACGAGTGTATCCATTCTAATTCATTCGTACGATCCATTCCGATCCAATTTAATTCATTCATACAATCCATTCTAATTCATTCGCACGAATGTATCCATTCTAATTCATTCCATTCGTGCGAATGGATTAGAATGGATCATACGAATGAATCGTGCGAATGAATTAGAATGGATTGTGCGAATGAATTAGAATGAATCGTATGAATAAATCGTGCAAATGAATTAGAATGGATCGTACGAATGAATTAGAATGGATCGTACGAATGAATTAGAATGGATTCATTCCCATGGATACATTCGTGCGAATGAATTAGAATGGATCGTTTGAATGAATTAGATTGGATCGTATGAATGAATTAGAATGGATCGTACGTATGAATTAGAATGGATACATTCGTGCGAATGAATTAGAATGGATCATACGAAGGAATTAGGGTGGATCGTACGAATGAATTAGAATGGATACATTTGTGCAAAAGAATTAGAATGGATTGTATGAATGAATTAGAATGGATCGTATGAATGAATTAGAATGGATCGTGCGAATGAATTAGAATAGAATGGATCCATTCTAATTCATTCGTACTATCCATTCTAATTCCTTTGTATGATCCATTCTAATTCATTCCCACGAATGTATCCATTCTAATTCATTCGTACGATCCATTCGAATTCATTCATACGATCCATTCTAATTCATCGTACGATCCATTCTAATTCATTCGCACGATCCATTCTAATTCATTCATACGATCCATTCTAATTCTTTTGCACGAATGTATCCATTCTAATTCATTCGTACGATCCACCCTAATTCCTTCGTATGATCCATTCTAATTCATTCGCACAAATGTATCTATTCAAATTCATTCATACGATCCATTCGAATTCATTCATACGATCCATTCTAATTCATTCATACGATCCATTCTAATTCATTCGCACGAATGTATCCATTCTAATTCATTCGTACAATCCAATCTAATTCACTCGCACGATACAATCTAATTCATTCGCACGATCCATTCTAATTCATTCGTACGATCCATTCTATTTCATTCGTATGATCCATTCTTACTCATTCGTACGATCCATTCTAATTCATTCGCACGAATGTATCCTTATTCGCACGATCCATTTCTAAATCATTTCATTCGATCCACTCTATTTCTTTTGTACGATCCATTCTTACTCATTCGTACAATCCATTCTAATTCATTCGCATGATCCAATCTAATTCATTCGCACGATCCATTCTAATTCATTCGTATGATCCATTCTATTTCATTCGTACGATCCATTCTTACTCATTCGTATGATCCATTCTAATTCATTCGCACGAATGTATCCATTCTAATTCATTCATACGATCCATTTTAATTCATTCGTATGATCCATTCTAATTCATTCGCACGATCCATTCTAATTCATTCATACGATCCATTCTAATTCATTCGTAAGATCCATTCTAATTCATTCGCACGATCCATTCTAATTCATTCGTAATTCCTTCGCACGATCATTCAGGAGTTTACGTTGCGGCCTCAGACTTTGTATTTGGTTAAATACAAAGGTGCACCTTTGAATGAATTAGAATGGATCACACAGGGTCTCCCCACGATCAACTAACGTTCAAAGGTGCACCTTGGTATTCAACCAAATACAAAGTCTGAGGCCGCAACCTAAACACCTGAATGATCGTGCGAATGAATTACGAATGAATTAGAATAGATTGTGCGAATGAATTAGAATGGATCGTGCGAATGAATTAGAATGGATCGTACGAATGAATTAGAATGGATCGTGCGAATGAATTAGAATGGATCATACGAATGAATTAGAATGGATACATTCATACGAATGAATTATAATGGATCGTACGAATGAGTAAGAATGGATCGTACGAATGAATTAGAATGGATCGTGCTAATAAATTAGAATGGATCGTACGAATGAATTAGAATAGATCGTGCGAATGAATTAGAATGGTTCGTATGAATTAATTAAAATGGATACATTCGTGCGAATGAATTAGAATGGATCGTATGAATGAATTAGAATGGATCGTATGAATGAATTCGAATGGATCGTACGAATGAATTAGAATAGATCATACGAAGGAATTAGGGTGGATCGTACGAATGAATTAGAATGGATACATTCATGCGAAAGAATTAGAATGGATTGTATAAATGAATTAGAATGGATCGTATGAATGAATTAGAATGGATCGTGCGAATGAATTAGAATGGATTGTGCTAATGAGTAAGAATGGATCGTACGAATGAAATAGAATGGATTATACGAATGAATTAGAATGGATCGTTCTAATGAATTAGAATGGATCGTACGAATAAATTAGAATAGATTGTGCGAATGAATTAGAATGGATCGTGCGAATAAATTAGAATGGATACATTCGTGCGAATGAATTAGAATGGTTCGTATGAATGAATTAGAATGGATTGTATGAATGAATTCGAATGGATCGTAGGAATGAATTAGAATGGATACATTCGTGCGAATGAATTAGAATGGATCATACGAAGGAATTAGGGTGGATCGTACGAATGAATTAGAATGGATACATTAGTGCGAAAGAATTAGAATGGATCGTATGAATGAATTAGAATGGATCGTGCGAATAAATTAGAATGGATCGTACGAATGAATTAGAATGGATCGTATGAATGAATTAGAATGGATCGTGCGAATGAATTAGAATGGATCGTACAAATAAATTAGAATGGATACATTCGTGCGAATGAATTAGAATGGATCGTACGAATAAGTAAGAATGGATCGTACGAATGAAAAAGAATGGATTGTACGAATGAATTATAATGGATCGTGCTAATGAATTAGAATGGATCGTACGAATGAATTAGAATAGATTGTGCGAATGAATTAGAATGGATCGTACGAATGAATTAGAATGGATACATTCGTGCGAATGAATTAGAATGGATCGTATGAATGAATTAGAATGGATCGTGTGAATGAATTAGAATGGATCGTACGAATGAATTAGAATGTATACATTCGTGCGAATGAATTAGAATGGATCGTACGAATGAGTAAGAATGAAATAGAATGGATCGTACGAATGAATTAGAATAAATCGTGCTAGTGAATTAGAATGGATCGTACGAATGAATTAGAAAAGATTATGCGAATGAATTAGAATGGATCGTACGAATGAATTAAAATGGATACATTCGTGTGAATAAATTAGAATGGATCGTTTGAATGAATTAGATTGGATCGTATGAATGAATTAGAATGGATCGTATGTATGAATTTGAATGGATACATTCATGGGAATGAATTAGAATGGATCGAACGAAGGAATTAGAATGGATCATACGAATGAAATAGAATGGATCGTACGAATGAAATAGAATGGATCGTACGAAGGAATTAGAAAGGATCGTACGCAGGACTTAGAATGGATCGTACGAATGAATTAGAACGGATACATTCGTGCAATCCATTCTAATTCTTTTGCACGAATGAATTAGAATGGATCATGCGAATGAATTAGAATGGATCGTGCTAATGAATTAGAATGGATCATACGAATGAATTAGAATAGATTGTGCGAATGAATTAGAATGGATCATACGAATGAATTAGAATGGATCGTATGAATGAATTAGAATGGATCGTGCGAATGAATTAGAATGGATCGTATGAATGAATTAGAATGGATACATTCGTGCCAATGAATTAGAATGGATCGTATGAATGTGTAAGAATGGATCGTATGAATGAAATAGAATGGATCGTACGAATGAATTTGAATGGATCGTGCGAATAAATTAGATTGGATCGTGCCAATGAATTAGAATGGATCGTACGAATGAATTAGAATGGATACATTTGTGCGAATGAATTAGAATGGATCATATGAATGAATTAGACTGGATCGTATGAATGAATTCGAATGGATCGTACGTATGAATTAGAATGGATCGTACGAATGAATTAGAATGGATCGTATGAATGAATTAGAATGGATCATGCGAACGAATTAGAATGGATCGTACGAATGAATTAGAATGGATACATTCGTGCGAATGAATTAGAATGGATCGTATGAATGAATTAGAATGGATCGTATGAATGAATTAGAATGGATCGTACGAATGAATTAGAATGGATACCTTCGTGCAAATGAATGAGAATGGATCGTACGAATGAGTAAGAATGGATCGTACGAATGAAATAGAATGGATTGTACGAATGAATTAGAATGGGTCGTGCGAATGAATTAGATTGGATCGTGCGAATGAATTAGAATGGATCGTACAAATGAGTAAGAATGGATCGTACGAATGAAATAGAATGGATCATATGAATTAATTAGAATGGATCATATGAATGAAATAGAATAGAACGTATGAATGAATTAGAATGGATCGTATGAATTAGAATGGATCGTATGAATGAATTAGAATGGATCGTGATAATGAATTAGAATGGATCGTATGAATGAATTAGAATGGATCGTATGAATGAATTAGAATGGATCGTACGAATGAATTAGAATGGATATATTCATGCGAATGAATTAGAATGGATCGTACAAATGAGTAAGAATGGATCGTACGAATGAAATAGAATGGATCGTACGAATGAATTAGAATGGATCATGCGAATAAACTAGATTGGATCATGCGAATGAATTAGAATGGATCGTACGAATGAATTAGAATAGATACATTCGTGCGAATGAATTAGAATGGATCGTACGAAAGAAATAGAATGGATCGTATGAATGAATTCGAATGGATCGTACGAATGAATTAGAATGGGTACATTCGTGTGAATGAATTAGAATGGATCATACGAAGGAATTAGGGTGGATCGTACGAATAAATTAGAATGGATACATTCGTGCGAAAGAATTAGAATGGATTATATGAATAAATTAGAATGGATCGTATGAATGAATTAGAATGGATCATGCGAATGAATTAGAATGGATCGTAGGAATGAATTAAAATTGATACATTCATGCGGATGAATTAGAATGGATCGTACGAATGAGTAAGAATGGATTGTACGAATGAAATAGAATGGATCGTACGAATGAATTAGAATGGTTCGTGCTAATGAATTAGAATGGATCGTACGAATGAATTACAATAGATTGTGCGAATGAATTAGAATGGATCATACGAATGAATTAGAATGGTTCGTATGAATGAATTAGAATGGATCGTGCGAATGAATTAGAATGGATCGTACAAATGAATTAGAATGGATATATTCGTGTGAATGAATTAGAATGGATCGTACGAATGAGTAAGAATGGATCGTACGAATGAAATAGAATGGATCGTACGAATGAATTAGAATGGATCGTGCTAATGAATTAGAATGGATCATACGAATGAATTAGAATAGATTGTGCGAATGCATTAGAATGGATCGTACGAATGAATTAGAATGGATCGTATGAATGAATTAGAAAGGATCGTGCGAATGAATTAGAATGGATCATACGAATGAATTAGAATGGATACATTCGTGCGAATGAATTAGAATGGATTGTATGAATGAATTAGAATCGATCGTATGAATGAATAGAATGGATCGTGCGAATGAATTAGAATGGATCGTACGAATGAATTAGAATGGATCGTATGAATGAATTAGAATGGATCATGCGACTGAATTAGAATGGATCGTACGAATGAATTAGAATGGATACATTTGTGCGAATGAGTTAGAATGGATCGTACGAATGAGTAAGAATGTATCGTATGAATAAAATAGAATGGATCGTACAAATGAATTAGAATGGATCATGCTAATGTATTAGAATGGATCGTACGAATGAATTAGAATGGATCGTACGAATGAATTAGAATGGATACATTCATGCAAAAGAATTAGAATGGATTGTATGAATGAATTAGAATGGATCGTATGAATGAATTAGAATGGATCGTGCGAATGAATTAGAATGGATCGTACGAATGAATTAGAATGGATCGTACGATTGAATTTGAATGGATCGTGCGAATGAATTAGAATGGATCGTACGAATGAATTAGAATGGATACATTCGTGCGAATGAATTAGAATGGATCGTACGAATGAGTAAGAATGGATCGTACGAATGAATTAGAATGGATCGAATGAATGAATTAGAATGGATCGTACAAATGAATTAGAATGGATCATACGAATGAATTAGAATAGATAGTGCGAATGAATTAGAATGCATCATACGAATGAATTAGAATGTATACATTCGTGCGAATGAATTAGAATGGATCGTATGAATGAATTAGATTGGATCGTATGAATGAATTAGAATGGATCGTACGTATGAGTTAGAATGGATACATTCATGGGAATAAATTAGAATGGATCGTACGAAGGAATTAGAATGGATCATACGAATGAAATAGAATGGATCATTTGAAGGAATTAGAATGGATCGTTCGAAGGAATTAGAATGGATCGTACGACTGAATTAGAAAGGATACATTCATGCAAAACAATTAGAATGGATTGTATGAATGAATTAGAATGGATCATGCAAATGAATTAGAATGGATCGTGCGAATGAATTAGAATGGATCGTACGAATGAATTAGAATAGATTGTGTGAATGAATTAGAATGGATCGTATGAATGAATTCGAATGGATCGTACGAATGAATTAGAATGGATACATTCGTGCGAATGAATTAGAATGGATCATACGAAGGAATTAGGGTGGATCGTACGAATGAATTAGAATGGATACATTCGTGCGAAAGAATTAGAATGGATTCTATGAATGAATTAGAATGGATCGTATGAATGAATTTGAATAGATCGTGCGAATGAATTAGAATGGATCGTACGAATGAATAAGAATGGATCGTATGAATGAATTAGAATGGATACATTCGTGCGAATGAATTAGAATGGATCTTATGAATGAATTAGAATAGATTGTGCGAATGAATTAGAATGGATATTAGAATGAATTATAATGGATCGTACGTATAAATTAGAATGGATTGATTCTAATTCATTCATACGATCCATTCTAATTCCTTCGTACGAACCATTCTAAATCCTTCGTACGATCCATTCTAATTCATTTGCACGATCCATTGTAATTCATTCATACAATCCATTCTAATTCTTTAGCACGAATGTATCTATTCTAATTCATTCGTATGATCCATTCTAATTCCTTCGTACGATCCATTCTAATTCATTCCCATGAATGTATCCATTCTAATTCATAGGTACGATCCATTCTAATTCATTCATACGATCCATTCTAATTCATTCGCACGAATGTATCCATTCTAATTCATTCGTACGATCCATTCTAATTCAATCGCACAATCTATTCTAATTCATTTGTACGACTCATTCTAATTCATTAGCACGATCCATTCTAATTCATTCGTACGATCCATTATATTTCATTCGTACGATCCATTCTTACTCATTCGCACAATCCATTCTAATTCATTCGTACGAATGTATCAATTCTAATTCATTCGTACGATCCATTCATTCGTACGATCCATTCTTACTCATTCGTGCGATCCATTCTAATTCATTCGCACGAATGTATCCATTCTAATTCATTCGTACGATCCATTCTAATTCATTCGCACGATCTATTCTAATTCATTCATACGATCTATTCTAATTCATTTGTACGATCCATTCTAATTCATTAGCATGATCCATTCTAATTCATTCGCACGATCCATTCTTACTCATTCATACGATCCATTCTAATTCATACGATCCATTCTAATCCATTCTAATTCCTTTGTACGAATAAATTAGAATGGATCATACGAAGGAATTAGGGTGGATCGTACGATTGAATTAGAATGGATATATTCGTGCGAAAGAGTTAGAATGGATTGTGCAAAGGAATTAGAATGGATCGTGTGATGAATTAGAATGGATCGTATGAATGAATTCGAATGGATCGTACGAATGAATTAGAATGGATCGTGCTAATGAATTAGAATGGATCGTACGAATGAAATAGAATGGATCGTACGAATAAATTAGAATGGATCGTGCTAATGAATTATAATGGATCGTACGAATAAATTAGAATGGATGATATGAAGGAATTAGGGTGGATCGTACGAATGATTTAGAATGGATACATTCGTACGAAAGAATTAGAATGGATTGTATGAATGAATTAGAATGGATCGTACAAATGAATTAGAATGGATCGTGCGAATGAATTAGAATGGATCATACGAATGAATTAGACTGGATCGTACGAATGAATTAGAATGGATCGTATGAATGAATTAGAATAGATCATGCGAATGAATTAGAATGGATACATTCGTGCGAATGAATTAGAATGGATCATACGAATGAGTAAGAATGGATCGTACGAATGAAATGGAATGGATCGTACGAATTAATTAGAATGGATCGTGCTAATGAATTAGATTGGATCGTACGAATGAATAAGAATGGATTGTGCGAATAAATTAGAATGGATCGTACGAATGAATTAGAATGGATACATTCGTGTGAATGAATTAGAATAGATTGTATGAATGAATTAGATTGGATCGTATGAATGAATTAGAATGGATCATACGTATGAATTAGAATGGATACATTCTTGCGAATGAATTAGAATCGATCGTACGAAGGAATTAGAATGGATCATACGAATGAAATAGAATGGATCGTACGAAGGAATTAGAATGGATCGTACGAAAGAATTAGAATGGATCGTACGAAGGAATTAGAGCGAATGAATTAGAATGGATCGTACGAATGAGTAAGAATGGATCGTACGAATGAAATAGAATGGATCGTATGAATGAATTAGAATGGATCGTAAGAATGAATTAGAATGGATCGTATGAATGAATTAGAATGGATCGTCTGAATGAATTCGAATGGATCGTACGAATGAGTTAGAATGGATACAGTCAAGCGAATGAATAAGAAAGGATCATATGAAAGAATTAGGGTGGATCGTACGAATGAATTAGACTAGATACATTCGTGCGAAAGAATTAGAATGGATTGTATGAATGAATTAGAATGGAACGTATGAATGAATTAGAATGGATCGTGCGAATGAATTAGAATGGATCATACGAATGAATTAGAATGGATCGTATGAATGAATTAGAATGGATCGTGCGAATGAATTAGAATGGATCGTACGAATGAATTAGAATGGATACATTCGTGCGAATCAATTAGAATGGATCGTAAGAATGAGTAAGAATGGATCGTACGAATGAAATAGAATGGATCATACGAATGAGTATGAATGGATCGTACGGATGAAATAGAATGGATCGTACGAATGAATTTGAATGGATCGTGCTAATGAATTAGAATGGATCGTACGAATGAATTAGAATAGATTGTGCGAATGAATTAGAATGGATCGTACGAATGAATTATAATGGATACATTCGTGCGAATGAATTAGAATGGATCGTATGAATGAATTAGATTGGATCGTATGAATGAATTAGAATGGATCGTACGTAAGAATTAGAATGGACATATTCATGGGAATGAATTAGAATGGATCGTACGAAGGAATTAGAATGGATCATATGAATGAAATAGAATGGATCATACGAAGGAATTAGAATGGATCGTACGAAGGAATTAGAATGGATCGTACGAAGGAATTAGAATGGACCGTACGAAGGAATTAGAATGGATACATTCGTGCAAAAGAATTAGAATAGATTGTATAAATGAATTAGAATGGATCGTGCAAATGAATTTGAATGGATTGTGTGAATGAATTAGAATGGATCGTACGAATGAATTAGAATAGATTGTGCGAATGAATTAGAAAGGATCGTACGAATGAATTAGAATGGATACATTCATGCGAATAAATTAGAATGGAACGTATGAATGAATTAGAATGGATCGTATGAATGAATTTGAATGGATCGTACGAATGAATTAGAATGGATACTTGGTTCGAATGAATTAGATTGAATCATACGAAGGAATTAGGGTGGATCGTACTCTAATTCCTTCATACGATCCATTCGTACGATCCATTCTAATTCCTTCGTACGATCCATTCGAATTCATTCATACGATCCATTCTAATTCATTCATACGATCCATTCTAATTCATTCGCATGAATGTATCCATTCTAATTCATTCTTACGATCCATTCTAATTCATTCGCATGATCATTCGCATGATCCATTCTAATTCATCATTCACATAATCTATTCTAATTCATTCGTACGCTCTATTCTAATTCATTAGCACGATCCATTCTAATTCATTCGTACGATCCATTCTATTTCATTCGTACGATCCATTCTTACTCATTCGTACGATCCATTCTAATTCATTCGCACGAATGTATCCATTCTAATTCATTCGTACGATCCAGTCTACTTCATTCGCACGATCCATTCTAATTCATTTACACAATTCATTCTAATTCATACGTACGATCCATTCTAATTCATTCATATGATCCATTCTAATTCATTCATATGATCAATTCTAATTCATTCGCACGATCCATTCTAATCCATTCGTACGATCCATTCTTACTCATTCGTACGATCCATTTTAATTCATTCGCACGAATGTATCCATTCTAATTCATTCGTACGATCCATTCTAAATCCTTCGTACGATCCATTCTATTTCATTCATACGATCCATTCTAATTCATTCATACAATCTATTCTAATTCTTTCGCACGAATGTATCCATTCTAATTCATTCGTACGATCCACCCTAAATCCTTCGTATGATCCATTCTAATTCATTCGCACGAATGTATCCATTCTAATTCATTCGTACGATCCATTCGTATGATCCACACGAAGGAATTAGAATGGATCGTACGAGTGAATGAATTAGAATGGATCATACGTACGAATGTATTAGAATGGATAGATTCGTGTGAAAGAATTAGAATAGATTGTATGAATGAATTTGAATGGATCGTATGAATGAAATAGAATGGATTGTATGAAGGAATTAGAATGGATCGTACGAATGAATTAGAATGGATCGTACGAATGAGTAAGAATGGATCGTACGAATAAAATAGAATGGATCATACGAATGAATTAGAATGGATCGTGCTAATGAATTAGAAAGGATCGTACGAATGAATTAGAATAGATTGTGTGAATGAATTAGAATGGATCGTACGAATGAATTAGAATGGATCGTATGAATGAATTAGAATGGATCGTATGAATGAATTAGAATGGATCGTGCGAATGAATTAGAATGGATCGTACGAATGAATTAGAGTAGATACATTCGTGCGAATGAATTAGAATGGATCATACGAAGGAATTAGGATGGATCGTACGAATGAATTAGAATGGATACATTCTTGCGAAAGAATTAGAATGGATTGTATGAATGAATTAGAATGGATCGTATGAATGAATTAGAATGGATTATACGAATGAATTATAATGGATTATTCTAATTCATTCGTACGATCCATTCTAATTCATTTGTACGATCCATTCTAATTCATTCGTACGATCCATTCTAATTCATTCGTACGAACCATTCTTACTCATTCGTACGATCCATTCTAATTCATTCGTACGATCCATTCGAATTCATTCAGACAATCCATTCTAATCTATTCAAATTCATTCGTACGACCCATTCTAATGAATTCGTGCTAATGAATTAGATTGATACATTCATGCGAATGAATTAGAATGGATCGTATGAATGAATTAGAATGGATCGTATGAATGAATTAGAATGGATCGTACGAATGAATTAGAATGGATACATTCGTGCGAATGAATTAGAATGGATCGTATGATTGAATTAGATTGCATCGTATGAATGAATTAGAATGGGAATTAATTAGAATGGATCGTACGAATGAATTAGAATGGAGCGTACGAAGGAATTAGAATGGATACATTTGTACGATCTATTCTAATTCATTCATACAATCCATTCTAATTCTTTCGCACGAATGTATCAATTCTAATTCATTCGTACGATCCACCCTAATTCCTTCATATGATCCATTCTAATTCATACGCACGAATGTATCCATTCTAATCCATTCGTACGATCCATTCGAATTCATTCATACGATCCATTCTAATTCATTCGCACGATCCATTCTAGATCATTCATACGATCCATTCTAATTCATTCATACGATCGTGTGAATGAAATAGAATGGATCGTACGAATGAATTAGAATGGATACATGCGTGCGAAAGAATTAGAATGGATCATACGAAGGAATTAGGGTGGATCGTACGAATGAATTAGAATGCATACATTCGTCCAAAAGAATTAGAATGGATTGTATGAATGAATTAGAAAGGATCGTACGAATGTATCCATTCTAATTTCTTCGTACGATCCATTCTAATTCATTCGTACTATCCATTCTAATTCATTCATACGATCCATTATAATTCATTCATACGATCCAATCTAATTCATTCATACGATCCATTCTAATTCATTCGCACGAATGTATTCATTCTAATTCATTCGTACGATCCATTCTAATTCCTTCGTACGATCCGTTCTAATCCATTCTAATTCATTCATACGATCCATTCTACTCCATTCTAATTCATTCATACAATCCATTCTAATTTATTCTAATTCATTCATACGATCCATTCTAATTACATTCGCACGATCCATTCTAATTCATTCTAATTCATTTGTCGTATGATCCATTCTAATTCCTTCGTACGATCCATTCTATTTCATTTGTATGATCCATTCTAATTCCTTCATACGATCCATTCTAATTCATATGTACAATCCATTCTAATTAGAATTGATTGTATGAATGAGTAAGAATGGATCGTACGAATGAAATAGAATGGATCGTACGAATGAATTAGAATGGATCGTGCTAATGAATTAGAATGGATCGTACGAATGAATTTGAATAGATTGTGCGAATGAATTAGAATGGATCGTACGAATGAATTATAATGGATCGTATGAATGAATTAGATTGGATCGTATGAATGAATTAGAATGGATCGTACGTATGAATTAGAATGGATACATTCATGGGAATGAATTAGAATGGATCGTACGAAGGAATTAGAATGGATCATTCGAATGAAATAGAATTGATCGTACGAAGGAAATAGAATGGATCGTACGAAGGAATACGAATGGATCGTACGAAGGAATTAAAGTGGATCGTACGAATGAATTAGAATGGATTAGAATTAGAATGGATACATTCGTGCTAATGAATTAGAATGGATCATACGAATAAATTAGAATAGATTGTGCGAATGAATTAGAATGGATCATACGAATGTATTTGAATGGATCGTATGAATGAATTAGAATGGATCTTGCGAATAAATTAGAATATATTGTACGAAGGAATTAGAATGGATCATACGAATGAATTAGAATGGATACATTCGTGCATGGATACATTCATGCGAAGGAATTAGAATGGATCGTACGAATGGATCGTACGAAGGAATTAGAATGCATTAGAATGAATTAGAATAGATCGTATGAATGAATTAGAATGGATCGTGCGAATGAATTAGAATGGATCGTACGAATGAATTAGAATGGATCGTACGAATGAATTAAAATGGATACATTCGTGCGATCCATTCTAATTCATTCGTACAATCCATTCTAATTCAATCGCACAATCTATTCTAATTCATTTGTACGATCCATTCTAATTCATTAGCACGATCCATTCTAATTCATTCATACGATCCATTCTATTTCATTCGTACGATCCATTCTTACTCATTCGTACGATCCATTCTAATTCATTCGCACGAATGTATCCATTCTAATTCATTCGTACGATCTATTCATTCGTACGATCCATTCTTACTCATTCGTGCGATCCATTCTTATTTATTCGCATGAATGTATCCATTCTAATTCATTCGTACGATCCATTCTAATTCATTCGCATGATCTATTCTAATTCATTCACACGATCCATTCTAATTCATTCGTACGATCCATTCTAATTCATTAGCATGATCCATTCTAATTCATTCGCATGATCCATTCTTACTCATTCATACGATCCATTCTAATTCATACGATCCATTCTAATTCCTTTGTATGAATGAATTAGAATGGATCATACGAAGGAATTAGGGTGGATCGTACGAATGAATTAGAATGGATACATTCGTGCGAAAGAATTAAAATGGATTGTGCGAATGAATTAGAATGGATCGTGTGATGAATTAGAATGGATCGTACGAATGAATTTGTATGGATCGTATGAATGAATTCGAATGGATCGTACGAATGAATTAGAATGGATCGTGCTAATGAATTAGAATGGATCATACGAATGAAATAGAATGGATCATATGAATAAATTAGAATGGATCGTGCTAATGAATTAGAATGGATCGTGCGAATGAATTAGAATGGATCGTATGAATGAATTAGAATGGATCATACAAATGAATTAGAATGGATCGTGCGAATGAATTAGAATGGATCTTACGAATGAATTAGAATGGATCGTATGAATGAATTAGAATGGATCGTGCGAATGAATTAGAATGGATACATTCGTGCGAATGAATTAGAATGGATCGTACGAATCAGTAAGAATGGATCGTACGAATGAAATAGAATGGATCGTACAAATTAATTAGAATGGATCGTGCTAATGAATTAGAATGGATCGTACGAATGAATAAGAATAGATTGTGCGAATGAATTAGAATGGATCGTACGAATGGATTAGAAAGGATACATTCGTGCGAATGAATTAGAATGGATTGTATGAATGAATTAGATTGGATCATATGAATGAATTAGAATAGATCGTACGTATGAATTAGAATGGATACATTCATGGGAATGAATTAGAATGGATCGTACGAAGGAATTAGAATGGATCATACGAATGAAATAGAATGGATCGTACGAAGGAATTAGAATGGATCGTATGAAAGAATTAGAATGGATCGTACGAAGGAATTAGAGCGAATGAATTAGAATGGATCATACGAATGAGTAACAATGGATCGTACGAATGAAATAGAATGGATCGTATGAATGAATTAGAATGGATCTTATGAATAAATTAGAATGGATCGTATGAATGAATTAGAATGGTTCGTATGAATGAATTCGAACGGATCGTACGAATGAGTTAGAATGGATACAGTCGTGCAAATGAATTAGAAAGGATCATATGAAAGAATTAGGGTGGATCGTACGAATGAATTAGAATTGATACATTCATGCGAAAGAATTAGAATGGATTGTATGAATGAATTAGAATGGATCGTATGAATGAATTAGAATGGATTGTGCGAATGAATTAGAATGGATCGTACGAATGAATTAGAATGGATCGTATGAATGAATTAGAATGGATCGTCCGAATGAATTAGAGTGGATCGTACGAATGAATTAGAATGGATACATTCGTGCGAATGAATTAGAATGGATCGTACGAATGAGTAAGAATGGATCGTATGAATGATATAAAAAGGATCGTACGAATGAATTTGAATGGATCGTGCGAATAAATTAGATTGGATCGTGCGAATGAATTAGAATGGATCGTACGAATGAATTAGAATGAATACATTCATGCGAATGAATTAGAATAGATCGTAAGAATGAATTAGAATGGATCGTATGAATGAATTCGAATGGATCGTACGTATGAATTAGAATGGATCGTACGAATGAATTAGAATGGATCATATGAATGAATTAGAATGGATCGTGCGAACGAATTAGAATGGATCATACGAATGAACTAGAATGGATACATTCGTGCGAATGAATTAGAATGGATCGTACGAATGAATTAGAATGGATCGTATGAATAAATTAGAATGGATCGTGCGAATGAATTAGAATGGATCGTACGAATGAATTAGAATGGATACCTTCGTGCGAATGATTTAGAATGGATCGTACGAATGAGTAAGAATGGATCGTACGAATGAAATAGAATGGATCGTACGAATGAATTAGAATGGATAGTGCGAATGAATTAGATTGGATCGTGCGAATGAATTAGAATGGATCGTACGAATGAGTAAGAATGGATCGTACGAATGAAATAGAATGGATCGTATGAATTAATTAGAATAGATCATACGAATGAAATAGAATGGATCGTATGAATGAATTAGAATGGATCGTATGAATAAGAATGGATCGTATGAATGAATTAGAATGGATCGTGCTAATGAATTAAAATGGATCGTACGAATGAAATAGAATGGATCGTACGAATGTATTAGAATGGATCGTATGAATGAATTAGAATGGATCGTACGAATGAATTAGAATGCATACATTCGTGCGAATGAATTAGAATGCATCGTACGAATGAGTAAGAATGGATCGTACGAATGAAATAGAATGGATCGTACAAATGAATTAGAATGGATCATGCGAATAAACTAGATTGGATCATGCGAATGAATTAGAATGGATCGTACGAATGAATTAGAATGGATACATTCGTGAGAATGAATTAGAATGGATCTTACGAATCAAATAGAATGGATCGTATGAATGAATTCGAATGGATCGTACGAATGAATTAGAATGGATACATTCGTGCGGATGAATTAGAATGGATCATACGAAGGAATTAGGGTGGGTCGTACGAATGAATTGGAATGGATACATTCGTGCGAAAGAATTAGAATGGATTATATGAATAAATTAGAATGGATCGTATGAATGTATTAGAATGGATCGTGCGAATGAATTAGAATGGATCGTACGAATGAATTAAAATAGATAAATTCATGCGAATAAATTAGAATGGATCGTACGAATGAGTAAGAATGGATTGTACGAATGAAATAGAATGGATCATACAAATGAATTAGAATGGATCATGCTAATAAATAAGAATAGATCGTACGAATGAATTGGAATAGATTGTGCGAATGAATTAGAATGGATCGTACGAATGAATTAGAATGGATCGTATGAATGAATTAGAATGGATCGTGCGAATGAATTAGAATGGATCGTACGAATGAATTAGAATGGATACATTCGTGTGAATGAATTAGAATGGATTGTACGAATGAGTAAGAATGGATCGTACGAATGAAATAGAATGGATCGTACGAATGAATTAGAATGGATCGTGCTAATTAATTAGAATGGATCGTACGAATGAATTAGAATAGATTTTGCGAATGAATTAGAATGGATCGTACGAATGAATTAGAATGGATCGTGCGAATGAATTAGAATGGATCATACGAATGAATTAGAATAGATACATTCGTGCGAATGAATTAGAAAGGATTGTATGAATGAATTAGAATGGATCGTATGAATGAATTAGAATGGATCGTGCGAATAAATTAGAATGGATCGTAAGAATGAATTAGAATGGATCGTATGAATGAATTAGAATGGATCGTGCGAATGAATTAGAATGGATCGTACAAATGAATTAGAATGGATACATTTGTGCGAATGAATTAGAATGGATCGTACGAATGAGTAAGAATGGATCGTACGAATGAAATAGAATGGATCGTACAAATGAATTAGAATGGATCGTGCTAATGAATTAGAATGGATCATACGAATGAATTAGAATAGATTGTGCGAATGAATTAGAATGGATCGTACGAATGAATTAGAATGGATACATTCATGCGAAAGAATTAGAATGGATTGTATGAATGAATTAGAATGGATCGTATGAATGAATTAGAATGGATCGTGCGAATGAATTAGAATAGATCGTACGAATGAATTAGAATGGATCGTACGATTGAATTAGAATGGAACGTGCGAATAAATTAGAATGGATCGTACAAATGAATTAGAATGGATACATTCGTGCGAATGAATTAGAATGGATCGTACGAATGAGTAAGAATGGATCGTACGAATGAATTAGAATGGATCGAATGAATGAATTAGAATGGATCGTACAAAGGAATAAGAATGGATTGTACGAATGAATTAGAATAGATAGTGCGAATGAATTAGAATGGATCATACGAATGAATTAGAATGTATACATTCGTGTGAATGATTTAGAATGGATCATATGAATGAATTAGATTGGATCGTATGAATGAATTAGAATAGATCGTACGTATGAATTAGAATGGACACATTTATGCGAATGAATTAGAATGGATCGTACGAAGGAATTAGGATGGATCATCAAATGAAATAGAATGGATCATTTGAAGGAATTAGAATGGATCGTTCGAAGGAATTAGAATGGATCGTACGACTGAATTAGAAAGGATACATTCGTGCAAAAGAATTAGAATGGATTGTATGAATGAATTAGAATGGATCGTGCAAATGAATTAGAATGGATCGTGCGAATGAATTAGAATGGATCGTACGAATGAATTAGAATAGATTGTGTGAAAGAATTAGAATGGATACATTCGTGCGAATGAATTAGAATGGATCGTATGAATGAATTAGAATAGATCGTATGAATGAATTCGAATGGATCGTACGAATAAATTAGAATGGATACATTCAAGCGAATGAATTAGAATGGATCGTACGAAGGAATTAGGGTGGATCGTATGAATGAATTAGAATGGATACATTCGTGCGAAAGAATTCTAATTCAATCGCACAATCTATTCTAATTCATTTGTACGATCCATTCTAATTCATTAGCACGATCCATTCTTATTCATTCATACGATCCATTCTATTTCATTCGTACGATCCATTCTTACTCATTCGTACGATTCATTCTAATTCATTCGCACGAATATATCCATTCTAATTCATTCGTACGATCTATTCATTCGTACGATCCATTCTTACTCATTCGTGCGATCCATTCTATATTATTCGCATGAATATATCCATTCTAATTCATTCGTACGATCCATTCTAATTCATTCGCATGATCTATTCTAATTCATTCACACGATCCATTCTAATTCATTCGTACGATCCATTCTAATTCATTAGCATGATCCATTCTAATTCATTCGCATGATCCATTCTTACTCATTCATATGATCCATTCTAATTCATACGATCCATTCTAATTCCTTTGTATGAATGAATTAGAATGGATCATACGAAGGAATTAGGGTGGATCGTACGAATGAATTAGAATGGATACATTCGTGCGAAAGAATTAAAATGGATTGTGCGAATGAATTAGAATGGATCGTGTGATGAATTAGAATGGATCGTACGAATGAATTTGTATGGATCGTATGAATGAATTCGAATGGATCGTACGAATGAATTAGAATGGATCGTGCTAATGAATTAGAATGGATCATACGAATGAAATAGAATGGATCATACGAATAAATTAGAATGGATCGTGCAAATGAATTAGAATGGATCGTACGAATAAATTAGAATGGATCATATGAAGGAATTAGGGTGGATCGTACGAATGATTTAGAATGGATACATTCGTGTGAAAGAATTAGAATGGATTGTATGAATGAATTAGAATGGATCATACAAATGAATTAGAATGGATCGTGCGAATGAATTAGAATGGATCTTACGAATGAATTAGAATGGATCGTATGAATGAATTAGAATGGATCGTGCGAATGAATTAGAATGGATACATTCGTGCGAATGAATTAGAATGGATCGTACGAATGAGTAAGAATGGATCGTACGAATGAAATAGAATGGATCGTACAAATTAATTAGAATGGATCGTGCTAATGAATTAGAATGGATCGTACGAATGAATAAGAATAGATTGTGCGAATGAATTAGAATGGATCGTACGAATGGATTAGAAAGGATACATTCGTGCGAATGAATTAGAATGGATTGTATGAATGAATTAGATTGGATCGTATGAATGAATTAGAATAGATCGTACGTATGAATTAGAATGGATACATTCATGGGAATGAATTAGAATGGATCGTACGAAGGAATTAGAATGGATCATACGAATGAAATAGAATGGATCGTACGAAGGAATTAGAATGGATCGTATGAAAGAATTAGAATAGATCGTACGAAGGAATTAGAGCGAATGAATTAGAATGGATCATACGAATGAGTAAGAATGGATCGTACGAATGAAATAGAATGGATCGTATGAATGAATTAGAATGGATCTTATGATTGAATTAGAATGGATCGTACGAATGAATTAGAATGGTTCGTATGAATGAATTCGAACGGATCGTACGAATGAGTTAGAATGGATACAGTCGTGCAAATGAATTAGAAAGGATCATATGAAAGAATTAGGGTGGATCGTACGAATGAATTAGAATTAATACATTCATGCGAAAGAATTAGAATGGATTGTATGAATGAATTAGAATGGATCGTATGAATGAATTAGAATGGATTGTGCGAATGAATTAGAATGGATCGTACGAATGAATTAGAATGGATCGTATGAATGAATTAGAATGGATTGTGCGAATGAATTAGAATGGATCGTACAAATGAATTAGAATGGATACATTCGTGCGAATGAATTATAATGGATCGTACGAATGAGTAAGAATGGATCGTACGAATGAAATAGAATGGATCATACGAATGAGTAAGAATGGATCGTACGAATGAAATAGATTAGATCGTACGAATGAATTAGAATGGATCGTGCTAATGAATTAGAATGGATCGTACGAATGAATTAGAATAGATTGTGCGAATGAATTAGAATGGATCGTACGAATGAATTAGAATGGATACATTCGTGCGAATGAATTAGAATGGATCGTATCAATGAATTAGATTGGATCGTATGAATGAGTTAGAATGGATCGTACGTATGAATTAGAATGGATACATTCATGGGAATGAATTAGAATGGATCGTACGAAGGAATTAGAATGGATCATATGAATGAAATAGAATGGATCATACGAATGAATTAGAATGGATCGTACGAAGGAATTAGAATGGATCATACGAAGGAATTAGAATGGACCGTACGAATGAATTAGAATGGATACACTCGTGCAAAAGAATAAGAATAGATTGTATAAATGAATTAGAATGGATCGTGCAAATGAATTAGAATGGATCGTGTGAATGAATTAGAATGGATCGTACGAATGAATTAGAATAGATTGTGCGAATGAATTAGAAAGGATCGTACGAATGAATTAGAATGGATACATTCGTGCGAATAAATTAGAATGGATCGTATGAATGAATTAGAATGGATCGTATGAATGAATTCCAATGGATCGTACGAATGAATTAGAATGGATACTTCGTGCGAATGAATTAGAATGGATCATACGAAGGAATTAGGGTGGATCGTACTCTAATTCCTTCATACGATCCATTCGTACGATCCATTCTAATTCCTTCGTACGATCCATTCGAATTCATTCATACGATCCATTCTAATTCATTCATACGATCCATTCTAATTCATTCGCACGAATGTATCCATTCTAATTCATTCGTACGATCCATTCTAATTTATTCGCACGATCCAATCTAATTTATTTGCACGATCCATTTTAATTCATCATTCGCATAATCTATTCAAATTCATTCGTACGCTCTATTCTAATTCATTAGCACGATCCATTCTAATTCATTCGTACGATCCCTTCCATTTTATTCGTACGATCCATTCTTACTCATTCATACGATCCATTCTAATTCATTCGCATGAATGTATCCATTCTAATTTATTCGTACGATCCATTCTAATTCATTCGCACGATCCATTCTAATTCATTCACACAATTCATTCTAATTCATACGTACGATCCATTCTAATTCATTCATATGATCCATTCTAATTCATTCATACGATCAATTCTAATTCATTCGCATGATCAATTCTAATCCATTCGTACGATCCATTCTTACTCATTCGTACGATCCATTCTAATTCATTCGCACGAATGTATCCATTCTAATTCATTCGTACGATCCATTCAAATTCCATCGTACAATCCATTCTATTTTATTCATATGATCCATTCTAATTCATTCATACAATCTATTCTAATTCTTTCGCACGAATGTATCCATTCTAATTTATTCGTACGATCCACCCTAATTCCTTCGTATGATCCATTCTAATTCATTCGCACGAATGTATCCATTCTAATTCATTCATACGATCCATTCGAATTCATTCATACGATCCATTCTAATTCATTCGCACGAAGGAATTAGAATGGATCGTATGAATGAATGAATTAGAATGGATCATACGTATGAATGTATTAGAATGGATAGATTCGTGTGAAAGAATTAGAATGGATTGTATGAATGAATTAGAATGGATCGTATGAATGAAATAGAATGGATTGTACAAAGAAATTAGAATGGATCATACGAATGAATTAGAATGGATACATTCGTGCGAATGAATTAGAATGAATCGTACGAATGAGTAAGAATGGATCGCACGAATAAAATAGAATGGATCATACGAATGAATTAGAATGGATCGTGCTAATGAATTAGAAAGGATCGTACGAATGAATTAGAATAGATTGTGCGAATGAATTAGAATGGTTCGTACGAATGAATTGGAATGGATCGTATGAATTAATTTGAATGGATCTTGCGAATGAATTAGAATGGATCGTACGAATGAATTAGAATGGATACATTCGTGCCAATGAATTAGAATGGATCGTACGAATGAGTAAGAATGGATCGTACGAATGAAATAGAATGGATCGTGCGAATGAATTAGAATGGATCGTATGAATGAATTAGAATGGATCGTATGAATGAATTAGAATGGATCGTGCGAATGAATTAGAATGGATCGTACGAATGAATTAGAATGGATACATTCGTGCGAATGAATTAGAATGGATCATACGAAGGAATTAGGATGGATCGTACGAATGAATTAGAATGGATACATTCTTGCGAAAGAATTAGAATGGATTGTATGAATGAATTAGAATGGATCGTACGAATGAATTAGAATGGATTGTACGAATGAATTAGAATGGATTATTCTAATTCATTCATACGATCCATTCTAATTCATTTGTACGATCCATTCTAATTTATTCGTACGATCCATTCTAATTCATTCGTACGAACCATTCTTACTCATTCGTACGATCCATTCTAATTCATTCGTACGATCCATTCAAATTCATTCATACGATCCATTCTAATCCATTCTAATTCATTCGTACGATCCATTCTAATGAATTCGTGCTAATGAATTAGATTGATACATTCGTGCGAATGAATTAGATTGAATCCATTCGTATTCTTTTGCACGAATTGATACATTCGTGCGAATGAAATAGAATGTATCCATTCTAATTCATTCATACGATCCACCCTAATTCCTTCGTATGATCCTTTCTAATTCATACGCACGAATGTATCCATTCTAATCCATTCGTCCGATCCATTCGAATTCATTCATACTATCCATTCTAATTCATTCGCACGATCCATTCTAATTCATTCATACGATCCATTCTAATTCATTCATACGATCGTGCGAATGAATTAGAATGGATCGTACGAATGAATTAGTATGGATACATTCGTGCGAAAGAATTAGAATGGATCATACGAAGGAATTAGGGTGGATCGTACGAATGAATTAGAATGGATACATTCGTGCAAAAGAATTAAAATGGATTGTATGAATGAATTAGAAAGGATCGTACGAATGTATCCATTCTAATTCCTTCGTACGATCCATTCTAATTCATTCATACTATCCATTCTAATTCATTCATACGATCTATTATAATTCATTCATACGATCCAATCTAATTCATTCATACGATCCATTCTAATTCATTCGCACGAATGTATTCATTCTAATTCATTCGTACGATCCATTCTAATTCCTTCGTACGATCCATTCTAATCCATTCTAATTCATTCATACGATCCATTCTAATCCATTCTAATTCATTCATACGATCCATTCTAATTTATTCTAATTCATTCATACGATCCATTCTAATTACATTCGCACGATCCATTCTAATTCATTCTAATTCATTTCTCGTATGATCCATTCTAATTCCTTCGTACGATCCATTCTAATTCATACGTACGATCCATTCTAATTAGACTTGATTAAATGAATGTGTAAGAATGGATCGTACGAATGAAATAGAATGGATCGTACGAATGAATTAGAATGGATCGTGCTAATGAATTAGAATGGATCGTATGAATGAATTTGAATGGATCGTGCGAATGAATTAGAATGGATCGTACAAATGAATTAGAATGGATCTTATGAATGAATTAGATTGGATCGTATGAATGAATTAGAATGGATCGTACGTATGATTTAGAATGGATACATTCCTGGGAATGAATTAGAATGGATCATACGAAGGAATTAGAATGGATCATTCGAATGAAATAGAATTGATCGTACGAAGGAATTAGAATGGATCGTACGAAGGAATGCGAATGGATCGTACGAAGGAATTAGGGTGGATCATACGAATGAATTAGAATGGATTAGAATTAGAATGGATACATTCGTGCTAATGAATTAGAATGGATCGTACGAATGAATAAGAATAGATTGTGCGAATGAATTAGAATGGATCATACGAATGTATTAGAATGGATCGTATGAATGAATTAGAATGGATCTTGCGAATGAATTAGAATGTATTGTACGAAGGAATTAGAATGGATCGTACGAATGAATTAGAATGGATTCATTCGTGCATGGATACATTCGTGCGAAGGAATTAGAATAGATCGTACGAAGGAATTATAATGAATTAGAATGGATACATTCATGCGAATGAATTAGAATGGATCGTATGAATGAACTAGATTGGATCGTATGAATGAATTACAATGGATCGTACGTATGAATTAGAATGGATCGTACGAATGAATTAGAATGGATTAGAAAGATCCATTCTAATTCGTTCACACGAATGTATCCATTCTAATTCATTCGTACGATCCATTCTAATTCATTCGCACGATCCATTCTAATTCCTTCGTACGATCCATTCTAATTCATTCATACGATCCATTCTAATTCATTCGGACAAAATATATCCATCTAATTCATTCGTACGATCCATTCTAATACATTCGCACAATCCATTCTAATCCATTCTAATTCATCATTCGCACAATCTATTCTAATTCATTCGCATGATCGATTCAAATTCATTCGTACGATCCATTCTAATTCATTCGTATGATCTATTCTAATTCATTCACACGATCGATTCTAATTCATTCATACAATCCATTCTAATTCATTCGTACGATCTATTCTAATTCATTCGTATGATCCATTCTAATTTATTAGCACGATCCATTCTAATTCATTTGTACGATCCATTCTATTTATTTCGTACGATCCATTCTTATTCATTCGCACGATCGTATGAATGAATTAGAATGAATTAGAATGGATCGTACGAATGAATTAGAATGGATCGTATGAATAAATTAGAATGGATCATGTGAATGAATTAGAATGAATTAGAATTGATCGTACGAATGAATTAGAATGGATACATTCGTGCAAATGAATTAGAATGGATCGTACGAATAAATTTGAATGGATCGTATGAATGAATTAGAATGGATCTACGAATGAATTAGAATGGATACATTCGTGCGAATGAATTAGAATGGATCGTATGAATTAATTAGAATGGATCGCATGAATGAATTAGAATGGATCGTGCGAATGAATTAGAATGGATACATTCATGCCAATGAATTAGAATGGATCGTACAAATGAATTAGAATGGATCATACGATCCATTCTTATTCATTCGTACGATCCACCCTAATTCCTTCATATGATCCATTCTAATTCATTCGCACGAATGTATCTATTCTAATTCATTCGCACGATCCATTCTAATTCATTCATACAAACCATTCTAATTCTTTCGCACAATCTATTCTAATTCATTCATACGATCCATTCTAATTCATTCGCACGAATGTATCCATTCTAATTCATTCATACGATCCATTCTAATTCATTCGTACGATCCATTCTAATTCATTCGTATGATTCATCATTTGCTAATGAATTAGAATGGATCGTGCGAATGAATTATAATGGATCGTACGAATGAATTAGAATAGATTGTGCGAATGAATTAGAATGGATCGTATGAATGAATTAGAATGGATCGTATGAATGAATTCGAATGGATCGTACTAATAAATTAGAATGGATCGTGCGAATGAATTAGAATAGATCGTACGAATGAATTAGAATGGATCATATGAATGAATTAGAATGGATCGTACGAATGAATTAGAATCAATCCATTCTAATTTATACGCACGATCCATTATAATTCATTCTAATATCCATTCTAATTCATTCGCACAATCTATTCTAATTCATTCATACGATCCATTCTAATTCATTCGCACGAATGTATCCATTCTAATTCATTCATATGATCCATTCTAATTCATTCATATGATCCATTCTAATTTATTCGTACGATTCATCATTCGCTAATGAATTAGAATGGATCATGCGAATGAATTAGAATGGATCGTACGAATGAATTAGAATAGATTGTGTGAATGAATTAGAATGGATCGTATGAATGAATTAGAATGGATCGTATGAATGAATTCGAATGGATCGTACTAATGAATTAGAATGGATCATGCGAATGAATTAGAATAGATCGTACGAATGAATTAGAATGGATCGTATGAATGAATTAGAATGGATCGTGCGAATGAATTAGAATGGAACGTACGAATGAATTAGAATGGATCCATTCTAATTAGAATGGATTCATTCGTTCGATCCATTCTAATTCATTCGCACGAATGTATCCATTCTAATTCATTCGCACGATCCATTCTAATTTTTTCGCACAATCTATTCTAATTCATTGGTACGATCCATTCTAATTCATTAGCACGATCCATTCTAATTAATTCGTACGATCCATTCTAATTCATTCTAATCCATTCTAATTCTTTCACACGAATGTATCCATTCTAATCCATTCTAATTCATTCATACAATCCATTCTAATTCATTCGCACGAATGTATCCATTCTAATTCATTCGTACGATCCATTCTAATGAATTAGAATGAATTAGAATTAGAATGGATAGTACGAATGAATTAGAATGGATCGTGCGAATGAATTAGAATGGATCGTACGTATGAATTAGAATGGATACATTCGTGCGAATGAATTAGAATGGATCGTATGAATGAATTAGAATGGATCGTATGAATGAATTAGAATATATCGTACGAATGAATTAGAATGAATTAGAATGGATCATATGAATGAATTAGATTGGATTGTATGAATTAGATTAGATCGTACGAATGAATTAGAATGGATCGTATGAAGGAATTAGAATGGATCGTACGATCCATTCTAATTCATTCTAATTCATTCGTACGATCCATTCTAATTCATTCTAATTCATTCGTACGATCCATTCTAATTCATTCTAATTCATTCTAATTCATTCGTACGATTCATTCTAATCTATTCTAATTCATTCTAATTCATTCGTACGATCCATTCTAATTCATTCATACGATCCATTCTAATTCATTCATACGATCATATCTAATTCATTCATACTATCCATTCTAATTCGTTCGCACGATCCATTCTAATTCATTCATACGATCCATTCTAATTCATTCATACGATCCAATCTAATTCATTCATACGATCCATTCTAAATTCCTTCGTACGATCCATTCTAATTCATTCGCACGATCTATTCTAATTCCTTCGTACGATCCATTCTAATTCATTCCCATGAATGTATCCATTCTAATTCATTCATACGATCCATTTTAATTCATTCGTACGATCCATTCTAATTCATTCGCACAATCTATTCTAATTCATTTGTACGATCCTTCTAATTCATTAGCACGATCCATTCTAATTCATTCGTACGATCCATTCTAATTCATTCGCACAATCTATTCTAATTCCTTCGTACGAACCATTCTAATTCCTTCGTACGATCTGAATGTATCCATTCTAATTCATTCGTACGATCCATTCGAATTCATTCATACGATCCATTCTAATTCATTCATACGATCCATTCTAATTCCTTCGTATGATCGTACGAATGAGTAAGAATGGATCGTATGAATGACATAGAATGGATCGTACGAATGAATTAGAATGGATCGTGCGAATGAATTAGATTGGATCGTGCGAATGAATTAGATTGAATGGATTGAACGAATAAATAAGAATAGATTGTGCGAATGAATAAGAATGAATTAGAATGGATCGTATGAATGAATTAGAATGGATCGTCCGAATGAATTAGAATGGATCGTGCGAATGAATTAGAATGGATCGTACGAATGAATTAGAGTGGATCATGCTAATGAATTAGAATGGATCGTACGAATGAATTAGAATAGATTATGCGAATGAATTAGAATGGATCGTACGAATGAATTAGAATGGATACATTCGTGCGAATGAATTAGAATGGATCGTATGAATGAATTAGATTGGATCGTATGAATGAATTAGAATGGATCATACGTATGAATTAGAGTGGATATATTCATGGGAATGAATTAGAATGGATCGTACGAAGGAATTAGAATGGATCATACGAATGAAACAGAATGGATTATACGAAGAAATTAGAATGGATCGTACGAAAGAATTAGAATGGATCGTACGAAGGAATTAGAGCGAATGAATTAGAGTGGATAGTACGAATGAGTAAGAGTGGATCGTACGAATGAAATAGAATGGATCATATGAATGAATTAGAATGGATCGTGCGAATGAATTAGATCGTACGAATGAATTAGAATGGATCGTATGAAGGAATTAGAATGGATCGTGCAAATAAATTAGAATAGATTGTACGAATAGATTAGAATAGATTGTACGATCCATTCTAATTCATTCTAATTCATTCATACGAATGAAATAGAATGGATCGTACGAAGGAATTAGAATGGATCGTACAAATGAATTAGAATGGATAGTACGAATGAATTAGAATAGATTGTGCGAAAGAATTAGAATGGATCGTACGAATGAATTAGAATGGATCCATTCTATTCTAATTCATTCGCACGATCCATTCTATTTCCTTCGTACGACCCATTCTATTTCATTCGTATGATCCATTCTAATTCCTTCATACGATCCATTCTAATTCAATCGCATGAATGCATCCAATCAAATTCATATGTACGATCCATTCTAATTCCTTCATACGATGCATTTTAATTCATTCATACAATCCATTCTAATTCATTCGCACGAATGTATCCATTCTAATTTATTCGTACAATCCATTCCGATCCAATCTAATTCATTCATATGATCCATTCTAATTCATTCGCACGAATGTATCTATTCTAATTCATTCCATTCGTGCGAATGAATTAGAATGGATCATACGAATGAATCGTGCGAATGAATTGGAATGGATTGTGCGAATGAATTAGAATGAATCGTATGAATAAATCATGTAAATGAATTAGAGCGGATCGTACGAATGAATTAGAATGGATCGTACGAATGAATTAGAATGGAATCATTCCCATGGATACATTCGTGTGAATGAATTAGAATGGATCGTATGAATGAATTAGATTGGATCGTATGAATGAATTAGAATGGATCGTACGTATGAATTAGAGTTGATACATTCGTGCGAATGAATTAGAATGGATCATACGAAGGAATTAGGGTGGATCGTATGAAAGAATTAGAATAGATACATTCGTGCGAAAGAATTAGAATGGATTGTATGAATGAATTAGAATTGATCGTATGAATGAATTAGAATTGATCATGTGAATGAATTAGAATAGAATGGATCCATTCTAATTCATTCGTACGATCCATTCTAATTCATTCGCACGAATGTATCCATTCTAATTCATTCGTACGATCCATTCAAATTTATTCATACGATCCATTCTAATTCATTCGTACGATCAATTCTAATTCATTCGCATGATCCATTCTAATTCATTCAGACGATCCATTCTAATTCATTCATACAATCCATTCCAATTCTTTCGCACGAATGTATCCATTCTAATTCATTCGTACGATCCACTCAAATTTCTTTGTACAATCCATTCTAATTCATTCGTACGATCCATTCTAATTCATTCGCACGATCCATTCTAATTCTTTCGCACGAATGTATCCATTCTAATTCATTCGTACGATCCACCCTAATTCCTTCGTATGATCCAATCTAATTCATTCGTACGATCCATTCTATTTCATCCGTATGATCCATTCTAATTCATTCATACGATCCATTCTAATTCATTCTCATGAATGTATCCATTCGAATTCATTCATACGATCCATTCTAATTCATTCGCACGAATGTATCCATTCTAATTCATTCGTACGATTCATTCTAATTCATTCGCACAATCTATTCTAATTCATTCGTATGATCCATTCTAAATCATTCGCACGATCCATTCTAATTCATTCATACGATACATTTGAATTCATTCATACGATCCATTCTAATTCATTCGAACGATCCATTCTAATTCTTTCGTACGAATGTATCCATTCTAATTCATTCATACGATCTATTCTAATTGATTCGCACGAATGTATCCATTCTAATTCATTCATACGATCCATTCGAATTCATTCATACGACCCATTCTAATTCATTCATACGATACATTCTAATTTATTCGCACGAATGTATCCATTCTAATTCATTCGTACGATCCATTCAAATTCATTTGTACGATCCATTCTAATTCATTCATACAATCCATTCTAATTCTTTTGCACGAATGTATCCAATCTAATTCATTCGTACGATCCATTCTAATTCCTTCGTACAATCCATTCTAATTCCTTCGTACGATCCATTCGAATTCCTTCGTACGATCCATTCTAATTCATTCCCATGAATGTATCCATTCTAATTCATACGTACGATCCATTCTAATTCATTCCCATGAATGTATCCATTCTAATTCATACGTACGATCCATTCTAATTCATTCATACGATCCAATTCATACGTACGAATAAATTAGATTGTGCGAATGAATTAGAATGGATTAGAATGGATCGTACGAAGGTATTAGAATGGATCATACGAATGAAATAGAATGGATCGTACGATCCATTCTAATTCATTCGTACAATCCATTCTAATTCATTCGCACGATCCATTCTAATTCAATTGTATGATCCATTCTAATTTATTCATACGATCCAATCTAATTCATTCGTATGATCCATTCTATTTTATTGGTACGACCCATTCTAATTCATTCGTGCGATCCATTCTAATTCATTCATACGATCCATTCTAATTCCTTCGTAAGATCCATTCTATTTCATTCGTATGATCCATTCTAATTCCTTTGTACGATCCATTCTAATTCATTCCCATGAATGTATCCATTCTAATTCCTTCGTACGATCCATTCTAATTCCTTCTTACGATCCATTCTAATTCATTCGCACGATCCATTCTAATTCATTCATACAATCCATTCTAAATCCGTCATATGATCCATTCTAATTCATTCGTACGATCCATTCTAATTCATTCATACGATCCATTCCAATTCATTCATACGATCCATTCTAATTCATTCATACGATCCATTCTAATTCATTCGCACGAATGTATCCATTCTAATTAATTCATACGATCCATTCTAATTTATTCGCACAATCTATTCTAATTCATTTGTACGATCCATTCTAATTATTTCGCACGATCCATTCTAATTCATTTGCACGATCCATTCAAATTTTTTCATATAATCCATTCTAATTCTTTTGCACGAATGTATCCATTCTAATTCCTTCGTATGATCCATTCTAATTCCTTCGTACGATCCATTCTAATTCATTCACACGATCCATTCAAATTCATTCATACAATCCATTCTAATTCTTTTGCACGAATGTATCCATTCTAATTCATTCATACGATCCATTCTAATTCCTTCGTACGATCCATTCTAATTCCTTCGTACGATCCATTCTATTTCATTCGTATGATCCATTTTAATTCCTTCGTATGATCTATTCTATTTCATATGATCCATTCTATTTCATTCATACGATCCAGTCTAATTCATTCGCATGATCCATTCTAATTCATTCACACGAGCCATTCTAATACATTCGTACGATCCATTCTAATTCATTCGAACGATCCATTCGAATTCATTCATACGATCCATTCTAATTCATTCATACGATCCATTCTAATTCATTCACATGAATGTATCCATTCTAATTCATTCGTACGATCCATTCTAATTCATTCGCATAATCTATTCTAATTCATTCGTACGATCCATTCTAATTCATTCGCACGATCCATTCTAATTCATTTGCACGATCCATTCTAATTCATTCATACAATCCATTCTAATTCTTTTGCACGAATGTATCCATTCTAATTCCTTCGTACGATCCATTCTAATTCCTTCGTACAATCCATTCTAATTCCTTCATACGATCCATTCTATTTTATTCGTATGATCCATTCTAATTCCTTCGTACGATCCTTTCTAATTCATTCCCATTAATGTATCCATTCTAATTCATACGTATGATCCATTTAATTCATTCATACGATCCAATCTAATTCATTCACACGATCCATTCTAATTCATTCGCACGAATGTATCCATTCTAATTCATTCGTATGATCTATTCTAATTCATTCGCACAATCTATACTAATTCATTCGTACGATCCATTCTAATTCATTAGCACGATCCATTCTAATTCTTTCGTACGATCCATTCTATTTTATTCGTACGATCCATTCTTACTCATTCGTACGATCCATTCTAATTCATTCGCACGAATGTATGCATTCTAATTCATTCGTATGATCCATTCTAAGTCATTCGAACGATCCATTCTAATTCATTCATACGATCCAATCTAATTCATTCATACGATCCATTCCCATTCATTCGCACGAATGTATCCATTCTAATTCATTCGTATGATCCATTCTAATTCATTCGCATAATCTATTCTAACTCATTCGTACGATCCATTCTAATTCATTAGCACGATCAATTCTAATTCATTCGTACGATCAATTCTATTTCATTCGTACGATCCATTCTTACTCATTCGCACAAATGTATCCATTCTAATTCTTTCGTACGATCCATTCTAATTCATTCGCACGATCCATTCTAATTTATTCATATGATCTATTCTAATTCATTCGTACGATCCATTCTAATTCATTTGCACGATCCATTCTAATTCATTCATACGATCCATTCTAATTCATTCATACAATCCATTCTAATTCTTTCGCATGAACGTATCCATTCTAATTCATTCGTATGAACCACCCTAATTCCTTCGTATGATCCATTCTAATTCATTCGCACAAATCTATACATTCTAATTCATTCGTACGATCCATTCGAATTCATTCATACGATCCATTCTAATTCATTCCTACGATCCATTCTAATTCATTCCTACGATCTATTCTAGTTCATTCGTACGATCCATTCAAATTCATTCATACGATCCATTCGAATTCATTCATACGATCCATTCTAATTCATTCGTACGATCCATTCTAATTCATTCGCACGATCCATTCTAATTCATTCGTATGATCCATTCGAATTCATTCATACGATCCATTCTAATTCATTCATACGATCCATTCTAATTCATTCGCACGAATGTATCCATTCTAATTTATTCATACGATCCATTCTAATTCATTCGCACGATCCAATCTAATTAATTCACACGATCCATTCTAATTCATTCGTACGATCCATTCTAATTCATTCGTACGGTCCATTCTAATTCCATCGTACAATCCATTCTATGAATGAATTAGAATTAGAATGGATACATTCTATTTCATTCGTACAATCCATTCTAATTCATTCGCACGAATATATCCATTGTAATTCATTCATACGATCAATTCGAATTCATTCATACGATCCATTCTAATTCATTCATACGATCCATTCTAATTCATTCATAAGATCCATTCTAATTCATTCGCACGAATGTATTCATTCGGACGAATGTATTCATTCAAACGAATGTATTCATTCGCACGAATGTATTCATTCGCACAATCTATTCTAATTCATTCGTACGATCCATTCTAATTCATTAGCACGATCCATTCTAATTCATTCGTACGTTCATTCTATTTCATTCGTACGATCCATTCTTACTTATTCGTACGATCCATTCTAATTCATTCGCACAAATGTATCCATTCTAATTTATTCGTACGATCCATTCTAATTCATTCGCACGATCCATTCTAATTCATTCATACGATCCATTCTAATTTATTCGTACGATCCATTCTAATTCATTCGCACAATCTATTCTAATTCATTTGTAAGATCCATTCTAATTCATTAGCACTATCCATTCTAATTCATTCGTACGATCTATTCTATTTCATTCGTACGATCCATTCTTACTCATTCGTACGATCTATTCTAATTAATTCGCACGAATGTATCCATTCTAATTCATTCGTACGATCCATTCTAATTCATTCACATGATCCATTCTAATTCATTCATACGATCCTTTCTAATTCATTCATATGATTCATTCTAATTAATTCATACAATCCATTCTAATTCTTTCACACGAATGTACCCATTCTAATTCATTCGTACGATCTACCCTAATTCCTTTGTATGATCCATTCTAATTCATTCGCACGAATGTATCAATTCTAATTCATTTTCGCACGATCCATTCGAATTCATTCATACGATCCATTCTAATTCATTCATACGATCCATTCTAATTCATTCGCACGAATGTATCCATTATAATTCATTCGTACGATCCATTCTAATTCATTCGCACAATCTATTCTAAGTCATTCGTATGATCCATTCTAATTCATTCGCACGATCCATTCTAATTTATTTGCACGATCCTTTCTAATTCATTCATACAATCCATTCTAATTCTTTCGCACGAATATATCTTTTCTAATTCATTCGTACGATCCATTTTAATTCATTCGAACAATCTATTCTAATTCATTCGTACGATCCATTCGAATTCATTCATACGATCCATTCTAATTATTCGTATGATCCATTCTAATTCCTTCACACGATCGATTCTAATTCATTCCCATGAATGTATCCATTCTAAAGAATGGATCGTACGAATGAATTAGAATAGATAGTATGAATGGATTATAATGGATCGTGCGAATGAATTAGAATGGATCGTACGAATTAATTAGAATGCATTCATTCGTGCGAATGGATTAGAATGGATCGTACGAATGAGTAAGAATGGATCATACGAAAGAAATAGAATGGATCATACGAATGAATTAGGATGGATCGTGCTAATGAATTAGAATAGATCGTACGAATGAATTAGAATGGATTGTGCGAATGATGAATTAGAATGGATCGTGCAAATGAATTAGATTGGATCATGCGAATGAATTAGAATCGATTGTACGAATGAATTAGAATGCATACATTCGTGCGAATGAATTAGAATGGATCGTATGAATGAATTAGATTGGATCGTATGAATGAATTAGAATGGATCGTATGAATGAATTAGAATGGATCGTACGAATGAATTAGAATAAATTAGAATGGGTCGCTTCTAATTCCTTCGTACGATCCATTCTAATTCAATCCCATGAATGTATCCATTCTAATTCATATATACGATCCATTCTAATTCATTCATAACGTACGATCCATTCTAATTCCTTCGTACAATCCATTCTATTTTGTTCGTATGATCCATTCTAATTCCTTCGTACGATCCATTCTAGATCATTCCCATGAATGTATCCATTCTAATTCATGCGTACGATCCATTCTAATTCATTCATACGATCCAATCTAATTCATTCATACGATCCATTCTAATTCATTCGCACGAATGTATCCATTCTAATTCATTCGCACAATCTATTCTAATTCATTCGTACGAGCCACACTAATTCATTAGCACGTTCCATTCTAATTCATTCGTACGATCCATTCTATTTCATTCGTACGATCCATTCTTACTCATTCATACGATCCATTCTAATTCATTCGCACAAATGTATCCATTCTAATTCATTCTAACGATCCATTCTAATTCATTCGCACGATCCATTCTAATTAATTCGTACGATCCATTCTAATTCATTCATAGAATCCATTCTAATTCATTCGTACGATCCATTCTAATTCATTCGCACGATCCATTCTATTTCATTCGTATGACCCATTCTAATTCCTTCATACGATCCATTCTAGTTATTTCCCATGAATGTATCCATTCTAATTCATACGTACGATCCATTCTAATTCCTTCATACGATCCATTCTAATTCATTCATACGATCCATTCTAATTCTTTCGCACGAATGTATCCATTCTAATTCATTCGTACGATCCATTCCGATCCAATCTAATTCATTCATACGATCCATTCTAATTCATTCGCACGAATGTATCCATTCTAATTCATTCCATTCGTGCGAATGAATTAGAATGGATCATACGAATGAATCGTGCGAATGAATTAGAATGGATTGTGCGAATGAATTAGAATGAATCGTATGAATAAATCATGCAAATTGATTAGAATGGATCGTACGAATGAATTAGAATGGATCGTACAATGAATTAGAATGGATTCATTGCCATGGATACATTCGTGAGAATGAATTAGAATGGATCTTATGAATGAATTAGATTGGATCGTATGAATGAATTAGAATGGATCGTACGCATGAATTAGAATGGATACATTCGTGCGAATGAATTAGAATGGATCATACGAAGGAATTAGGGTGGATCGTACGAATGAATTAGAATGGATACATCCGTGCAAAAGAATTAGAATGGATTGTATGAATGAATTAGAATGGATCGTATGAATGAATTAGAATGGATCGTGCGAATGAATTAGAATAGAATGGATCCATTCTAATTCATTCGTACTATCTATTCTAATTCCTTAGTATGATCCATTCTAATTCATTCGCACGAATGTATCCATTCTAATTCATTCGTACGATCCATTCGAATTCATTCATACGATCCATTCTAATTCATCGTACGATCCATTCTAATTCATTCGCACGATTCTTCCTAATTCATTCATACGATCCATTCTAATTCATTCATACAATCCATTCTAATTCTTTTGCACGAATGTATCCATTCTAATTCATTCGTACGATCCACCTTAATTCCTTTGTATGATCCATTCTAATTCATTCGCACGAATGTATCCATTCAAATTCATTCGTACGATCCATTCTAATTCATTCATACTATCCATTCTAATTCATTCATACGATCCATTCTAATTCATTCGCACGAATGTATCCATTCTAATTCATTCGTACGATCCAATCTAATTCATTCGCACGATCCAATCTAATTCATTCGCACGATCCATTCTAATTCATTCGTATGATCCATTTTATTTCATTCGTACGATCCATTCTTACTCATTCGTACGATCCATTCTAATTCATTCGCACGAATGTATCCATTCTAATTCATTCGTACGATCCATTCATTCGTAAGATCCATTCTAATTCATTCGTACGATCCATTCTAATTCATTTGCACGATCCATTCTAATTCATTCATACGATCCATTCTAATTCATTCGCACGATCCATTCTAATTCATTCGTAATTCGTTCACACGATCATTCAAAAGTTTACGTTGCGGCCTCAGACTTTGTATTTGGTTAAATACAAAGGTGCACCTTTGAATGAATTAGAATGGATCACACAGGGTTTCCCCACGATCAACTAACGTTCAAAGGTGCACCTTTGTATTCAACCAAATACAAAGTCTGAGGCCGCAACCTAAACACCTGAATGATCGTGCGAGTGAATTACGAATGAATTAGAATAGATTATGCAAATGAATTAGAGTAGATCGTGCGAATTAATTAGAATGGATCGTACGAATGAATTAGAATGGATCGTGCGAATGAATTAGAATGGATCGTACGAATAAATTAGAATGGATGCATTCGTGCGAATGAATTATAATGGATCGTACGAATTAGTAAGAATGGATCGTACGAATGAAATAGAATGGATCGTATGAATGAATTACAATGGATCGTGCTAATGAATTAGAACGGATCATACGAATGAATTAGAATAGATCGTGCGAATGAATTAGAATGGATCATACGAATGAATTGGAATGGATACATTCGTGCGAATGAATTAGAATGGATCGTATGAATGAATTAGAATGGATCGTATCAATGAATTCGAATGGATCGTACGAATGAATTAGAATGGATCATATGAAGGAATTAGGGTGGATCGTACGAATGAATTAGAATGGATACATTCGTGCGAAAGAATTAGAATGGATTGTATGAATGAATTAGAATGGATCGTATGAATGAATTAGAATGGATTGTGCGAATGAATTAGAATGGATTGTGCTAATGAGTAAGAATGGATCGTATGAATGAAATAGAATGGATCGTACGAATGAATTAGAATGGATCGTGCTAATAAATTAGAATGGATCGTACGAATGAATTAGAATAGATTGTGCGAATGAATTAGAATGGATCGTGCGAATAAATTAGAATGGATACATTCGTGCGAATCAATTAGAATAGTTCGTATGAATAAATTAGAATGAATCGTATGAATGAATTCGAATGGATCGTATGAATGAATTAGAATGGATACATTCGTGCGAATGAATTAGAATAGATCATACGAAGGAATTAGGGTGGATCATACGAATGAATTAGAATGGATACATTAGTGCAAAAGAATTAGAATGGATTGTATGAATGAATTAGAATGGATCGTATGAATGAATTAGAATGGATCGTGCGAATAAATTAGAATGGATCGTACGAATGAATTAGAATGGATCGTATGAATGAATTAGTATGGATCGTGCGAATGAATTAGAATGGATCGTACGAATGAATTAGAATGGATACATTCGTGCGAATGAATTAGAATGGATCGTACGAATGAGTAAGAATGGATCGTACGAATGAAAAAGAATGGATTGTACGAATGAATTATAATGGATCGTGCTAATGAATTAGAATGGATCATACGAAAGAATTAGAATAGATTGTGCGAATGATGAATTAGAATGGATCGTGCGAATGAATTAGATTGGATCATGCGAATGAATTAGAATCGATTGTACGAATGAATTAGCATGGATACATTCGTGCGAATGAATTAGAATGGATCGTATGAATGAATTAGATTGGATCGTATGAATGAATTAGAATGGATCGTATGAATGAATTAGAATGAAGTAGAATGGATCCCTTCTAATTCCTTCGTACGATCCATTCTAATTCATTCCCATGAATGTGTCCATTCTAATTCATACGTACGATCCATTCTAATTCATTCATAACGTACGATCCATTCTAATTCCTTCGTACGATCCATTCTATTTTGTTCGTATGATCCATTCTAATTCCTTCGTACGATCCATTCTAGATCATTCCCATGAATGTATCCATTCTAATTCATACGTACGATCCATTCTAATTCATTCATACGATTCAATCTAATTCATTCATACGATCCATTCTAATTCATTCGCACAAATGTATCCATTATAATTCATTTGTAAGATCCATTCTAACTCATTCGCACAATCTATTCAAATTCATTCGTACGAGCCACTCTAATTCATTAGCACGATCCATTCTAATTCATTCGTACGATCCAATCTATTTCATTCGTACGATCCATTCTTACTCATTCATACGATCCATTCTAATTCATTCGCACGAATGTATCCATTCTAATTCATTCTTACGATCCATTCTTATTCATTCGCACGATCCATTCTAATTCATTTGTACGATCCATTCTAATTCATTTATACAATCCATTCTAATTCATTCGTACGATCCATTCTAATTCATTCGCACGATCCATTCTATTTCATTCGTATGACCCATTCTAATTCCTTCATACGATCCATTCTAGTTCATTCCCATGAATGTATCCATTTTAATTCATACGTACGATCCATTCTAATTCCTTCATACGATCCATTCTAATTCATTCATACGATCCATTCTAATTCATTCGCACGAGTGTATCCATTCTAATTCATTCGTACGATCCATTCCGATCCAATTTAATTCATTCATACAATCCATTCTAATTCATTCGCACGAATGTATCCATTCTAATTCATTCCATTCGTGCGAATGGATTAGAATGGATCATACGAATGAATCGTGCGAATGAATTAGAATGGATTGTGCGAATGAATTAGAATGAATCGTATGAATAAATCGTGCAAATGAATTAGAATGGATCGTACGAATGAATTAGAATGGATCGTACGAATGAATTAGAATGGATTCATTCCCATGGATACATTCGTGCGAATGAATTAGAATGGATCGTTTGAATGAATTAGATTGGATCGTATGAATGAATTAGAATGGATCGTACGTATGAATTAGAATGGATACATTCATGCGAATGAATTAGAATGGATCATACGAAGGAATTAGGGTGGATCGTACGAATGAATTAGAATGGATACATTTGTGCAAAAGAATTAGAATGGATTGTATGAATGAATTAGAATGGATCGTATGAATGAATTAGAATGGATCGTGCGAATGAATTAGAATAGAATGGATCCATTCTAATTCATTCGTACTATCCATTCTAATTCCTTCGTATGATCCATTCTAATTCATTCCCACGAATGTATCCATTCTAATTCATTCGTACGATCCATTCGAATTCATTCATACGATCCATTCTAATTCATCGTACGATCCATTCTAATTCATTCGCACGATCCATTCTAATTCATTCATACGATCCATTCTAATTCTTTTGCACGAATGTATCCATTCTAATTCATTCGTACGATCCACCCTAATTCCTTCGTATGATCCATTCTAATTCATTCGCACGAATGTATCTATTCAAATTCATTCATACGATCCATTCGAATTCATTCATACGATCCATTCTAATTCATTCATACGATCCATTCTAATTCATTCGCACGAATGTATCCATTCTAATTCATTCGTACAATCCAATCTAATTCACTCGCACGATACAATCTAATTCATTCGCACGATCCATTCTAATTCATTCGTACGATCCATTCTATTTCATTCGTATGATCCATTCTTACTCATTCGTACGATCCATCCTAATTCATTCGCACGAATGTATCCTTATTCGCACGATCCATTTCTAAATCATTTCATTCGATCCACTCTATTTCTTTCGTACGATCCATTCTTACTCATTCGTACAATCCATTCTAATTCATTCGCATGATCCAATCTAATTCATTCGCACGATCCATTCTAATTCATTCGTATGATCCATTCTATTTCATTCGTACGATCCATTCTTACTCATTCGTATGATCCATTCTAATTCATTCGCACGAATGTATCCATTCTAATTCATTCATACGATCCATTTTAATTCATTCGTATGATCCATTCTAATTCATTCGCACGATCCATTCTAATTCATTCATACGATCCATTCTAATTCATTCGTAAGATCCATTCTAATTCATTCGCACGATCCATTCTAATTCATTCGTAATTCCTTCGCACGATCATTCAGGAGTTTACGTTGCGGCCTCAGACTTTGTATTTGGTTAAATACAAAGGTGCACCTTTGAATGAATTAGAATGGATCACACAGGGTCTCCCCACGATCAACTAACGTTCAAAGGTGCACCTTGGTATTCAACCAAATACAAAGTCTGAGGCCGCAACCTAAACACCTGAATGATCGTGCGAATGAATTACGAATGAATTAGAATAGATTGTGCGAATGAATTAGAATGGATCGTGCGAATGAATTAGAATGGATCGTACGAATGAATTAGAATGGATCGTGCGAATGAATTAGAATGGATCATACGAATGAATTAGAATGGATACATTCATACGAATGAATTATAATGGATCGTACGAATGAGTAAGAATGGATCGTACGAATGAATTAGAATGGATCGTGCTAATAAATTAGAATGGATCGTACGAATGAATTAGAATAGATCGTGCGAATGAATTAGAATGGTTCGTATGAATTAATTAAAATGGATACATTCGTGCGAATGAATTAGAATGGATCGTATGAATGAATTAGAATGGATCGTATGAATGAATTCGAATGGATCGTACGAATGAATTAGAATAGATCATACGAAGGAATTAGGGTGGATCGTACGAATGAATTAGAATGGATACATTCATGCGAAAGAATTAGAATGGATTGTATAAATGAATTAGAATGGATCGTATGAATGAATTAGAATGGATCGTGCGAATGAATTAGAATGGATTGTGCTAATGAGTAAGAATGGATCGTACGAATGAAATAGAATGGATTATACGAATGAATTAGAATGGATCGTTCTAATGAATTAGAATGGATCGTACGAATAAATTAGAATAGATTGTGCGAATGAATTAGAATGGATCGTGCGAATAAATTAGAATGGATACATTCGTGCGAATGAATTAGAATGGTTCGTATGAATGAATTAGAATGGATTGTATGAATGAATTCGAATGGATCGTAGGAATGAATTACAATGGATACATTCGTGCGAATGAATTAGAATGGATCATACGAAGGAATTAGGGTGGATCGTACGAATGAATTAGAATGGATACATTAGTGCGAAAGAATTAGAATGGATCGTATGAATGAATTAGAATGGATCGTGCGAATAAATTAGAATGGATCGTACGAATAAATTAGAATGGATCGTATGAATGAATTAGAATGGATCGTGCGAATGAATTAGAATGGATCGTACAAATAAATTAGAATGGATACATTCGTGCGAATGAATTAGAATGGATCGTACGAATAAGTAAGAATGGATCGTACGAATGAAAAAGAATGGATTGTACGAATGAATTATAATGGATCGTGCTAATGAATTAGAATGGATCGTACGAATGAATTAGAATAGATTGTGCGAATGAATTAGAATGGATCGTACGAATGAATTAGAATGGATACATTCGTGCGAATGAATTAGAATGGATCGTATGAATGAATTAGAATGGATCGTGTGAATGAATTAGAATGGATCGTACGAATGAATTAGAATGTATACATTCGTGCGAATGAATTAGAATGGATCGTACGAATGAGTAAGAATGAAATAGAATGGATCGTACGAATGAATTAGAATAAATCGTGCTAGTGAATTAGAATGGATCGTACGAATGAATTAGAAAAGATTATGCGAATGAATTAGAATGGATCGTACGAATGAATTAAAATGGATACATTCGTGTGAATAAATTAGAATGGATCGTTTGAATGAATTAGATTGGATCATATGAATGAATTAGAATGGATCGTATGTATGAATTTGAATGGATACATTCATGGGAATGAATTAGAATGGATCGAACGAAGGAATTAGAATGGATCATACGAATGAAATAGAATGGATCGTACGAATGAAATAGAATGGATCGTACGAAGGAATTAGAAAGGATCGTACGCAGGACTTAGAATGGATCGTACGAATGAATTAGAACGGATACATTCGTGCAATCCATTCTAATTCTTTTGCACGAATGAATTAGAATGGATCATGCGAATGAATTAGAATGGATCGTGCTAATGAATTAGAATGGATCATACGAATGAATTAGAATAGATTGTGCGAATGAATTAGAATGGATCATACGAATGAATTAGAATGGATCGTATGAATGAATTAGAATGGATCGTGCGAATGAATTAGAATGGATCGTATGAATGAATTAGAATGGATACATTCGTGCCAATGAATTAGAATGGATCGTATGAATGTGTAAGAATGGATCGTATGAATGAAATAGAATGGATCGTACGAATGAATTTGAATGGATCGTGCGAATAAATTAGATTGGATCGTGCCAATGAATTAGAATGGATCGTACGAATGAATTAGAATGGATACATTTGTGCGAATGAATTAGAATGGATCATATGAATGAATTAGACTGGATCGTATGAATGAATTCGAATGGATCGTACGTATGAATTAGAATGGATCGTACGAATGAATTAGAATGGATCGTATGAATGAATTAGAATGGATCATGCGAACGAATTAGAATGGATCGTACGAATGAATTAGAATGGATACATTCGTGCGAATGAATTAGAATGGATCGTATGAATGAATTAGAATGGATCGTACGAATGAATTAGAATGGATACCTTCGTGCAAATGAATGAGAATGGATCGTACGAATGAGTAAGAATGGATCGTACGAATGAAATAGAATGGATTGTACGAATGAATTAGAATGGGTCGTGCGAATGAATTAGATTGGATCGTGCGAATGAATTAGAATGGATCGTACAAATGAGTAAGAATGGATCGTACGAATGAAATAGAATGGATCATATGAATTAATTAGAATGGATCATATGAATGAAATAGAATAGAACGTATGAATGAATTAGAATGGATCGTATGAATTAGAATGGATCGTATGAATGAATTAGAATGGATCGTGATAATGAATTAGAATGGATCGTATGAATGAATTAGAATGGATCGTATGAATGAATTAGAATGGATCGTACGAATGAATTAGAATGGATATATTCGTGCGAATGAATTAGAATGGATCGTACAAATGAGTAAGAATGGATCGTACGAATGAAATAGAATGGATCGTACGAATGAATTAGAATGGATCATGCGAATAAACTAGATTGGATCATGCGAATGAATTAGAATGGATCGTACGAATGAATTAGAATAGATACATTCGTGCGAATGAATTAGAATGGATCGTACGAATGAAATAGAATGGATCGTATGAATGAATTCGAATGGATCGTACGAATGAATTAGAATGGGTACATTCGTGTGAATGAATTAGAATGGATCATACGAAGGAATTAGGGTGGATCGTACGAATAAATTAGAATGGATACATTCGTGCGAAAGAATTAGAATGGATTATATGAATAAATTAGAATGGATCGTATGAATGAATTAGAATGGATCATGCGAATGAATTAGAATGGATCGTAGGAATGAATTAAAATTGATACATTCATGCGGATGAATTAGAATGGATCGTACGAATGAGTAAGAATGGATTGTACGAATGAAATAGAATGGATCGTACGAATGAATTAGAATGGTTCGTGCTAATGAATTAGAATGGATCGTACGAATGAATTACAATAGATTGTGCGAATGAATTAGAATGGATCATACGAATGAATTAGAATGGTTCGTATGAATGAATTAGAATGGATCGTGCGAATGAATTAGAATGGATCGTACGAATGAATTAGAATGGATATATTCGTGTGAATGAATTAGAATGGATCGTACGAATGAGTAAGAATGGATCGTACGAATGAAATAGAATGGATCGTACGAATGAATTAGAATGGATCGTGCTAATGAATTAGAATGGATCATACGAATGAATTAGAATAGATTGTGCGAATGCATTAGAATGGATCGTACGAATGAATTAGAATGGATCGTATGAATGAATTAGAAAGGATCGTGCGAATGAATTAGAATGGATCATACGAATGAATTAGAATGGATACATTCGTGCGAATGAATTAGAATGGATTGTATGAATGAATTAGAATCGATCGTATGAATGAATAGAATGGATCGTGCGAATGAATTAGAATGGATCGTACGAATGAATTAGAATGGATCGTATGAATGAATTAGAATGGATCATGCGACTGAATTAGAATGGATCGTACGAATGAATTAGAATGGATACATTTGTGCGAATGAGTTAGAATGGATCGTACGAATGAGTAAGAATGTATCGTATGAATAAAATAGAATGGATCGTACAAATGAATTAGAATGGATCATGCTAATGTATTAGAATGGATCGTACGAATGAATTAGAATGGATCGTACGAATGAATTAGAATGGATACATTCATGCAAAAGAATTAGAATGGATTGTATGAATGAATTAGAATGGATCGTATGAATGAATTAGAATGGATCGTGCGAATGAATTAGAATGGATCGTACGAATGAATTAGAATGGATCGTACGATTGAATTTGAATGGATCGTGCGAATGAATTAGAATGGATCGTACGAATGAATTAGAATGGATACATTCGTGCGAATGAATTAGAATGGATCGTACGAATGAGTAAGAATGGATCGTACGAATGAATTAGAATGGATCGAATGAATGAATTAGAATGGATCGTACAAATGAATTAGAATGGATCATACGAATGAATTAGAATAGATAGTGCGAATGAATTAGAATGCATCATACGAATGAATTAGAATGTATACATTCGTGCGAATGAATTAGAATGGATCGTATGAATGAATTAGATTGGATCGTATGAATGAATTAGAATGGATCGTACGTATGAGTTAGAATGGATACATTCATGGGAATAAATTAGAATGGATCGTACGAAGGAATTAGAATGGATCATACGAATGAAATAGAATGGATCATTTGAAGGAATTAGAATGGATCGTTCGAAGGAATTAGAATGGATCGTACGACTGAATTAGAAAGGATACATTCATGCAAAACAATTAGAATGGATTGTATGAATGAATTAGAATGGATCGTGCAAATGAATTAGAATGGATCGTGCGAATGAATTAGAATGGATCGTACGAATGAATTAGAATAGATTGTGTGAATGAATTAGAATGGATCGTATGAATGAATTCGAATGGATCGTACGAATGAATTAGAATGGATACATTCGTGCGAATGAATTAGAATAGATCGTGCGAATGAATTAGAATGGATCGTGCGAATGAATTAGAATGGATCGTACGAATGAAATAGAATGGATCGTACGAATGAATTAGAATGGATCGTGCGAATGAATTAGAATGGATCGTACGAATGAATTAGAATGGATACATTCGTACGAATGAATTAGAATGGATACATTCGTGCGAAAGAATTAGAATGGATTCTATGAATGAATTAGAATGGATCGTATGAATGAATTTGAATGGATCGTGCGAATGAATTAGAATGGATCGTACGAATGAATAAGAATGGATCGTATGAATGAATTAGAATGGATACATTCGTGCGAATGAATTAGAATGGATCTTATGAATGAATTAGAATAGATTGTGCGAATGAATTAGAATGGATATTAGAATGAATTATAATGGATCGTACGTATAAATTAGAATGGATTGATTCTAATTCATTCATACGATCCATTCTAATTCCTTCGTACGAACCATTCTAAATCCTTCGTACGATCCATTCTAATTCATTTGCACGATCCATTGTAATTCATTCATACAATCCATTCTAATTCTTTAGCACGAATGTATCTATTCTAATTCATTCGTATGATCCATTCTAATTCCTTCGTACGATCCATTCTAATTCATTCCCATGAATGTATCCATTCTAATTCATAGGTACGATCCATTCTAATTCATTCATACGATCCATTCTAATTCATTCGCACGAATGTATCCATTCTAATTCATTCGTACGATCCATTCTAATTCAATCGCACAATCTATTCTAATTCATTTGTACGACTCATTCTAATTCATTAGCATGATCCATTCTAATTCATTCGTACGATCCATTATATTTCATTCGTACGATCCATTCTTACTCATTCGCACAATCCATTCTAATTCATTCGTACGAATGTATCAATTCTAATTCATTCGTACGATCCATTCATTCGTACGATCCATTCTTACTCATTCGTGCGATCCATTCTAATTCATTCGCACGAATGTATCCATTCTAATTCATTCGTACGATCCATTCTAATTCATTCGCACGATCTATTCTAATTCATTCATACGATCTATTCTAATTCATTTGTACGATCCATTCTAATTCATTAGCATGATCCATTCTAATTCATTCGCACGATCCATTCTTACTCATTCATACGATCCATTCTAATTCATACGATCCATTCTAATCCATTCTAATTCCTTTGTACGAATAAATTAGAATGGATCATACGAAGGAATTAGGGTGGATCGTACGATTGAATTAGAATGGATATATTCGTGCGAAAGAGTTAGAATGGATTGTGCAAAGGAATTAGAATGGATCGTGTGATGAATTAGAATGGATCGTATGAATGAATTCGAATGGATCGTACGAATGAATTAGAATGGATCGTGCTAATGAATTAGAATGGATCGTACGAATGAAATAGAATGGATCGTACGAATAAATTAGAATGGATCGTGCTAATGAATTATAATGGATCGTACGAATAAATTAGAATGGATGATATGAAGGAATTAGGGTGGATCGTACGAATGATTTAGAATGGATACATTCGTACGAAAGAATTAGAATGGATTGTATGAATGAATTAGAATGGATCGTACAAATGAATTAGAATGGATCGTGCGAATGAATTAGAATGGATCATACGAATGAATTAGACTGGATCGTACGAATGAATTAGAATGGATCGTATGAATGAATTAGAATAGATCATGCGAATGAATTAGAATGGATACATTCGTGCGAATGAATTAGAATGGATCGTACGAATGAGTAAGAATGGATCGTACGAATGAAATGGAATGGATCGTACGAATTAATTAGAATGGATCGTGCTAATGAATTAGAATGGATCGTACGAATGAATAAGAATGGATTGTGCGAATAAATTAGAATGGATCGTACGAATGAATTAGAATGGATACATTCGTGTGAATGAATTAGAATAGATTGTATGAATGAATTAGATTGGATCGTATGAATGAATTAGAATGGATCATACGTATGAATTAGAATGGATACATTCTTGCGAATGAATTAGAATGGATCGTACGAAGGAATTAGAATGGATCATACGAATGAAATAGAATGGATCGTACGAAGGAATTAGAATGGATCGTACGAAAGAATTAGAATGGATCGTACGAAGGAATTAGAGCGAATGAATTAGAATGGATCGTACGAATGAGTAAGAATGGATCGTACGAATGAAATAGAATGGATCGTATGAATGAATTAGAATGGATCGTAAGAATGAATTAGAATGGATCGTATGAATGAATTAGAATGGATCGTCTGAATGAATTCGAATGGATCGTACGAATGAGTTAGAATGGATACAGTCAAGCGAATGAATAAGAAAGGATCATATGAAAGAATTAGGGTGGATCGTACGAATGAATTAGACTGGATACATTCGTGCGAAAGAATTAGAATGGATTGTATGAATGAATTAGAATGGAACGTATGAATGAATTAGAATGGATCGTGCGAATGAATTAGAATGGATCATACGAATGAATTAGAATGGATCGTATGAATGAATTAGAATGGATCGTGCGAATGAATTAGAATGGATCGTACGAATGAATTAGAATGGATACATTCGTGCGAATCAATTAGAATGGATCGTAAGAATGAGTAAGAATGGATCGTACGAATGAAATAGAATGGATCATACGAATGAGTATGAATGGATCGTACGAATGAAATAGAATGGATCGTACGAATGAATTTGAATGGATCGTGCTAATGAATTAGAATGGATCGTACGAATGAATTAGAATAGATTGTGCGAATGAATTAGAATGGATCGTACGAATGAATTATAATGGATACATTCGTGCGAATGAATTAGAATGGATCGTATGAATGAATTAGATTGGATCGTATGAATGAATTAGAATAGATCGTACGTAAGAATTAGAATGGACATATTCATGGGAATGAATTAGAATGGATCGTACGAAGGAATTAGAATGGATCATATGAATGAAATAGAATGGATCATACGAAGGAATTAGAATGGATCGTACGAAGGAATTAGAATGGATCGTACGAAGGAATTAGAATGGACCGTACGAAGGAATTAGAATGGATACATTCGTGCAAAAGAATTAGAATAGATTGTATAAATGAATTAGAATGGATCGTGCAAATGAATTTGAATGGATTGTGTGAATGAATTAGAATGGATCGTACGAATGAATTAGAATAGATTGTGCGAATGAATTAGAAAGGATCGTACGAATGAATTAGAATGGATACATTCATGCGAATAAATTAGAATGGAACGTATGAATGAATTAGAATGGATCGTATGAATGAATTTGAATGGATCGTACGAATGAATTAGAATGGATACTTGGTTCGAATGAATTAGATTGAATCATACGAAGGAATTAGGGTGGATCGTACTCTAATTCCTTCATACGATCCATTCGTACGATCCATTCTAATTCCTTCGTACGATCCATTCGAATTCATTCATACGATCCATTCTAATTCATTCATACGATCCATTCTAATTCATTCGCATGAATGTATCCATTCTAATTCATTCTTACGATCCATTCTAATTCATTCGCATGATCATTCGCATGATCCATTCTAATTCATCATTCACATAATCTATTCTAATTCATTCGTACGCTCTATTCTAATTCATTAGCACGATCCATTCTAATTCATTCGTACGATCCATTCTATTTCATTCGTACGATCCATTCTTACTCATTCGTACGATCCATTCTAATTCATTCGCACGAATGTATCCATTCTAATTCATTCGTACGATCCAGTCTACTTCATTCGCACGATCCATTCTAATTCATTTACACAATTCATTCTAATTCATACGTACGATCCATTCTAATTCATTCATATGATCCATTCTAATTCATTCATATGATCAATTCTAATTCATTCGCACGATCCATTCTAATCCATTCGTACGATCCATTCTTACTCATTCGTACGATCCATTTTAATTCATTCGCACGAATGTATCCATTCTAATTCATTCGTACGATCCATTCTAAATCCTTCGTACGATCCATTCTATTTCATTCATACGATCCATTCTAATTCATTCATACAATCTATTCTAATTCTTTCGCACGAATGTATCCATTCTAATTCATTCGTACGATCCACCCTAAATCCTTCGTATGATCCATTCTAATTCATTCGCACGAATGTATCCATTCTAATTCATTCGTACGATCCATTCGTACGATCCACACGAAGGAATTAGAATGGATCGTACGAGTGAATGAATTAGAATGGATCATACGTACGAATGTATTAGAATGGATAGATTCGTGTGAAAGAATTAGAATAGATTGTATGAATGAATTTGAATGGATCGTATGAATGAAATAGAATGGATTGTATGAAGGAATTAGAATGGATCGTACGAATGAATTAGAATGGATCGTACGAATGAGTAAGAATGGATCGTACGAATAAAATAGAATGGATCATACGAATGAATTAGAATGGATCGTGCTAATGAATTAGAAAGGATCGTACGAATGAATTAGAATAGATTGTGTGAATGAATTAGAATGGATCGTACGAATGAATTAGAATGGATCGTATGAATGAATTAGAATGGATCGTATGAATGAATTAGAATGGATCGTGCGAATGAATTAGAATGGATCGTACGAATGAATTAGAGTAGATACATTCGTGCGAATGAATTAGAATGGATCATACGAAGGAATTAGGATGGATCGTACGAATGAATTAGAATGGATACATTCTTGCGAAAGAATTAGAATGGATTGTATGAATGAATTAGAATGGATCGTATGAATGAATTAGAATGGATTATACGAATGAATTATAATGGATTATTCTAATTCATTCGTACGATCCATTCTAATTCATTTGTACGATCCATTCTAATTCATTCGTACGATCCATTCTAATTCATTCGTACGAACCATTCTTACTCATTCGTACGATCCATTCTAATTCATTCGTACGATCCATTCGAATTCATTCAGACAATCCATTCTAATCTATTCTAATTCATTCGTACGACCCATTCTAATGAATTCGTGCTAATGAATTAGATTGATACATTCATGCGAATGAATTAGAATGGATCGTATGAATGAATTAGAATGGATCGTATGAATGAATTAGAATGGATCGTACGAATGAATTAGAATGGATACATTCGTGCGAATGAATTAGAATGGATCGTATGATTGAATTAGATTGCATCGTATGAATGAATTAGAATGGGAATTAATTAGAATGGATCGTACGAATGAATTAGAATGGAGCGTACGAAGGAATTAGAATGGATACATTTGTACGATCTATTCTAATTCATTCATACAATCCATTCTAATTCTTTCGCACGAATGTATCAATTCTAATTCATTCGTACGATCCACCCTAATTCCTTCATATGATCCATTCTAATTCATATGCACGAATGTATCCATTCTAATCCATTCGTACGATCCATTCGAATTCATTCATACGATCCATTCTAATTCATTCGCACGATCCATTCTAGATCATTCATACGATCGATTCTAATTCATTCATACGATCGTGTGAATGAAATAGAATGGATCGTACGAATGAATTAGAATGGATACATGCGTGCGAAAGAATTAGAATGGATCATACGAAGGAATTAGGGTGGATCGTACGAATGAATTAGAATGCATACATTCGTCCAAAAGAATTAGAATGGATTGTATGAATGAATTAGAAAGGATCGTACGAATGTATCCATTCTAATTTCTTCGTACGATCCATTCTAATTCATTCGTACTATCCATTCTAATTCATTCATACGATCCATTATAATTCATTCATACGATCCAATCTAATTCATTCATACGATCCATTCTAATTCATTCGCACGAATGTATTCATTCTAATTCATTCGTACGATCCATTCTAATTCCTTCGTACGATCCGTTCTAATCCATTCTAATTCATTCATACGATCCATTCTACTCCATTCTAATTCATTCATACAATCCATTCTAATTTATTCTAATTCATTCATACGATCCATTCTAATTACATTCGCACGATCCATTCTAATTCATTCTAATTCATTTGTCGTATGATCCATTCTAATTCCTTCGTACGATCCATTCTATTTCATTTGTATGATCCATTCTAATTCCTTCATACGATCCATTCTAATTCATATGTACAATCCATTCTAATTAGAATTGATTGTATGAATGAGTAAGAATGGATCGTACGAATGAAATAGAATGGATCGTACGAATGAATTAGAATGGATCGTGCTAATGAATTAGAATGGATCGTACGAATGAATTTGAATAGATTGTGCGAATGAATTAGAATGGATCGTACGAATGAATTATAATGGATCGTATGAATGAATTAGATTGGATCGTATGAATGAATTAGAATGGATCGTACGTATGAATTAGAATGGATACATTCATGGGAATGAATTAGAATGGATCGTACGAAGGAATTAGAATGGATCATTCGAATGAAATAGAATTGATCGTACGAAGGAAATAGAATGGATCGTACGAAGGAATACGAATGGATCGTACGAAGGAATTAAAGTGGATCGTACGAATGAATTAGAATGGATTAGAATTAGAATGGATACATTCGTGCTAATGAATTAGAATGGATCATACGAATAAATTAGAATAGATTGTGCGAATGAATTAGAATGGATCATACGAATGTATTTGAATGGATCGTATGAATGAATTAGAATGGATCTTGCGAATAAATTAGAATATATTGTACGAAGGAATTAGAATGGATCATACGAATGAATTAGAATGGATACATTCGTGCATGGATACATTCATGCGAAGGAATTAGAATGGATCGTACGAATGGATCGTACGAAGGAATTAGAATGCATTAGAATGGATACATTCGTGCGAATGAATTAGAATGGATCGTATGAATGAACAAGATTGGATCGTATGAATGAATTAGAATGGATCGTACGTATGAATTAGAATGGATGGTACGAATGAATTAAAATGGATTAGAATTATCCATTCTAATTCATTCACACGAATGTATCCATTCTAATTCAATCGTACGATCCATTCTAATTCATTCACACGATCCATTCTAATTCCTTCGTTGGATCCATTCTAATTCATTAATACGATCCATTCTAATTCATTCGGACAAATGTATTCACTCTAATTCATTCGTACGATCCATTCTAATTCATTCGCACGATCCATTCTAATCCATTCTAATTCATCATTCGCACAATCTATTCTAATTCATTCGCACGATCCATTCTAATTCATTCATACGAACCATTCTAATTCATTCGTATGATCCATTCTAATTCATTCGCACGATCGATTCTAATTCATTCATATGATCCATTCTAATTCATTCGTACGATCCATTCTAATTCATTCGCACGATCTATTCTAATTCATTCATACGATCTATTCTAATTCATTAGCACGATCCAATCTAATTCATTTCAACGATCCATTCTATTTCATTCGTACGATCCATTCTTATTCATTCGTACGATTTAGAATGAATTAGAATGGATCGTACGAATGAATTAGAATGGATCGTATGAATGAATTAGAATGGATCGTGTGAATGAATTATTATGAATTAGAATCGATCGTACGAATGAATTAGAATGGATACATTCGTGCGAATGAATTAGAATGGATCGTACGAATGAATTTGAATAGATCGTATGAATGAATTAGAATGGATCTACGAATGAATTAGAATGGATACATTCGTGCGAATGAATTAGAATGGATCGTATGAATTAATTAGAATGGATCGCATGAATGCATTAGAATGGATCGTGCGAATGAATTAGAATGGATAAATTCATGCGAATGAATTAGAATGGATCGTACAAATGAATTAGAATGGATCGTACGATCCATTCTTATTCATTCGTACGATCCACCCTAATTCCTTCGTATGATCCATTCTAATTCATTCGCACGAATGTACCGATTCTAATTCATTCGCACGATCCATTCTAATTCATTTATACAATCCATTCTAATTCTTTCGCACGAATGTATCCATTCTAATTCATTCGTACGATCCACCCTAATTCCTTCGTACGATCCATTCTAATTCATTCGTACGATTCATCATTCGCTAATGAATTACAATGGATCGTGCGAATGAATTTGAATTGATCGTACGAATGAATTAGAATAGATTGTACGAATGAATTAGAATAGATCGTATGAATGAATTAGAATGGATCGTATGAATGAATTCGAATGGATCGTACGAATGAATTAGAATGAATCGTGCGAATGAATTAGAATGGATCATACGAATGAATTAGAATGGATCGTATGAATGAATTAGAATGGATCGTGCGAATGAATTAGAATGGATCGTACGAATGAATTATAATGGATTCATTCTAATTAGAATGGATTCATTCGTACGATCCATTCTAATTCATTCGCACGAATATATCCATTCTAATTCATTCGCACGATCCATTCTAATTCATTCGCACAATCTATTCTAATTCATTGGTACGATCCATTCTAATTTATTAGCACGATCCATTCTAATTAATTCGTACGATCAATTCTAATTCTTTTGAATCCATTCTAATCCATTCTAATCCATTCTAGTTCTTTCGCACGAATGTATCCATTCTAATCCATTCTAATTCATTCATACAATCCATTCTAATTCATTCGCACGAATGTATCCATTCTAATTCATTCGTACGATCCATTCTAATGAATTAGAATGAATTAGAATTAGAATGGATCGTACGAATGAATTAGAATGGATCGTGCGAATGAATTAGAATGGATCGTACGAATGAATTAGAATGGATACATTCGTGCAAATGAATTAGAATGGATCATATGAATGAATTAGAATGGATCGTATGAATGAATTAGAATGGATCGTATGAATAAGTTAGAATGGATCGTACGAATGAATTAGAATGAATTAGAATGGATCATATGAATGAATTAGATTGGATTATATGAATTAGATTGGATCGTACGAATGAATTAGAATGGATCGTACGAAGGAATTAGAATGGATCGTACATTATGAATGAATGAGAATGGATCGTAAGTATGAATTATAATGGATGCATTCATGGGAATTGAATGAATTAGAATGGATCGTACGAAGGAATTAGAATGGATCCATTCTAATTCATTCTAATTCATTTATATGATCCATTCTAATTCATTCATACGATCCATTCTAATTCATTCATACGATACAATCTAATTCATTCATATGATCCATTCTAATTCGTTCGCACGATCCATTCTAATTCATTCATACGATCCATTCTAATTCATTCATACGATCCAATCTAATTCATTCATACGATCCATTCTAAATTCCTTCGTACGATCCATTCTAATTCATTCGCACGATCCATTCTAATTCCTTCGTACGATCCATTCTAATTCATTCCTATGAATGTATCCATTCTAATTCATTCATATGATCCATTCTAATTCATTCGTACGATCCATTCTAATTCATTTGCACAATCTATTCTAATTCATTCATACGATCCTTCTAATTCATTAGCACGATCCATTCTAATTCATTCGTACGATCCATTCTAATTCATTCGCACAATCTATTCTAATTCCTTCGTACGAACCATTCTATTTCCTTCGTACGATCCGAATGTATCCATTCTAATTCATTCGTACGATCCATTCGAATTCATTCATACGATCCATTCTAATTCATTCATACAATCCATTCTAATTCATTCCCATGAATGTATCCATTCTAATTCAAATGTACGATCCATTCTAATTCATTCATACGATCCATTCTAATTGATTCGTACGATCCATTCTAATTCATTCGCACGATCTATTCTAATTCATTCATACGATCTATTCTAATTCCTTTGTATGATCGTACGAATGAGTAAGAATGGATCGTACGAATGACATAGAATGGATCGTACGAATGAATTAGAATGGATCGTGCGAATGAATTAGATTGGATCGTGCGAATGAATTAGATTGAATGGATTGAACGAATGAATAAGAATAGATTGTGAGAATGAATAAGAATGAATTAGAATAGATTGTATGAATGAATTAGAATGGATCGTATGAATGAATTAGAATGGATCGTACGATTGAATTAGAATGGATCGTGCAAATGAATTAGAATGGATCATACGAATGAATTAGAATGGATCGTGCTAATGAATTAGAATGGATCGTACGAATGAATTAGAATAGATTGTGCGAATGAATTAGAATGGATCGTACGAATGAATTAGAATGGATACATTCGTGCGAATGAATTAGAATGGATCGTATGAATGAATTAGATTGGATCGTATGTATGAATTAGAATGGATCGTAAGTATGAATTAGAATGGATACATTCATGGGAATGAATTAGAATGGATCGTACGAAGGAATTAGAATGGATCATACGAATGAAACAGAATGGATCGTACGAAGGAATTAGAATGGATCGTACGAAAGAATTAGAATGGATCGTACGAAGGAATTAGAGCGAATGAATTAGAATGGATCGTACGAATGAGTAAGAATGGATCGTACGAATGAAATAGAATGGATCATATGAATGAATTAGAATGGATCGTGCGAATGAATTAGATCGTACGAATGAATTAGAATGGATCGTATGAAGGAATTAGAATGGATCGTGCAAATGAATTTGAATAGATCATACGAATAGATTAGAATAGATTGTACGATCCATTCTAATTCATTATAATTACTTCATACGAATGAAATAGAATGGATCGTACGAAGGAATTAGAATGGATCGTACAAATGAATTAGAATGGATCGTACGAATGAATTAGAATAGATTATGCGAATGAATTAGAATGGATCCTACGAATGAATTAGAATGGATACATTCTATTCTAATTTATTTGCACGATCCGTTCTATTTCCTTCGTACGACCCATTCTATTTCATTCGTATGGTCCATTCTAATTCCTTCGTACGATCCATTCTAATTCATTCGCATGAATGTATCCATTCTAATTCATATGTACGATCCGTTCTAATTCCTTCATACGATCCATTCTAATTCATTCATACGATCCATTCTAATTCATTCGCACGAATGTATCCATTCTAATTTATTCGTACGATCCATTCCGATCCAATCTAATTCATTCATATGATCCATTCTAATTCATTCGCACGAATGTATCTATTCTAATTCATTCCATTCGGGCGAATGAATTAGAATGGATCATACGAATGAATTAGAATGAATTAGAATGGATCGTATGAATGAATTAGGTTGGATCGTATGAATGAATTAGAATGGATCGTACGTATGAATTAGAATGGATACATTCGTGCGAATGAATTAGAATGGATCATATGAAGGAATTAGGGTGGATCGTATGAATGAATTAGAATGGATACATTCGTGCAAAAGAATTAGAATGGATTGTATGAATGAATTAGAATGGATCTTATGAATGAATTAGAATGGATCGTGCGAATGAATTAGAATAGAATGGATCCATTCTAATTCATTCGTACGATCCATTCTAATTCCTTCATATGAACCATTCTAATTCATTAGCACGAATGTATACATTCTAATTCATTCGTACGATCCATTCGAATTCATTCATACGATCCATTCTAATTCATTCGTACGATCAATTCCAATTCATTCGCACGATCCATTCTAATTCATTCAGACGATCTATTCTAATTCATTCATACAATCCATTCTAATTCTTTCGCACGAATGTATCCATTCTAATTCATTCGTACGATCCACTCTAATTCCTTTGTACAATCCATTCTAATTAATTCGTACGATCCATTCTAATTCATTCGCACGATCCATTCTAATTCTTTCGCATGAATGTATCCATTCTAATTCATTCGTATGATCCACCCTAATTCCTTCGTATGATCCATTCTAATTCATTCATACGATCCATTCTAATTCATTCGTACGATCCATTCGAATTCATTCGTACGATCCATTCTAATTCATTCATACGATCCATTCTAATTCATTCGCATGAATGTATCCATTCGAATTCATTCATACGATCCATTCTAATTCATTCATACGATCCATTCTAATTCATTCGCACGAATGTATCCATTCTAATTCATTCGTACGATTCATTCTAATTCATTCGCACAATCTATTCTAATTCATTCGTACGATCCATTCTAATTCATTCGCACGATCCATTCTAATTCATTCATACGATCCATTCGAATTTATTCATACGATCCATTCTAATTCATTCGTACGATCCATTCTAATTCTTTCGTACGAATGTATCCATTCTAATTCATTTATACGATCCATTTTAATTGATTCGCACGAATGTATCCATTCTATTTCATTCGTACGATCCATTCAAATTCATTCATACGATCCATTCTAATTCATCATACGATCCATTTTAATTTATTCGCACGAATGTATCCATTCTAATTCATTCGTACGATCCATTCTAATTCATTTGTACGATCCATTCTAATTCATTCATACAATCCATTCTTATTCTTTTGCACGAATGTATCCATTCTAATTCTTTCGTACGATCCATTCTTATTTGTTCGTACGATCCATTCGAATTCCTTTGTACGATCCATTCTAATTCATTCCCATGAATGTATCCATTCTAATTCATACATACGATCCATTCTAATTCATTCATATGATCCAATTCATACGCACGAATAAATTAGATTATGCGAATGAATTAGAATGGATCGTACGAATGAATTAGAATGGATTAGAATGGATCGTACGAAGGAATTAGAATGGATCATACGAATGAAATAGAATGGATCGTACGATCCATTCTAATTCATTCGTACAATCCATTCTAATTCATTCGCACGATCCATTCTAATTCAATCGTATGATCCATTCTAATTCATTCATACGATCCAATCTAATTCATTCGTACGATCCATTCTATTTCATTGGTACGATCCATTCTAATTCATTCGTGCGATCCATTCTAATTCATTCGTACGATCCATTCTTATTTCTTCATAAGATTCATTCTATTTTATTCGTATGATCAGCACCAGTTCCCCCCTCTGCCTACGGAATCTCTTAGACCCCAGGACTCCAAGGGATGGGGAACTAGCCCGGGAATCCGCCCCCCCCCCCGTGCTCGCCAAGTCATCTTGACAGGGAGCGAAATCCACATTGGGCCGAAGGGGCCTTAGGCAAAGAGCTCGCTCAGGAGCTCACCCAAGCTCGCCCAAAGCTCTCTCGAGAGCTCGTCCAAGCTCGTTCAGGAGCTCACCTAAGCTCGTTCAGGAGCTCGCCAAGCTCGCGCTAGAGCTCGCCCAAAGCTCACTTAGGAGCTCGCCAAGCTCGCGCTAGAGCTCGCCCAAAGCTCACTTAGGAGCTCGCCAAGCTCGCGTGGGAGCTCGCCTAAGCTCGCGCAGAAGCTCGCCCAAGCTCGCTTAGGAGCTCGCCAAGCTCGCGTGGGAGCTTGCCTAAGCTCGCGCAGGAGCTCGCCCAAGCTCGCCCCGGAGCTCGCTGAAGCTAGCGCGAGAGCCCGCCCAAGCTCGCCGAAACCCCCTTGTTTATCGAAGAGGTCGCTCCTGCGAGGTCCGACTCTTGATAAATATGGAAGGCAAGGTGGAGCAATGGAAGGCGAGCTCGCCCTGACTTCCCGCCTGAAGTCGCCCACACTAGAGCAGCATGAAGGGTTGCCAGGTGTCGAAACCCCACGGAAGCTACGTGGATGATTGTAGTCCACGGAAGCCCGCCAGAGTCAGTTAGAGACCTCCCAGACTTGAATATTCTAGGAGAGCCACCTGGCAGCAACAAGAAAGATGCTCTCCCCCACTCAAACCGCCTGGTAGGCTCGACGACAAAGAATGTCAGGGGTGCGAGTACCAAGGACTGTCAGAGACCCACGCGAGCCAGAACGTGGGGGTCTAGAAGGCGCTGGAAAGAATCTCCACATGTCGGGCAATGGTAGGTCGCCAATGTCTATAAATGCCCACCCCCAGGCTCCAGAGTACAGGTTCGAAACCCTTTTCCCTACCACTTTCGCCTACTGCATCTCGCCGTTATGCACCTGAGACTGACTTGAGCGTCGGAGGGTCTGCGCTCCTAAGGGAGCCAGCCGTTCTTATGCTTTTTATTTGTCTTGCAGGTAGCCCGCACGGACCAGCGAAAAATCCCCCAAACATTTGGCGCCGTCTGTGGGATATTCGACTGGTTCCTGCGAGAACACCCATGACCACACGGTTGAGCGCCGTCGGCTCTCGTAACCCAAAAGATGGCTCCGGCGACAAGGGGACGCCGGCGACCGGGGACCCGTGCGAGATCTGCGCGCAGCGAACCTCCTATTGAGACCCCTCAGCCCCAGGTCCCGCTCAGTGACCAGTTCTTGTTGGAGATGTTAGCCACCCAGCGGGCCATGATGGAGGAACTGACGCGATTGCGTCAGGCTCCGGCGGCCAGCCGACGGTCTGGGCTGGCGAATACGGCACCTCCGGTGCGACCACCAGCTTCAACATCGTGCCCGCTCACGACCGCTCTGGCGCGGCAGGTTTCTCATCCGGAACCCCCGGTCGGGAGAGCGACCGTGCGCAGGGTGCCGGAAACCCCACTTACGAGGTTGCAGAAGCTAGTAACCCAGCGGTCTAGCAACCAGGCGACCTCGCGCGCGACCATCCCTTGTCGTCGTAGCCGGAGCGTCGATTCTGACGGGTCGGAGGCAAGGTCTCTAGAGTGGGATCGCGACCCGCGCCATCGGCGACGAGGGAAAGAGCCTGCGGTGGCTATACTTTTCGAAGCTCGCGAGGCAACGACCTCCCACAGACCAACTGACGCGCTGAAGGAATCCGCGGGCGAACAGCAAGGAGGCCACCGAGCGGTGGCCCCCGAGGGTCGCCGCGGGGTGGGTCTGACCTTACCACGAGGGAGCGTACAAGACCGCCTAGGACCTGCGCAGCCGCCTCTGGGAGTTCTCCCCAGGCACTGGCAGCGATCTAGTGCGCCAGTAGATTTACTGGAAGACCTCGCCGCCCACGGAGGTAGCTCGCCTTTCACCAGCGAGGTCCACCAAGGGGGTTTTCCGCATCACTGGACCCCGCCGAAGTTTGTATTGTTCGACGGGTCGCAGGATCCCGTTGACCATCTTTTGGCCTACAGAAAGCTTCTGTTTTTCCGGGACCAAGACCACGTCTTGTGCCGAGCATTCCCGAGCAGTTTGACCAGCTCGGCGTTGAACTGGTTCCACAAGTTGCAGCCCGGCATGATCCCCGACTTTCCAACTCTCTCTAGGCTATTCCTGGAGCAGTATCGCTGCAATAGGCAGCCCCCGAAAAGAATCGAGTCTCTGTTTACTTTAGCCATGGGAGCTCGCGAAACGCTCCGGTGCTTCGCAACGTGATTCCGAAGCGCCTACCTTGCTCTGGAAGACGCGGCGGGCCAAGATCGTACCATGGTGAGTGCTTTCAGAAGCGCCCTCCCCGAGGGAGGCAAGCTTCATGACGCTCTAGTGATCAAAGATCCTCGCACGATGGTTGAACTATTTGCCCTGGTTCAGCAACACATCAAGCTCGAAGATGCGGTGCTAGACTGGAAGGGAAAGGCAGTCGAGCAGCGACCTCCTCCGGCTCTGCGACCTCTTGTCGTTAAGGCCGTGGAGAGGAGGGAGGTGCCACTAGCGATGCCTTCGCCCGGACCGCCCGCAACTCCTGCTGTACAGCCCGCTGAAGCTCCCACGGCGGTCGCTGGAAGGCCGGCGAACTGGCGCCTGCCTCCGGGACCCGGGGAGCGGGACTTCACCGTGCTAACCCACTCGCCAGGGCAAATCTTTCATCAGATTCGGAATGAACCTTTCTTCCAGTACCCACCACCCCTGCAGATCAGAGAACCCGGCTCTACCGACAACTCACGGCGATGCGCTTTTCATCGAAGCCCTGGGCATCACACTAACAGATGCCGGGCTCTGAAGAACCACTTGGAGGATTTGGTCGCCTTGGGACACTTGAGCCAATTCATCTCGCCCCCGAGGAGATTCGAGGTGATACCAGAACGAGCCCCTCGGGAGGGAGATCGCCCAGGACTCGCGGAGCCCGCCTTACCTCCGCCTCCCCCGGGAGGACCGGCGATCTGTCATACCATTAGCGGGCGGCTGAGCGGCCCGAGATCCAGTAATGAAGCCTGCCGACGAGTTAGGGAGATGGAGCGGGCACAGAAGGTATTTTCCGTCTCGCTAACTCCTACTTTACTTCAAGTACCGAGGGTGGAAGCCCACGATTTTCTCTTGTTTTCGGAAGATGACATGGCTGGGGTCGTTACGCCCCACAATGACCCCCTCGTCATACGCCTGATGATGGCTAACATCGAGGTGAGGCGAGCTCTGGTTGATTCGGGGAGCGTCGTTGACATCCTTTTTCTGTCGGTCTACCTGCGAATGGGGTTGAGACTTGCCGACCTGTCTCCCTCAACGAGCTCCCTCAGTGGATTCACCGGCGAGGTCGCCAAAGTGGCAGGAGAGATAACCCTTACTGTGATCGCGGGCCCGGAGGCTCGCCAAGTCCGCTTCACGGTAGTGGACGGAAGTTCCGCATTTAATGCCATCCTTGGGCGACCTTGGCTAAGGCAAATGAATGCGGTATCTTCACCCAACCATCAGGCCCTCAAATTCCCAACCACGAGCGGGGTCGTAGTTATTCGGGGTGATCAGGTAACTGCTACCAGATGCGAGCAGGATGTTCTTCACCTCATGGACATGGAGGTCGCCGAGGCCAAGAGGCCCGCACCCTCCTAGCAATTACCGCCCGCTACGAGCGAGCTACTGGGGAGCCCGCTGGAGGCCTCCTCGCTTAAGTCCCCTACTCCATCCCCGGGTGGGAGCGGTGTGGATCTTAAGTTGGAGGAGGAAGGTCGCCTGACAACCCCCAAGAGAGGAAGTTTTCCAGTTGCCGAACCACTTCAAGAGGTCGACATTGGCGGCAGAGAAGGGCCAAGAGTTGTTAGTCTCGGGACCTCGCTAACCAAGGGCGAGGTCCTGGTCATAACCAACTTGCTCAGGGAATACCGTGACGTATTCGCCTGGAGCTTCGCGGACATGCCAGGGATTGACCCGGAGGTCGCCTGTCATCGTCTGCACACCATGAAAGAGTTCCCGCCGGTCAAGCAGAAAGCTCGGCACATACCTGCTGCGAAGTCCGTTGCAGTAGCGGCGGAGATAGACAAGCTAGAGCGGGCTGGCTTCATCCGCGAGGCGCACTTCCCTGAGTGGATCTCCAATATCGTGGCGGTGCCCAAGAAGAGCGGAGCGGTCAGAGTGTGCATTGACTTCTCCGACCTCAATAAGGCATGCCCGAAGGATGGTTTTCCTCTTCCGAGAATAGGCGCGCTGGTCGACGCAGCTGTCGGGTTCCAGGCCCTGTCCTTCATGGACGGATATTCTGGGTATAACCAGATACCTCTCCACGTCGACGATCAGGAGAAGACCGCCTTCTACTCTAGAGCGGGCTACCAGAAGCTATACTGCTATCGAGTGATGCCTTTTGGACTTAAGAACACTGGAGCGACCTACCAAAGGTTAGTCACTCAGATGTTTAAGGGCCAGATCGACAGAAATGTCGAAGTTTATGTAGACGACCTCCTGGTGAAGAGTCGGGAGCGAGAGGGGCATGTTGCCGATCTCCGCAAAACCTTCGAAATACTGAGAAAGTACCAAATGAGGCTAAACCCGGTGAAGTGCGCATTCGGGGTGACTTCTGGGAAATTCCTCGGGTACCTGGTCACCCACAGGGGGATCGAGGCCGACCCTGGGCAAATCCGAGCACTTGTCGAAATGCCTGCACCAAGAACCCGGCAGGAGGTCCAAAGGTTGAGCGAGCGAATTGCCGCGCTAAATCGGTTCATCTCCAAATCCTCAGACAATTGCCGACCTCTCTTCGAGCTACTACGAAAAGGGGCGAGCATTTGTTGGGATAAAGGGTGCGAGCGTGCTTTTTAGAAGATCAAGGACTATCTGGCGAGCCCGCCAATCCTAGCAGCACCAAAAAATGGTGCCGAGCTTGGCGTATACCTCGCGGTCACTGAGAATGCGGTGAGCGGGGTCCTTGTTGTGGAAGAAGTAAAGGTGGAGCGGCTTGTCTACTTTGTAAGCCACACAATGCTTCCTGCTGAGCTCCGGTATCGACCAATTGAGAAGGTCGCATTGGCCTTGGTCCTTACCGCGAGAAAGCTCCACCCTTACTTCTCGGCGCACACCGTCAAAGTCATCACAGAGCACCCTCTGAAGAGCGCGCTCTCCAGACCCTCGGTAGCCTGCAGGCTCTATCGATGGTCAGCTGAGCTCGCCGCCTATGGTTTGGAGTACGTCCCTCGAGTTGCTGTCAAAGGGCAGGCTCTCACCAATTTCTTGGCGGACTTCCCCATAGAAGAACCGGTCCAGTACCAGGAGGATGAGCCAACTGAGGCACACCCTGGGAAGGCGAGGTTCATGGACAACCAAGGCGAGCTTCCTCCAACTAAGCGTTCAGAGGTGGTGGGCTGGGAATTATTCGTCGATGGATCCTCCAACGCTTTGGGGGCTGGGATCGGGGTCGCGCTGATCGTCCAGTCGGTACTTCTGGAGAAATCAGTCCGGCTGGATTTCACCGCTACCAACAATGAGGCGGAATATGAGGCGCTGCTGGCTGGTCTGGAGCTCGCTCAAGAGGTAGGCGCCAAATGCTTGAAGGTCTTTAGTGATTCCCAGCTAATTATTTGCCAAATCAATGGGGAGTACGCCTCCCGGGATGCACGAATGGCGGGCTATGTGGATCTGGTGAAGAGCAAGGCCGCGGAGTTCGAAAAGATCTCCTTCGAGCAAATTCCGTGAGCCGATAATAGGCGAGCTGATGCTTTGGCAAACGCCGCCTCCCTGCTGGGAACGTCAGAAGCTTGCCAGATTCTCATCGAGGTCCAAAACCAGTCTCGGCTCCGACTGATAGAGCCCGCTGTTAACCAAGTCTCCGCCGACGTACCACCCAGCGGGTGGACCGCCCCCATCCTTCGTTTTCTCCAGAAGGGCGAGCTTCCAGAGGATAGAGAGGAAGCCCGGCGAGTGGAGAAATGCGCTGGGCGCTACCTCATTCGCTGGGATCGCCTTTTTCGAAGATCTTTTGGCGGGCCAAATCTCCGTTGCATCGAGAGCCCAGAGACTGAAGAAGTACTGAATTGCATCCACTCTGGCGAGCTGGGAAACCACGCTGGTGGGCGGTCTCTAGCTGCGAAAGTACGAAGGCAAGGATACTGGTGGCCCACTCTGGAGCAAGACACTTTGAAGGTCGCCCAGAGGTGCATCCAATGCCAGAAGCACGCCACCACGAATCATATGCCCGCAGAGGAACTGCATCCTCTGGCGAGCCCCTGGCCATTTCAACAGTGGGGGTTAGATATTGTGGGACCTTTCCCCTTATCAGCCCGGCAAAAGAAATTCATCTTAGTGGCCACGGACTATTTCACCAAATGGGTGGAAGCGGTCCCGCTAGCTAAGATAGGCGAAAAGCAAGTGAAGGACTTCCTTTGGAAGAATATTTTCTGCCGGTTCGGTCTGCCTCGGGTACTTATCACCGACAATGGTCGCCAGTTCGATAATCGCTTGATCAGAAGTTTTTGTGTTGAATATGGAGTCGACCTAAGGTTCTCTTCCCCAAGGTACCCTCAAAGCAATGGGCAGGCCGAAGCAACGAATCGCGTGATCCTTGACAACCTCAAGAAAAGGCTGGAAAGGAAGAAAGGATTATGGGAGCAGGAGCTCGATGGAGTCTTGTGGGCCTATCGCACTACTCCACGTCGCTCAACTAACGAGTCCCCTTTCAGCCTAACTTACGGGTGTGAAGCTGTGCTACCCATCGAAGTCGAGCTGCCCACTGAAAGAAGGCTCGCTGCAGAGGAGGTCGATAATGACGCTCTACTCGCTGACTCCCTCGATCAGCTCGAAGAAAGACGAGAGCGCGCCAATCTACACCTCGCCGGATACAGACAAGAAATGAAGCGCGCCTATGACAAAAGAGTCCGCCATCGGGCATTCAAGGCCGGCGATCTGGTGATGAGAAAGGTGTTCGCAAACACACAAGAGCCTAATGCAGGAAAGCTCGCGGCGAACTGGGAAGGCCCCTACATAATACACGAAGCAGGAAGCTCGGGGGCTTACCGGTTGATGACCGCTGGAGGCGACCTGTTAGAGCGACCTTGGAACGCTCTGCACCTTCGCAAGTTTTATGCCTAAGGGAATTTTCGTACATCATCTTCTGAAGAAATATGAATGTACGATGGGGGTTTCAACAAATAATTTAACTTGGAAGCTCGGTGCAGACATAGCCCACATGATCTATAGTGTGCAGTCCGCCGTCGTGCGGACTTAAAGCAAGACCGGGATCCTCAGAGGCAGCCAGTGGGCGACCTTGAGCTTCCCGGGGCAGTCCGCCGACGTGCGGACTTAAAGCAAGACCGGGATCCTCAGAGGCAGCCAGTGGGCGACCTTGAGCTTCCCGGGGCAGTCCGTCGTTGTGCGGACTTAAAGCAAGACCGGGATCCTCAGAGGCAGCCAGTGGGCGACCTTGAGCTTCCCGGGGCAGTCCGCCGTTGTGCGGACTTAAAGCAAGACCGGAATCCTCAGAGGCAGCCAGTGGGCGACCTTGAGCTTCCCGGGGCAGTCCGCCGTTGTGCGGACTTAAAGCAAGACCGGGATCCTCAGAGGCAGCCAGTGGGTGACCTTGAGATTCCCGGGGAAGTCCGCTGCCTAGTGGACTCTAAACCTAACCAGGATCCTTCGCGTTCACCTGCCATGAACGGAAGCATCCTGGCATTGGCATACCCCTCGAAGGGCAAGCCCGCTGAACAGGATCATCGAGGGAAATTAACCGGGCAGGGGGCAGCTAGCACTTATTAGTTTCTTTCAAAAATAAAAATGGTTTAAGTCTCTGAGTGTAGGGAAGTTTTTGAAGTTTTTTGGTTCGTTTATCGTTTTCCGGGCTCAGAGACTAATTGAGTTTTAGCGAGCATACCGAGTTTTTCGTTTGCATATACTTTAAAAATAAAAAGATTGAATCGAATTAGCTGCCTCGTCCGGGGTATCACCCTCGAGATCGCTGCAAAACTCCTAAAGCGGACTCACGAATGACACAAAGAAAGAAAAGAAACATAGAAGGAAAAGGCACAAAGGCGAGCTCAAAAGGTATCAGTCATTTCATTCATTGTTTTAAGGTACATTGGAGGGGTTGCAGAAGGATGGAGCCTAAGCAGGACCAGCACCCGCGCCGTTGTCATCGCCGCGCTTCCTCTTCTTTGACCTTTCGGTCTTGTATTTTTCGATGGCATCCAGCGCGTCCTTCTGGAGGAGCTCGCCCAGCTGCGACTGGAGGCGCTCTCGCTGGGAGTTGAGGTCGTGGAGATGGGCCTCCTTCAGCGCCACGATCTCGTCCCGGGAGGCCGCCACCTGGCTACGGAGCTCGAGGATCTCTTTCTGGGCAGCCTCTTTGGCTTTGGTCGCCTCTTGTAGGTCAGCGAGGGCGTGAGCGCGAGCCTCCTCGACCGAGGCTAGCCCCGTGGTGAGAGTGGCAGCCCGCTGGTGCAGTTGGGCAACCTCTGTATCAACAGAGGCGGCCTGTTGGCGCAGCCGGTCCACCTCAGCCCGGAGCTCGCCGGATCGGTCTGCCTGGTGAAGCTGGTGGATGTGATCGTCTACTCTCCTCTCCGAGCTGTGGAGAGTGTCATCGTAGAGGGCGATGGTATCCCCCGCCACGCCAACGACCTCATCGGCGAGAGCCCGGCTGACCCGCTCCACCTATGGCAAGGTGAAACAGTTAAAAGAGTTAGAAGAGAATTAGAACAGGAAAGGGATATAAGCCAGAGGAGCGCGAGAATAGTTTTACCTCGACGAGCCGGTTGATAAGGGCGATGTAGGGAGTCTGGGCGAAAATGTTGCACCCCAAGATCTCCCGCATATAGTAAGGGGCGTGCTCAGGGTCGCCAGAGGAGGAGCCCGCCTGGCTCGCCTCGGTGGGAGCAGCTGGAGGGGGCGCCACGGCGGCAGTAGCGGCGGGCTCGACCCCTTGAGCGCTGGCAACCCTTTCATTGGCAGGGGGAGGCACGGCGGCTCCCCCTGGCCCGGGCAGGTCTGGGTCCGAGGCTTCCGAGCTGGAGCTCGGAAGGTCGTCCAGGATGGCCCCCAGGTCCGGAGACCAGTAAACCAACCCGCCCAGCTCTGGGAGGATAGGAGCCTCGAGAGCAGAGGAAGCGGCAGGCGCGGGCTCGGGCGCAGGCGCGCTAGGAGCCGTAGGCGCGGGCTCGGGCGCGGGCGCGCTGGGAGCCATAGGTGCGGGCGCGGGCGCGGGTGCGCTGGCAGCAGAGGGCGCGGGCGCGCTGGCGGCAGTGGGCGCAGGCGCACTGGAAGCGGGCGCAGGCACAGGCGTGGGTGCGGGCGCACTAGAATCAGCGGGCTCGGGCGCGGGCGCGCTGGCACCAACGGGCGCGGGCGCGCTGGCGACAGTGGGCGCGGGCGCGCTAGGAGCCATAGGCGCGGACGAGGGCGCAGGCGCGCTGGTAGCAGCAGGCGCGGGCGCAGGCGTGGGCGCGGGCGCACTGGAATCAGCGGGCTCGGGCGAGGGCGCGCTGGGAGCCATAGGCGCGGGCGCAGGCGCGGGTGCGCTGGCAGCAGAGGGCGCGAGCGCGCTGGGAGGCACGGGCGCAGGTGCAGCGGGCTCGGCAGCGCGGGCCGGCTCTTCCTCTTCTTCTTCTTCCTCTTCCTCGGCCGAGCTGGAATCCTCGCTAGATCCCAGGCCCGCTTCCTCCCGAGCGGCTTTCCTCCGCTCCTCAGCGGCTCGCGCAAAGGCTTCGTGAGCTTTGTGGACGACATCGTCTTTCCCCTTCGGGCGGGCCGCCGGAGCCTTCTTCTTCTTCTTTATGTGGGCGCCCTCCATCTCTGGGGTCATTACTACGATATAGAGGGGTTTAGAGAGGTCGCCCGGGAACCCACGCATCAGCACCTCAGCCATTGGGGTTTCCACCTTCGCCATGCCAAGAAGGAGCTTGACGCGCGGGTCCTCAGGGTCGACCATCACAACTTGACGTCGTGGGGGTTCCGAAATTGAGGAGCGCATAGGGGGATTGGAAGCTAAGGGAGAGTTCGCCTGACCTGGGGCAACCTTGCGGGGTGGAGGCGGCGGCGAAGGAATATCCTCCTCGCGGAGCATGTCGATGGTGTCTTCATCGGCGAGCCTAATCGGAGAAGCCCGCTTCTTCTTCCCTTTCTTCGCCGAAGAGGCACCGGCACCGGAGGTCGTAGGAGCCGCCTTGGAGGTCGCCCCGGTGCGGCGAGAGACTGCCACCTTCTGGCGCATGTTCTTCTGGCGGGTGGTGATGGAGCCAGTCTGGAGGTCCTTCCAGAGGAAGGAGAAGTCCGGAGCCAGGATCTTCTCGGGAGTCCGCCCGCCGAGGAAATCGAAGATCGCCTTGTCGAGAGATTGCTCTCGGGCCTCGGAGATGCACTTCTGGCCTTTGACCCGATACTCGGCGATCGCTTTGAAGTTGGGCGGCTTTCCGGGGTGAGCAGGGACGCCTGCGCAGGGACCTCGCCACTCCCCCGTAACGATGAAGGGGTACTCTTTCCAGTACCTATCCTTGTTTTCGATCGCAGAGAAGGGGAGCACCTCACCGGAGCGGCCTGTGAGGTAGAACAGGCCGCAGCCTACCTCGTGGAAGACGGGCCCCGGATTGAGGAACCATTTCTTCAGGAGGTAGGCGAGGGGGATCTTACGTTAAGGGCTTCCTCGATTCGGGAAAGCCCATAGAGGATCCCCCATGAGTTTCCTGGAAGCTGGGCGGGGCATAAGCCCGCCAGTTCCAGTAGCTCGCTGGCCAAATGATTCAGGAAGAGCCGGAGCCCTGACCAGACCTTCCCCACGGAGACCGCGGTGCCAGAGAGCGGCCTCCCCGAGCGAGGGAGGGGCAGAATGGCGAGCTCCCGGGGAATGCCCACCGCAGTCCGCAGACTGTCGGGGACGGGCGCACCCCCGATGTCGTGCAGCCAGATGACGACGGGCACCTTGGGGGGAGCCTCGCCCTCAGTGCCGAAAGCACGCACTGAGAGAGGAGCGACGTTGAGAGGCTCCTCTTGGGAGGGCGCAGCAGCAGCAGCAGCAGCAGAAGCGGAAGAAGCCATGAGAGCGAGAGGGTGCTAGCGAGCTGCGAGCTGAAGGCTAAGGAGGAAGGGAGAGCTGTTTTTTTTTTTTACGCAGCGGTAAAAATCGCCCCCCATCTCCTATTTATAGGCAGGCGAGAGGCAAGTGGATCGGACCGCAGTTAATGCCTGAGTGCGCCCAACGAGCCGACGTGACGATTGTTGAAACGACAGCTCGCCTCTTTCCAATCGTCAAGCGCCACGTGGGCCACACGTGGAAAAAGGCTGCGCCGGCGCCGACGCTATCATTTACTGACAGAAGAAAGAACAAATGAGGAGGAGACACGTGTCTCACGCCGATCAGTCTCATTATGAGATTCATTTGTATCAATATCGAGCCTCGCACCGCATTTAAGACGAAGCGACCGTTGGAGATTTGGAGCGATACCCAAGATCGCCCACGGCTGGTGCCCACAGCTCGCCCGAGGCAGACCCTGACCGCGTGTGGTAAGCTCGCACCGGAAGGAGATCGCTCGTGGCTGATGCTCCCGGCCCGCCCAACGTTTGCAAAATACTGGCAGTCAAAGCTCTCGGCGCAGATCGCCCACGGCTGGTGCCCGCAGCTCGCCCGAGGCAGACCCTGATCGCGTGTGGTAAGCTCGCACCGGAAGGAGATCGCTCGTGGCTGACGCTCCCGGCCCGCCCAACGTTTGCGAAGTACTGGCAGTCAAAGCTCTCGGCGCAGACCGCCCACGATTGGTGTCCGCATCTCCCCAGGCTGAGGTCGCTAATGACTGGTGCCCCCAGTTCGACCAACGTGCGTAATAAGACTCCTGAGCAAGCGTCAAAGTCTCCTTGGTCGCTCCCTCAGGAGGGGGTAATGTTGGGGGTAGCTAAAATCCGTCCAGGAGTTGGATCCCTCATCCGAATAAAGCTCACCTCCTAGCCCGCCAATAGCCCGCCACTGGCTCCCCGCGCTCAGTACCAGTTCCCCCCTCTGCCTACGGAATCTCATAGACCCCAGGACTCCAAGGGATGGGGAACTCGCCCAGGAATCCACCCCCCCCCCCCCCCCCCCCCCGTGCTCGCCAAGTCATCTTGATAGGGAGCGAAATCCACATTGGGTCGAAGGGGCCTTAGGCAAAGAGCTCGCTCAGGAGCTCACCCAAGCTCGCCCAAAGCTCGCTCGAGAGCTCGTCCAAGCTCGTTCAGGAGCTCGCCTAACCTCGCTCAGGAGCTCGCCAAGCTCGTGCAGGAGCTCGCCAAGCTCGCGCTAGAGCTCGCCCAGAGTTCGCCCAAAGCTCGCTTAGGAGCTCGCCAAGCTCGCGTGGGAGCTCGCCTAAACTCGCGCAGAAGCTCGCCCAAGCTCGCTTAGGAGCTCACCAAGCTCGCGTGGGAGCTCGCCTAAGCTCGCGCAGGAGCTCGCCCCGGAGCTCGCTGAAGCTAGCGCGAGAGCCCGCCCAAGCTCGCCGAAACCCCCTTGTTTATCGAAGAGGTCACTCCTGCGAGGTCCGACTCTTGATAAATATTGAAGGAAAGGTGGAGCAATGGAAGGCGAGCTCGCCCTGACTTCCTGCCTGAAGTCGCCCACACTAGAGCAGCATGAAGGGTTGCCAGGTGTCGAAACCCACGGAAGCTACGTGGATGATTGTAGTCCACGGAAGCCCGCCAGAGTCAGTTAGAGACCTCCCAGACTTGAATATTCTAGGAGAGCCACCTGACAGCAACAAGAAAGATGCTCTCCCCCACTCAAACCGCCTGGCAGGCTCGACGACAAAGAATGTCAGGGGTGCGAGTACCAAGGACTGTCGAAGACCCACGCGAGCCAGAACGTGGGGGTCTAGAAGGCGCTGGAAAGAATCTCCACGTGTCGGGCAATGGTAGGTCGCCAATGTCTATAAATGCCCACCCCCAGGCTCCAGAGTACAGGTTCGAAACCCTTTTCCCTACCACTTTCGCCTACTGCATCTCGCCGTTGTGCACCTGAGACTGACTTGAGCGTCGGAGGGTCTGCGCTCCTAAGGGAGCCAGCCGTTCTTACGCTTTTTATTTGTCTTGCAGGTAGCCCGCGCGGACCAGTGAAAAATCCCCCAAACATGATCCATTCTAATTCCTTTGTATGATCCATTCTAATTCATTCCCATGAATGTATCCATTCTAATTCCTTCGTACGATCCATTCTAATTCCTTCGTACGTTCAATTCTAATTCATTTGCACGATCCATTCTAATTCATTCATACAATCCATTCTAATTCCTTCATACGATCCATTCTAATTCATTCGTACGATCCATTCTAATTCATTCGCACGATCCATTTTAATTCATTTATACGATCCATTCTAATTCATTCGCACGAATGTATCTATTCTAATTCATTCGTACCATACATTCTAATTCATTCGCACAATCTATTCTAATTCATTCGTACGATCCATTCTAATTCATTCGCACGATCCATTCTAATTCATTTATACGATCCATTCTAATTCATTTGCACGAATGTATCCATTCTAATTCACTCGTAAGATCCATTCTAATTCATTCGCACAATCTATTCTAATTCATTCGTACGATCCATTCTAATTCATTAGCATGATCCATTCTAATTCATTCGTACGATCCATTCTATTTCATTCGTACGATCCATTCTTACTCATTCGTACGATCCATACTAATTCATTCACACGAATGTATCCATTCTAATTCATTCATACGATTCATTCTAATTCATTCGCACGATCCATTCTAATTCATTCATACGATCCATTCTAATTCATTCGTACGATCCATTCTAATTCATTCGCACAATCTATTCTAATTCATTCGTACGATCCATTCTAATTCATTAGCATGATCCATTCTAATTTATTCGTACAATCCATTCTAATTCATTCGCACGATCCATTCTAATTCATTCATACGATCAATTCTAATTCATTCATACAATCCATTCTAATTCTTTCACACGAATGTATCCATTCTAATTTATTCGTACGATCCATTCTAATTCATTCGCACAATATATTATAATTCATTTGTACGTACGAATTTATTCATTCGATCCATTCTAATTCATTCGTACGATCTATTCTAACTCATTAGCATGATCCATTCTAATTCATTCGTATGATCTATTGTATTTCATTCGTACGATCCATTCTTACTCATTTGCATGATCCATTCTAATTTATTCGCACGAATGTATCCATTCTAATTCATTCGTATGGATCGTACGAATGAATTAGAATAGATCGTGCGAATGAATTAGAATGGATCGTATGAATGAATTAGAATGGATCGTGCTAATGAATTAGAATGGATCGTACGAATGAATTAGAATAGATTGTGCGAATGAATTAGAATGGATCGTACGAATGAATTAGAATGGATACATTCGTGCGAATGAATTAGACTGGTTCGTACGAATGAATTAGAATGGATACATTCATTGGAATGAATTAGAATGGATCAGACGAAGGAATTAGAATGGATCACACGAATGAAATAGAATGGATTGTATGAATGAATTAGAATGGATCATGCGAATGAATTAGAATTGATCGTACGAATGAGTAAGAATGGATCGTACGAATGAAATAGAATGGATCATACGTACAATCCATTCTAATTCATTCATACGATCCATTCTAATTCATTCGCACGAATATATCCATTCTAATTCCTTCGTACGATTCAATCTAATTTAGTCGCACGATCCATTCTAATTCATTCGTATGATCCATTCTATTTCATTCGTATGATCCATTCTTACTCATTCGTACGATCCATTCTAATTCATTCGCACGAATGTATCCATTCTAATTCATTCGTACGATCCATTCTAATTCATTCGTACGATCCATTCTAATTCATTCGCACGATCCATTCTAATTCATTCATACGATCCATTCTAATTCATTCGCATGAATATATCCATTCTAATTCATTCGTACGATCCATTCTATTTCATTCGTACGATCCATTCTTACTCATTCGTACGATCCATTCTATTTCATTCGTACGATCCATTCTTACTCATTCGTATGATCGAATGAATTCGAATGGATCGTATGAATGAATTAGATTGGATCGTATGAATGAATTAGAATGGATCGTACGTATGAATTAGAATGGATCGTACGAATGAATAAGAATGAAGGAATTAGAATGGATCGTACGAATGAATTAGAATAGATTGTGCGAATGAATTAGAATAGATCGTACGAATGAATAAGAATAAAGGAATTAGAATGGATCGTACAAATGAATTAGAATAGATTATGCGAATGAATTAGAATGGATCGTACGAATGAGTAAGAATGGATCGTACGAATGAAATAGAATGGATCGTATGAATGAATTAGAATAGATTGTGCTAATGAATTAAAATGGATAGTACGAATGAATTAGAATAGATTGTGCGAATGAATTAGAATGGATCGTACGAATGAATTAGAATGGATACATTCGTGCGAATGAATTAGAATGGATCGTACGAATAAGTAAGAATGGATCATACGAATGAAATAGAATGGATCGTACGAATGAATTAGAATGGATCGTGCTAATAAATTAGAATGCATCGTACGAATGAATTAGAATAGATTGTGCGAATGAATTAGAATGGATCGTATGAGTTAATTCGAATGGATCGTACGAAAGAATTAGAATGGATCATACGAATGAAATATAATGGATCGTATGAATGAATTAGAATGGTTTGTATGAATTAGAATGGATCGTATGAATGAATTAGAATAGATCGTGCTAATGAATTAGAGTAGATCGTCTGAATGAATTAGAATGGATCATACAATGAATTAGAATAGATTGTGCGAAAGAATTAGAATGGATCGTACGAATGAATTAGAATGGATACATTCGTGCGAATGAATTAGAATGGATACATTCATGCGAATGAGTAAGAATGGATTGTACGAATGAAATAGAATGGATCGTACAAATTAGAATGGATCGTATGAATGAATTAGAATGGATTGTGCTAATAAATTAGAATGGATCATACGAATGAATTAGAATGGATCGTACGAATGAATTAGAATAGATTGTGCGAATGAATTAGAATGGATCGTATGAATGAATGGATCGTACGAAGGAATTAGAATGGATCATACGAATGAAATACAATGGATCGTACGAAAGAATTAGAATGGATCGTACGAAGGAATTAGAATAGATCGTATGAATGAATTAGAATGGATACATTCGTGCAAATGAATTAGAATGGATTTTATGAATGAATTAGAATGGATCGTGCAAATGAATTAGAATGGATCGTGCGAATGAATTACAATGGATCGTACGAATGAATTAGAATAGATTGTGCGAATGACTTAGAATGGATCGTACGAATGAATTAGAATGGATACATTCGTGCGAATGAATTAGAATGGATCGTATGAATGAATTAGATTGGATCGTATGAATGAATTAGAATGGATCGTGCGAATGAATTAGAATGGATCGTACGAATGGATTAGAATGGATCGTATGAATGAATTAGAACGGATCGTGCGAATGAATTAGAATGGATTGTACGAATGAATTAGAATGGATCGTATGAATGAATTAGATTTGATCGTATTAATGAATTAGAATGGATCACACGTATGAATTAGAATGGATACATTCATGGGAATGAATTAGAATGGATCGTACGAATGAATTAGAATGGATCGTATGAATAAATTAGAATGGATCGTTCTAATGAATTAGAATGGATCGTACAAATGAATTTGAATAGATTGTGCGAAGGAATTAGAATGGATCGTACGAATGAATTAGAATGGATACATTCGTGCGAATGAATTAGAATGGATCGTATGAATGAATTAGATTGGATCGTACGAATGAGTAAGAATGGATCGTACGAATGAAATAGAATGGATCGTACGAATGAATTAGAACGGATCGTGCTAATGAATTAGAATGGATCGTACGAATAAATCCATTCTAATTCATACGATCCATTCTAATTCATTCTAATTCATTCATACAATCGTACGAATGAATAAGAATGGATCGTACGAATGAAATAGAATGGATCGTACGAATGAATTAGAATAGATCGTGCTAATGAATTAGAATGGATCGGATGAATGACTTAGAATAGATTGTGCGAATGAATTAGAATGGATCGTACGAATGAATTAGAATGGATCGTATGAATGAATTAGAATGGATCGTACGAATTAATTAGAATGGATCGTACGAATTAATTAGAATGGATCATACAATCCATTCTAATTCATTCGTACGATCCATTCTAATTCATTCGTACGATCCATTCTAATTCATTCATACGATCCATTCTAATTCATATTCATTCGTACGATCCATTCTAATTCATTCGTACGATGCTTTCTGATTCATTCGTACGATCCATTCTAAATCATTCGTAAGATCCATTCAAATTCATTCGCACGATCCATTCTAATTCATTCGTACGATCCATTCTAATTCATAAGTACAATCTATTCTAATTCATTTGTACGATCCATTCTAATTCATTAGCACGATCCATTCTAATTCATTCGTACGATCCATTCCATTTCATTCGTACGATCTATTCTTGCTCATTCGTACGATCCATTCTAGAATGGATTGTGCGAATGATTTAGAATGGATCATACGAAAGAATTAGAATAGATCGTACGAATGAATTAGAATAGATCGTACGAATAAATTAGAATGGATCGTACGAATGAATATGAATTAGAATGGATCGTATGAATAAATTAGAATGGATCATACGAATGAATTAGAATGGACCGTACGAATGAATTAGAATGGATTGTACGAATGTATCCATTCTAATTCATTCCTTTGTGCGATCCATTCTAATTAATTAGCATGATCCATTCTAATTCATTCGTACGATCCATTCTAATCATTAGCACGAATGGATCTTACTCATTCATAAATTAGAATGGATCGTACGAATGAATTAGAATGGATCATATGAAAGAATTAGTTTGGATCGTGCGAATGAATTAGAATGGATCGTACGAATGAATTAGAATGGATACATTCATGCAAATGAATTAGAATGGATCATATGAATGACTTAGAATGGATCGTATGAATGAATTCGAATGGATCGTACGTATGAATTAGAATGGATCGTACGAATGAATTAGAATGGATCGTAGGAATGAATTAGAATGGATCGTACGAAGGAATTAGAATGGATCGTACGAATGAATTAGAATGGATACATTCGTGCAAAAGAATTAGAATGGATTGTATGAAAGAATTAGAATGGATCGTACAAATGAATTAGAATGGATCGTGCGAATGAATTAGAATGGATCGTACGAATGAATTAGAATAGATTGTGCGAATTAATTAGAATGGATCGTACGAATGAATTAGAATGGATACATTCATGCGAATGAATTAGAATGGATTATATGAATGAATTAGAATGGATCGTACGTACGATCCATTCTATTTCATTCGTACGATCCATTCTTACTCATTCGTACGATCCATTCTAATTCATTCACACGATCCATTCTAATTCATTCATACGATCCATTCTAATTCATTCGTACGATCCATTCTAATTCATTCATACGATCCATTGTAATTCATTCATACAATCCCTTCTAATTTTTTCGCATGAATGTATCCATTCTAATTCATTCGTACAATCCACCCTAATTCCTTCGTTTGATCCATTCTAATTCATTCACACGAATGTATCCATTTTAATTCCTTCGTACGATCCATTCTAATTCATTCGTACGATCCATTCTAATTCATTCGCACGATCCATTCTAATTCATTCATACGATCCAATCTAATTCATTCATACGATCCATTCTAATTCATTCGCACGAATGTATCAATTCTAATTCATTCATACGATCCATTCTAATTCATTCGCACGATCCAATCTAATTCATTCATACGATCCTTTCTAATTTATTCGTACGATCCACTCTAATTCATTCTCATGATCTATTCTAATTCATTCGCCCGATCCATTCTAATTTATTTATACGATCCATTCTTACTCATTCATACGATCCATTCTAATTCATTCAATCTAGTTCATTCATACGATCCATTCAAATTCATTCGCACGAATGTGTCAATTCTAATTCATTCGTACGATCAATTCTAATTCATTCGCACGATCCATTCTGATTCATTCATACGATCCATTCTAATTCATTCGTACGATCCATTCTAATTCAGTCGCACAATCATTAGAATGGATCGTGCGAATGAATTAGAGTGGATCGTACGAATGAATTAGAATGGATACATTCGTGCGAATGAATTAGAATGGTTCGTACGAATGAATAAGAATGGATCGTACGAATGAAATATAATGGATCGTATGAATGAATTAGAATGGATCGGGCGAATGAATTAGATTGGATCGTGCGAATGAATTAGAATGGATCTTACGAATGAATTAGAATGGATACATTCGTGCGAATGAAGTAGAATGGATCGTACGAATGAAATAGAATGGATCGTATGAATGAATTCGAATGGATCGTACGAATGAATTAGAATGGATACATTAGTGCGAATGAATTAGAATGGATCATACGAAGGAATTAGAATGGATCGTATGAAAGAATTAGAATGGATCGTATGAATGAATTAGAATGGATCGTACGAATGAATTAGAATGGATCGTACGAATGGATCGTACGAAGGAATTAGAATGAATTAGAATGGATATATTTTTGCGAATGAATTAGAAAGGATCATATGAATGAATTAGAATGGATCGTACAAATGAATTAGAATGGATCGTGCGAATGAATTAGATTGGATCGTGCGAATGAATTAGAATGGATCGTACGAATGAATTAGAATGGATACATTTGTGCGAATGAATTAGAATGGATCGTATGAATAAATTAGAATGGATCGTACGAATGAATTCGAATGGATCGTACGAATGAATTAGAATGGAAATATTCATGCGAATGAATTAGAATGGATCATACGAAGGAATTAGGGTGGATCGTACGAATGAATTAGAGTGGATACATTTGTGCGAAAGAATTAGAATGGATTGTATGAATGAATTAGAATGGATCGTACGAAGGAATTAGAATGGATCGTATGAATGAATTAGAATGGATTGTGCTAATGAGTAAGAATGGATCGTACGAATGAAATAGAATGGATCGTACGAATGAATTAGAATGGATCGTGCTAATGAATTAGAATGGATCGTACGAATCAATTAGAATAGATTGTGTGAATGAAGTAGAATGGATCGTGCGAATGAATTAGAATGGATACATTCGTGCGAATGTATTAGAATGGATCGTACGAATGAATTAGAATGGATCGTATGAATGAATTAGAATGGATCGTATGAATGAATACGAATGGATCGTACGAATACATTAGAATGGATACATTCGTGCGAATGAATTAGAATGGATCATACAAAGGAATTAGGGTGGATCGTACGAAAGAATTAGAATGGATACATTCGTGCGAAAGAATTAGAATAGATTGTATGAATGAATTAGATTGGATCATATGAATGAATTAGAATGGATCGTGCAAATGAATTAGAATGGATCGTACGAATGAATTAGAATGGATATATTCATGCGAATGAATTAGAATGGATCATATGAATGAGTAAGAATGGATCGTACGAATGAAATAGAATGGATCGTACGAATGAATTAGAATGGATCGTGCTAATGAATTAGAATGGATCGAACGAATGAATTAGAATAGATTGTGCGAATGAATTAGAATGGATCGTACAAATGAATTAGAATGGATACATTCGTGCGAATGAATTAGAATGGATCGTATGAATGAATTAGAGTGGATCGTATGAATGAATTAGAATGGATCGTACGTATGAATTAGAATGGATACATTCATGGGAATGAATTAGAATGGATCGTACGAAGGAATTAGAATGGATCAAACGAATGAAATAGAATGGATCGTACGAAGGAATTAGAATGGATCGTATGAAGGAATTAGAATGGATTGTTCGAATGAATTAGAATGGATCGTACGAATGAATTAGAATGGATCGTATGAATGAATTAGAATGGATCATGCGAATGAATTAGAATGGATCGTACGAATGAATTAGAGTGGATACATTTGTGTGAAAGAATTAGAATGGATTGTATGAATTAATTAGAATGGATCGGATGAATGAATTAGAATGGATCGTGCGAATGAATTAGATTGGATCGTATCTATGAATTAGAATGAATTAGAATGTATTAGGAATTAAAATGGATCATACGAATGAATTAGGATGGATCGTAAGAATGAATTAGAATGGATCGTATGAATGGATTAGAATGTATTCTAATTAGAATGGATCATCCGAATGTATGAATTGGAATAGATTGTGCGAATGAATAAGAATGAATTCCTTCGCACGAATATATCCATACGAATGAATTAGAATGGATCGTACGAATGAATTAGAATGGATCGTATGAATGAATTAGAATAGATCATACGAATGAATTAGAATGGATATATTCGTGCGAATGAATTAGAATGGATCGTATGAATGAATTAGAATAGATACATTCATGGGAATGAATTAGAATAGATTGGATCATACGAATGAATTAGAATGGATCGTATGAATGAATTAGAATGGATCGTGTGAATGAATTAGAATGAGTCGTATGAATGAATTAGAATGGATACATTCGTGCGAATGAATTAGAATGGATCGTACGAATGAATTAGAATGGATCGTATGAATGAATTAGAATGGATCGTACGAATGAATTAGAATGGATCATATGAATGATCGTATGAATGAATTAAAATGGATCACACGTATGAATTAGAATGGATACATTCATGGGAATGAATTAGAATGGATCGTACGAAGGAATTAGGAATTAGAATGCATACATTCGTGCAAAAGAATTAGAATAGATTGTATGATTGAATTAGAATTGATCATACAAATGAATTAGAATGGATCGTACGAATGAATTAGAATGGATCATACGAATGAATTAGAATGGATCGTACGAATGAATTAGAATGGATCGTGCTAATGAAATAGAATGGATCGTACGAATGAATTAGAATGGATCGTACGAATGAGTAAGAATGGATCATACGAATGAAATAGAATGGATCGTACGAATTAATTAGAATGGATCGTGCGAAAGAATTAGATTGGATCATGCGAATAAATAAGAATGCATTGTACGAATGAATTAGAATGGATAAATTCGTGTGAATGAATTAGAATGGATCGTATGAATGAATTAGAATGGATCGTATGAATGAATTCGAATGGATCGTACGTATGAATTAGAATGGATCGTACGAATGAATTAGAATGGATCGTATGAATGAATTAGAATAGATCGTACGAAGGAATTAGAACGGATCGTACGAAGGAATTAGAATGGATCGTACGAATGAATTAGAATGGATACATTCGTGCAAAAGAATTAGAATGGATTGTATGAATGAATTAGAATGGATCGTACAAATGAATTAGAATGGATCGTGCGAATGAATTAGAATGGATCGTACGAAAGAATTAGCAAAGATTCTGCTAATGAATTAGAATGGATCGTATGAATGAATTAGAATGGATCGTTCGTTCGATCAATTCTATTTCATTCGTACGATCCATTCTTACTTATTCATTCGATCCATTCTAATTCATTCGTACGATCCATTCTAATTCATTCGTACGATCCATTCTAATCCATTCGTACGATCCATTCTAATTCATTAGCACGATCTATTCTAATTCATTCGCACGATCCATTCTATTTTATTCGTACGATCCATTATTACTCATTCGTACGATCTATTCTAATTCATTCGCACGAATGTATCCATTCTAATTCATTTGTACGATCCATTGTAATTCATTCGCACGATCCATTCTAATTCATTCATACGATCCATTCTAATTCATTCGTACGATTAATTCTAATTCATTCGCATGATCCATTCTAATTCATTCATACGATCCATTCAAATTCATTCCTACAATGCATTCTAATTCATTCGCACGAATGTATCCATTCTAATTCATTCGTACGATCCATTCTAATTCATTCGCACGATTCACTCTAATTCATTCATATGATCCATTCTAATTAATTCGTACGATCCATTCTAATTCATTAGCACGATCCATTCTATTTCATTCGTACGATCCATTCTTACTCATTCGTACGATTCATTCTAATTCATTGGCACGAATGTATCTATTCTAATTTATTCGTACGATCCATTCTAATTCATTCATACGATCCTTTCTAATTCATTCGTACGATCCATTCTAATTCATTCGCACAATCTATTCTAATTCATTCGTACGATCCATTCTAATTCATTAGCACGATCCATTCTAATTCATTCGTACGATCCATTCCATTTCATTTGTACGATCCATTCTTACTCATTCGTACGATCCAATCTAATTCATTCGCACGAATATATCCATTCTAATTCATTCGTACGATCCATTCTAATTCATTCATACGATCCATTCTAATTCATTCGCACAATCTATTCTAATTCAGTCGTACGATCCATTCTAATTCATAAGCACGATCCATTCTAATTTATTCGTACGATCCATTCTATTTCATTCATACGATCCATTCTTATACGTACGATCCATTCTAATTCATTCGCACGAATGTATCCATTCTAATTCATTCGTACGATCCATTATAATTCATTCGCACGATCCATTCTAATTCATTCATATGATCCATTCTAATTCATTCGTACGATCCATTCTAATTCATTAACACAATCCATTCTAATTAATTCATACGATCCATTCTAATTCATTCGCACGAATGTATCCATTCTAATTCATTCGCACGATCCACCCTAATTCATTCGTTCGATCCATTCTAATTCCTTTGTCCGATCCATTTTAATTCATTCCCATGAATGTATCCATTCTAATTCTTACGTACGATCCATTCTAATTCATTCATACGATCCAATCTAATTCATTCGCACGAATGTATCCATTCTAATTCATTCGTACGATCCATTCTAATTCATTCGCATAATCTACTCTAATTCATTCGTACGATCCATTCTAATTCATTAGCAATATCCATTCTAATTCATTCGTACGATCTATTCTATTTCATTCTAATTCCTTCATATGATCCATTCGTACCATCCATTCTAATTCCTTCGCACGAATGTATCCATTCTAATTCATTCATACAATCCATTCTAATTCTTTCGCACGAATGTATCCATTCTAATTCAATCATACCATCCATTCTAATTCATTCGCGCAATCTATTCTAATTCATTCGTACGATCCATTCTAATTCCTTTGTACGATCCATTTTAATTCCTTCGTACGATCCATTCTAATTCCTTCGTACGATCCTTTCAATTTCATTAGTATGATCCATTCTAATTCTTTCGTACGATTCATTCTAATTCATTCCCATGAATATATCCACTCAAATTCATTCGCACAATCTATTCTAATTCATTCATACGATCAATTCTATTTCATTCGCACGATCGTAGGAATTAGAATGGATCGTACGAATGAGTAAGAATGGATCGTTTGTATGAATTAGAATGGATACATTCATGGGAATGAATTAGAATGGATCGTACGAAGGAATTATAATGGATCATACGAATGAAATAGAATGGATCGTACGAAGGAATTAGAATGGATCGTGCGAATGAATTAGAATGGATCGTGCAAATGAATTAGAATGGATCGTGCGAATGAATTAGAATGGATCGTATGAATGAATTAGAATGGATCGTGCAAATGAATTAGAATGGATCATACGAAGAAATTAGGGTGGATCGTACGAATGAATTAGAATGGATACATTCGTGTGAAAGAATTAGAATGGATTGTATGAATGAATTAGAATGGATCGTATGAATGAATTAGAATGGATCGTGCGAATGAATTACAATGGATCGTACGAATGAATAGGAATGGATCGTATGAATGAATTAGAATAGATCGTGCGAATGAATTAGAATGGATGTATGAATGAATTAGAATGGATACATTCGTGCGAATGAATTAGAATGGATCGTACGAATGAGTAAGAATGGATCGTACGAATGAAATAGAAAGGATCGTACGAATGAATTAGAATGGATCGTGCTAATGAATTATAATGGATCGTACGAATGAATTTGAATAGATTGTGCGAATGAGTTAGAATGCATCGTACGAATGAATTAGAATGGATCATGCGAATGAATTAGAATGGATCGTATGAATGAAATAGAATGGATACATTCGTGCGAATGAATTAGAATGGATCGTAGGAATGAGTAAGAATGGATCGTACGAATGAAATAGAATGGACTGTACGAATGAATTAGAATGGATCGTGCTAATGAATTAGAATGGATAGTACGAATGAATTAGAATAGATTGGGCGAATGAATACATTCGTGCGATTGAATTAGAATGGATCGTATGAATAAATTAGAATGGATCGTATGAATGAATTAGAATGGGTCGTATGAATGAATTCGAAAGGATCGTACGAATAAATTAGAATGGATACATTCGTGCGAATGAATTAGAATAGTTCATACGAAGGAATTAGGGTGGATCGTACGAATGAATTAGAATGGATACATTCGTGCAAAAGAATTAGAATGGATTGTATGAATGAATTAGAATGGATCGTATGAATGAATTACAATGGATCGTGCGAATGAATTAGAATGGATCATACGAATGAATTAGAATGGATCGTACGAATGAATTAGAATGGATCGTATGAATGAATTAGAATGGATGGTGCGAATGAATTAGAATGGATCGTACGAATGAATAAGAATAGAATGGATACATTCGTACGAATGAATTAGAATTGAATGGATACTTTTGTGCGAATGAATTAGAATGGAGCGTGCGAATGAATTAGATTGGATCCTGTGAATGAATTAGAATAGATCGTACGAATGAATTAGAATGGATACATTCGTTCGAAAGAATTAGAATGGATTGTATGAATGAATTAGAATGGATCGTATGAATGAATTAGAATGGAACGTGCGAATGAATTAGAATGGATAGTACGAATGAATTAGAATGGATACATTCATGCGAAAGAATTAGAATGGATTGTATGAATGAATTTGAATGGATCATACGAAAGAATTAGAATGGATCGTATGAATGAATTAGAATGGATCGTACAAATGAATTAGAATGGATCGTGCGAATGAATTAGATTGGATCGTGCGAATGAATTAGAATGGATCGTACGAATGAATTAGAATGGATACATTTGTGCGAATGAATTAGAATAGATCGTATGAATAAATTAGAATGGATCGTACGAATGAATTCGAATGGATCGTACAAATGAATTAGAATGGAAATATTCATGCGAATGAATTAGAATGGATCATACGAAGGAATTAGGGTGGATCGTACGAATGAATTAGAGTGGATACATTTGTGCGAAAGAATTAGAATGGATTGTATGAATGAATTAGAATGGATCGTATGAATGAATTAGAATGGATCGTATGAATGAATTAGAATGGATTGTGCTAATGAGTAAGAATGGATCGTACGAATGAAATAGAATGGATCGTACGAATGAATTACAATGGATCGTGCTAATGAATTAGAATGGATCGTACGAATCAATTAGAATAGATTGTGTGAATGAAGTAGAATGAATCGTGCGAATGAATTAGAATGGATACATTCGTGCGAATGTATTAGAATGGATCGTACGAATGAATTAGAATGGATCGTATGAATGAATTAGAATGGATCGTATGAATGAATACGAATGGATCGTACGAATACATTAGAATGGATACATTCGTGCGAATGAATTAGAATGGATCATACAAAGGAATTAGGGTGGATCGTACGAAAGAATTAGAATGGATACATTCGTGCGAAAGAATTAGAATAGATTGTATGAATGAATTAGATTGGATCATATGAATGAATTAGAATGGATCGTGCAAATGAATTAGAATGGATCGTACGAATGAATTAGAATGGATATATTCATGCGAATGAATTAGAATGGATCATACGAATGAGTAAGAATGGATCGTACGATTGAAATAGAATGGATCGTACGAATGAATTAGAATGGATCGTGCTAATGAATTAGAATGGATCGAACGAATGAATTAGAATTGATTGTGCGAATGAATTAGAATGGATCGTACGAATGAATTAGAATGGATACATTCGTGCGAATGAATTAGAATGGATCGTATGAATGAATTAGAGTGGATCGTATGAATGAATTTAAATGGATCGTACGTATGAATTAGAATGGATACATTCATGGGAATGAATTAGAATGGATCGTACGAAAGAATTAGATTGGATCATACGAATGAAATAGAATGGATCGTACGAAGGAATTAGAATGGATCGTACGAAGGAATTAGAATGGATTGTTCGAATGAATTAGAATGGATCGTACGAATGAATTAGAATGGATCGTATGAATGAATTAGAATGGATCATGCGAATGAATTAGAATGGATCGTACGAATGAATTAGAGTGGATACATTCGTGTGAAAGAATTAGAATGGATTGTATGAATGAATTAGAATGGATCGGATGAATGAATTAGAATGGATCGTGCGAATGAATTAGATTGGATCGTATCTATGAATTAGAATGAATTAGAATGTATTAGGAATTAAAATGGATCATACGAATGAATTAGGAAGGATCGTAAGAATGAATTAGAATGGATCGTACGAATGGATTAGAATGTATTCTAATTAGAATGGATCATCCGAATGTATGAATTGGAATAGATTGTGCGAATGAATAAGAATGAATTCCTTCGCACGAATATATCCATACGAATGAATTAGAATGGATCGTACGAATGAATTAGAATGGATCGTATGAATGAATTAGAATTGATCATACGAATGAATTAGAATGGATACATTCGTGCGAATGAATTAGAATGGATCGTATGAATGAATTAGAATGGATACATTCATGGGAATGAATTAGAATAGATTGGATCATACGAATGAATTAGAATGGATCGTATGAATGAATTAGAATGGATCGTGCGAATGAATTAGAATGAGTCGTATGAATGAATTAGAATGGATACATTCGTGCGAATGAATTAGAATGGATCGTACGAATGAATTAGAATGGATCGTATGAATGAATTAGTATGGATCGTACGAATGAATTAGAATGGATCATATGAATGATCGTATGAATGAATTAAAATGGATCGCACGTATGAATTAGAATGGATACATTCATGGGAATGAATTAGAATGGATCGTACGAAGGAATTAGAATGGATCGTACGAAGGAATTAGGAATTAGAATGCATACATTCGTGCAAAAGAATTAGAATAGATTGTATAAATGAATTAGAATTGATCATACAAATGAATTAGAATGGATCGTACGAATGAATTAGAATGGATCATACGAATGAATTAGAATGGATCGTACGAATGAATTAGAATGGATCATGCTAATGAAATAGAATGGATCGTACGAATGAATTAGAATGGATCGTACGAATGAGTAAGAATGGATCGTACGAATGAAATAGAATGGATCGTACGAATTAATTAGAATGGATCGTGCGAAAGAATTAGATTGGATCATGCGAATAAATAAGAATGCATTGTACGAATGAATTAGAATGGATAAATTCGTGTGAATTAATTAGAATGGATCGTATGAATGAATTAGAATGGATCGTATGAATGAATTCGAATGGATCGTACGTATGAATTAGAATGGATCGTACGAATGAATTAGAATGGATCGTACGAATGAATTAGAATGGATCGTACGAAGGAATTAGAACGGATCGTACGAAGGAATTAGAATGGATCGTACGAATGAATTAGAATGGATACATTCGTGCAAAAGAATTAGAATGGATTGTATGAATGAATTAGAATGGATCGTACAAATGAATTAGAATGGATCGTGCGAATGAATTAGAATGGATCGTACGAATGAATTAGAAAAGATTCTGCTAATGAATTAGAATGGATCGTATGAATGAATTAGAATGGATCGTTCGTTCGATCAATTCTATTTTATTCGTACGATCCATTCTTACTTATTCATTCGATCCATTCTAATTTATTCGTACGATCCATTCTAATTCATTCGTACGATCCATTCTAATCCATTCGTACGATCCATTCTAATTCATTAGCACGATCTATTCTAATTCATTCGCACGATCCATTCTATTTTATTCGTACGATCCATTATTACTCATTCGTACGATCCATTCTAATTCATTCGTACGATCCATTGTAATTCATTCGCACGATCCATTCTAATTCATTCATACGATCCATTCTAATTCATTCGTACGATCAATTCTAATTCATTCGCATGATCCATTCTAATTCATTCATACGATCCATTCAAATTCATTCCTACAATGCATTCTAATTCATTCGCACGAATGTATCCATTCTAATTCATTCGTACGATCCATTCTAATTCATTCGCACGATTCACTCTAATTTATTCATACGATCCATTCTAAGTAATTCGTACGATCCATTCTAATTCATTAGCACGATCCATTCTATTTCATTCGTACGATCCATTCTTACTCATTCGTACGATTCATTCTAATTCATTGGCACGAATGTATCCATTCTAATTTATTCGTACGATCCATTCTAATTCATTCATACGATCCTTTCTAATTCATTCGTACGATCCATTCTAATTCATTCGCACAATCTATTCTAATTCATTCGTACGATCCATTCTAATTCATTAGCACGATCCATTCTAATTCATTCGTACGATCCATTCTATTTCATTTGTACGATCCATTCTTACTCATTCGTACGATCCAATCTAATTCATTCGCACGAATATATCCATTCTAATTCATTCGTACGATCCATTCTAATTCATTCATACGATCCATTCTAATTCATTCGCACAATCTATTCTAATTCAGTCGTACGATCCATTCTAATTCATTAGCACGATCCATTCTAATTTATTCGTACGATCCATTCTATTTCATTCATACGATCCATTCTTATACGTACGATCCATTCTAATTCATTCGCACGAATGTATCCATTCTAATTCATTCGTACGATCCATTATAATTCATTCGCACGATCCATTCTAATTTATTCATATGATCCATTCTAATTCATTCGTACGATCCATTCTAATTCATTCACACAATCCATTCTAATTAATTCATACGATCCATTCTAATTCATTCGCACGAATGTATCCATTCTAATTCATTCGCACGATCCACCCTAATTCATTCGTACGATCCATTCTAATTCCTTTGTCCGATCCATTTTAATTCATTCCCATGAATGTATCCATTCTAATTCTTACGTACGATCCATTCTAATTCATTCATACGATCCAATCTAATTCATTCGCACGAATGTATCCATTCTAATTCATTCGTACGATCCATTCTAATTCATTCGCATAATCTACTCTAATTCATTCGTACGATCCATTCTAATTCATTAGCAATATCCATTCTAATTCATTCGTACGATCTATTCTATTTCATTCTAATTCCTTCATATGATCCATTCGTACCATCCATTCTAATTCCTTCGCACGAATGTATCCATTCTAATTCATTCATACAATCCATTCTAATTCTTTCGCATGAATGTATCCATTCTAATTCAATCGTACCATCCATTCTAATTCATTCGCGCAATCTATTCTAATTCATTCGTACGATCCATTCTAATTCCTTTGTACGATCCATTTTAATTCCTTCGTACGATCCATTCTAATTCCTTCGTACGATCCTTTCAATTTCATTAGTATGATCCATTCTAATTCTTTCGTACGATTCATTCTAATTCATTCCCATGAATATATCCACTCAAATTCATTCGCACAATCTATTCTAATTCATTCATACGATCAATTCTATTTCATTCGCACGATCGTAGGAATTAGAATGGATCGTACGAATGAGTAAGAATGGATCGTTTGTATGAATTAGAATGGATACATTCATGGGAATGAATTAGAATGGATCGTACGAAGGAATTATAATGGATCATACGAATGAAATAGAATAGATCGTACGAAGGAATTAGAATGGATCGTGCGAATGAATTAGAATGGATCATGCAAATGAATTAGAATGGATCGTGCGAATGAATTAGAATGGATCGTATGAATGAATTAGAATGGATCGTGCAAATGAATTAGAATGGATCATACGAAGAAATTAGGGTGGATCGTACGAATGAATTAGAATTGATACATTCGTGTGAAAGAATTAGAATGGATTGTATGAATGAATTAGAATGGATCGTATGAATGAATTAGAATGGATCGTGCGAATGAATTACAATGGATCGTACGAATGAATAGGAATGGATCATATGAATGAATTAGAATAGATCGTGCGAATGAATTAGAATGGATGTATGAATGAATTAGAATGGATACATTCGTGCGAATGAATTAGAATGGATCATACGAATGAGTAAGAATGGATCGTACGAATGAAATAGAAAGGATCGTACGAATGAATTAGAATGGATCGTGCTAATGAATTATAATGGATCGTACGAATGAATTAGAATAGATTGTGCGAATGAGTTAGAATGCATCGTACGAATGAATTAGAATGGATCATGCGAATGAATTAGAATGGATCGTATGAATGAAATAGAATGGATACATTCGTGCGAATGAATTAGAATGGATCATAGGAATGAGTAAGAATGGATCGTACGAATGAAATAGAATGGACTGTACGAATGAATTAGAATGGATCGTGCTAATGAATTAGAATGGATAGTACGAATGAATTAGAATAGATTGGGCGAATGAATACATTCGTGCGATTGAATTAGAATGGATCGTATGAATAAATTAGAATGGATCGTATGAATGAATTAGAATGGGTCGTATGAATGAATTCGAAAGGATCGTACGAATAAATTAGAATGGATACATTCGTGCGAATGAATTAGAATAGATCATACGAAGGAATTAGGGTGGATCGTACGAATGAATTAGAATGGATACATTCGTGCAAAAGAATTAGAATGGATTGTATGAATGAATTAGAATGGATCGTATGAATGAATTACAATGGATCGTGCGAATGAATTAGAATGGATCATACGAATGAATTAGAATGGATCGTACGAATGAATTAGAATGGATCGTATGAATGAATTAGAATGGATGGTGCGAATGAATTAGAATGGATCGTACGAATGAATTAGAATAGAATGGATACATTCGTACGAATGAATTAGAATTGAATGGATACATTTGTGCGAATGAATTAGAATGGAGCGTGCGAATGAATTAGATTGGATCCTGTGAATGAATTAGAATAGATCGTACGAATGAATTAGAATGGATACATTCGTTCGAAAGAATTAGAATGGATTGTATGAATGAATTAGAATGGATCGTATGAATGAATTAGAATGGAACGTGCGAATGAATTAGAATGGATAGTACGAATGAATTAGAATGGATACATTCATGCGAAAGAATTAGAATGGATTGTATGAATGAATTTGAATGGATCGTACGAAAGAATTAGAATGGATCGTATGAATGAATTAGAATGGATCATACGAATGAATTAGAATGGATCGTACGAATGAATTAGAGTGGATACATTCATGCGAATGAATTAGAATGGATCGTACGAATGAGTAAGAATGGATCGTACGAATGAAATAGAATGGATCGTGCGAATGAATTAGAATGGATCGTGCGAATGAATTAGAATGGATCGTGCGAATGAATTAGAATGGATTGTACGAATGAGTAAGAATGGATCATATGAATGAAATAGAATAGATCGTGCGAATGAATTAGAATGGATCTTGCGAATGAATTAGAATGGATCGTGCGAATGAAGTAGAATGGATCGTACGAATGAGTAAGAATGGATCATACGAATGAAATAGAATGGATCGTATGAATGAAATAGAATGGATCGTACGAATGAATTAGAATGGATCGTGCGAATGAATTATAATGGATCGTGCGAATGAATTATAATGGATCGTACGAATAAATTAGAATGGATCGTATGAATGAATTAGAATGGATCGTGCGAATGAATTAGAATGGATCGTATTAATGAATTTGAATGGATCGTACGAATGAATTAGAATGGATATATTCATGCGAATAAATTAGAATGGATCATACGAAGGAATTAGGGTGGATCGTACAAATGAATTAGAATAGATACATTCGTGTGAAAGAAATAGAATGGATTGTATGAATGAATTGGAATGGATCGTATGAATGAATTAGAATGGATCGTTCGAAGTAATTAAAATGGACACATTCGTGCGAAAGAATTAGAAAGGATTGTATGAATGAATTAGAATGGATCGTATGAATGAATTAGAATAGATGATACGAATGAATTAGAATGGATCTCACGAATGAATTTGAATGGATCGTATGAATGAATTCGAATGGATCGTGCGAATGAATTAGAATGGATCGAGTGAATGAAATAGAATGGATACATTCGTGCGAATGAATTAGAATGGATCGTACGATGAATTAGAATGGATACATTCATGCGAATGAATTAGAATGGATCGTGCTAATGAATTAGAATGGATCGTACGAATGAATTAGAATGGATCATACGAAGGAATTAGGGTGGATCGTACGAATGAATTAGAATGGAAACATTCGTGCGAAAGAATTAGGATGGATTGTATAAATGAATTAGAATGGATCGTGCAAATGAATTAAAATGGATCGTGCGAATGAATTAGAATGGATCGTACGAATGAATTAGAATAGATTGTGCGAATGAATTAGAATGGATCGTACGAATGAATTAGAATGGATCGTATGAATGAATTAGCACGATCCATTCTAATTCTTTCGCACGAATGTATCCATTCAAATTCATTCGTACGAACCATTCTAATTTATTCATACGATCCATTCTAATTCATTCGTACGATCCATTCTAATTCATTTGCACAATCAATTCTAATTCATTCGCATGAATGTTTCCATTCTAATTCATTCGTACGATCCATTCTAATTCATTTGCACGATCCAATCTAATTCATTCGCACAATCCATTCTAATTCATTCGTACGATCCATTCTATTTCATTCGTACGATCCATTCTTACTCATTCGTACAATCCATACTAATTCATTCGCACGAATGTACCCATTCTAATACATTTGTACGATCCCTTCTAATTCATTCGCACGATCCATTCTAATTCATTCATACGATCCATTCTAATTCATTCGTACGATCCATTCTAATTCATTCGTACGATCCATTCTAATTCATTCATACGATCCATTCTAATTCATATGATCCATTCTAATTCATTCATACGATCCATTCTATTTTATTCGTATGATCCACTCTAATTCATTCATATGATCCATTCTATTACATTCGTACGATCCATTCTTACTCATTCGTACGATCCAATCTAATTTATTCGCACGATCCAATCATATTCATTCGTATGATCCATTCTAATTCATTCGTACGATCCATTCTATTTCATTCGTACGATCCATTCTTACTCATTCGTACGATCCATTCTAATTCATTCGCATGAATGTATCCATTCTAATTCATTTGTATGATCCGTTCTAATTCATTCGCACGATCCATTCTAATTCATTCATACGATCCATTCTAATTCATTCGTACGATCCATTCTAATTCATTCATACAATCCATTCTAATTCTTTCTTACGAATGTATCCATTCTAATTCATTCGTACGATCCATTCTAATTCATTCGCACGATCCATTCTAATTCATTCATACGATCCATTCTAATTCATTTGTACGATCCATTCTAATTCATACGTACGATTAATTCGAATTCATTCATACGATCCATTCTAATTCATTCGTACGATCCATTCTAATTGATTCGCACGATCCAATCTAATTCATTCGCACGATCCATTCTAATTCATTCGTACGATCCATTCTTTTTCATTCGTACGATCCATTCTTACTCATTCGTACGATCCATTCTAATTCATTCGCACGAATGTATCCATTCTAATTCATTCGTACGATCCATTCTAATTCATTCGCAGGATCCATTCTAATTCATTCATACGATCTATTCTAATTTATTCGTACGATCCATTCTAATTCATTCATACAATCCATTCTATTTCATTCGTACGATCTATTCTTACTCATTCATACGATCCATTCTAATTCATTCGCACGAATGTATCCATTCTAATTCGTTCGTACGATCCATTCTAATTCATTCGCACGATCCATTCTAATTCATTTGCACGATCCACTCTAATTCATTCGTATGATCCATTCTAATTCATTAGCATGATCCATTCTAATTCATTCGTACGATCCATTGTATTTCATTTGTATGATCCATTTTTACTCATTCGTACGATCCATTCTAATTCATTCGCACGAATGTATCCATTCTAATTCATTCGTATGGATCGTACGAATGAATTAGAATAGATCGTGCGAATGAATTAGAATGGATTGTATGAATGAATTAGAATGTATCGTGCTAATGAATTAGAATGGGTCGTACGAATGAATTAGAATGGATCGTACGAATGAATTGGAATGGATACATTCATGCGAATGAATTAGAATGGATCGTACGAATGAATTAGAATGGATGCATTCATGGGAATGAATTAGAATGGATCATACAAAGGAATTGGAATGGATCATACGAATGAAATAGAATGGATCGTATGAATGAATTAGAATGGATCGTACGAATGAATTAGAATGGATCATACGAATGAGTAAGAATGGATCGTACGAATGAAATAGAATGGATCGTACATACAATCCATTCTAATTCATTCATACGATCCATTTTAATTCATTCGCACAAATGTATCCATTCTAATTCATTCGTATGATCCATTCTACTTCATTCGTATGATCCATTCTAATTCATTCGCACGATCCATTCTAATTCATTCATACGATCCATTCTAATTCATTCGCACGAATGTATCCATTGTAATTCATTCGTACGATCCATTCTATTTCATTCGTACGATCCATTCTTACTCATTCGTACGATCCATTCTATTTCATTCCTACGATCCATTCTTACTCATTCATATGATCGAATGAATTAGAATGGATCGTATGAATGAATTAGATTGGATCGTATGAATGTATTAGAATGGATCGTACATATGAATTAGAATGGATCGTACGAATGAATAAGAATGAAGGAATTAAAATGGATCGTACGAATGAATTAGAATAGATTGTGCGAATGAATTAGAATAGATCGTACGAATGAATAAAAATGAAGGAATTAGAATGGATCGTACGAATGAATTAGAATAGATTGTGCGAATGAATTAGAATGGATCGTACGAATGAGTAAGAATGGATCGTACGAATGAAATAGAATGGATCGTATGAATAAATTAGAATAGATCGTGCTAATGAATTAGAATGGATCGTACGAATGGATTAGATTGTGTGAATGAATTATAATGGATCGTACGAATGAATTAGAATGGATACATTCCTGCGAATGAATTAGAATGGATCATACGAATGAGTAAGAATGGATCATACGAATGAAATAGAATAGATCGTACGAATGAATTAGAATCAATCGTGCTAATGTATTAGAATTGATCGTACGAATGAATTAGAATAGATTGTGCAAATGAATTAGAATAAATCGTACGAATAAATTAGAATAGATTTTGCGAATGAATTAGAATAGATCGTATGAATGAATTCGAATGGATCGTACGAATGAATTAGAATTGATCATACGAATGAAATATAATGGATCGTATGAATGAATTAGAATGGATCGTATTAATTAGAATGGATCGTATGAATGAATTAGAATGGATCGTGCTAATGAATTAGAATAGATCATATGAATGAATTAGAATGGATCGTACGAATGAATTAGAATAGATTGTGCGAAAGAATTATAATGGATCATACGAATGAATGGATCATACGAATGAATTAGAATGGATACATTCGTGCGAATGAATTAGAATGGATCGTACGAATGAGTAAGAATGGATCGTACGAACGAAATAGAATGGATCGTACGAATTAGAATGGATCGTATGAATGAATTAGAATGGATTGTGCTAATGAATTAGAATGGATCGTACGAATGAATTAGAATGGATCGTACGAATGAATTAGAATAGTTTGTGCGAATAAATTAGAATGGATCGTACGAATGAATGGATCGTACGAAGGAATTAGAATGGATCATACGAATGAAATACAATGGATCGTACGAAGGACTTAGAATGGATCGTACAAAGGAATTAGAATGGATCGTACGAATGAAGTAGAATGGATACATTCGTGCAAAAGGATTAGAATGGATTGTATGAATGAATTAGAATGGATCGTGCAAATGAATTAGAATGGATCGTGCGAATGAATTAGAATGGATCGTACGAATGAATTAGAATAGATTGTGCGAATGACTTAGAATGGATCATACGAAGGAATTAGAATGGATACATTCATGCGAATGAATTAGAATGGATCGTATGAATGAATTAGATTAGATCGTATGAATGAATTAGAATGGATCGTGCTAATGAATTACAATGGATCGTACGAATGGATTAGAATGGATCGTATGAATGAATTAGAATGGATCGTGCGAATGAATTAGAATGGATCGTACGAATGATTTAGAATGGATCGTATGAATGAATTAGATTGGATCGTATGAATGAATTAGAATGGATCGTACGTATGAATTAGAATGGATACATTCATGGAAATGAATTAGAATGGATCGTACGAATGAATTAGAATGGATCGTACGAATAAATTAGAATGGATCGTGCTAATGAATTAGAATGGATCGTATAAATGAATTAGAATAGATTGTACGAATGAATTAGAATGGATCGTAGGAATGAATTAGAATGGATACATTCGTGCGAATGAATAAGAATGGATCATATAAATGAATTAGATTGGATCGTACGAATGAGTAAGAATTGATCATACGAATGAAATAGAATGGATCTTACGAATGAATTAGAATGGATCGTGCTAATGAATTAGAATGGATCGTACGAATGAATCCATTCTAATTCATACGATCCATTCTAATTCATTCATACGATCGTACGAGTGAATAAGAATGGATCGTACGAATAAAAAAGAATGGATCGTATGAATCAATTAGAATGGATTGTGCTAATGAATTAGAATGGATCGTACGAATGAATTAGAATAGATTGTGTGAATGAATTAGAATGGATCATACGAATGAATTAGAATGGATCGTATGAATGAATTAGAATGGATCGTACGAATGAATTAGAATGGATTGCACAAAGAAATAAATTAGAATGGATACATTCGTACAATCCATTCTAATTCATTCGTACAATCCATACTAATTCATTTGTACGATCCATTCTAATTCATTCATACGATCCATTCAAATTCATAATCATTCGTACGATCCATTCTAATTCATTCGTACGATCCATTCTAATTCATTCGTACGATCCATTCTAATTCATTCGTAAGATCCATTCTAATTCATTCGCACGATCCATTCTAATTCATTCGTACGATCCATTCTAATTCATACGTACAATCTATTCATTCGTACGATCCATTCTAATTCAATAGCACGATCCATTCTAATTCATTCGTACGATCAATTCTATTTCATTCGTACGATCCATTCTTACTCATTCGTACGATCCATTCTAGAATGGATCGTGCGAATGATTTAGAATGGATTGAATGAATGAATTAGAATAGATCGTACGAATGAATTAGAATGGATCGTAGGAAAGAATTAGAATAGATCATACGAATGAATATGAATTAGAATGGATCGTATGAATAAATTAGAATGGATCGTACGAATGAATTAGAATGGATCGTACGAATGTATTAGAATGGATTGTACGAATGTATCCATTCTAATTCATTCCTTTATGCGATCCATTCTAATTCATTAGCACGATCCATTCTAATTCATTCGTGATCCATTCTAATCATTCGGACGAATGGATCTTACGAGTGAATTAGAATGGATCATATGAGTGAATTAGAATGGATCCTGCGAATGATTTAGAATGGATCGAACGAATGAATTAGAATAGATCGTACGAATGAATTAGAATGGATCTTACGAATGAATTAGAATGGATGGTACGAATGAATATGAATTAGAATGGATCGTATGAATAAATTAGAATGGATCGTACGAATGAATTAGAATGGATCGTACGAATGAATTAGAATGGATTGTATGAATGTATCCAATCTAATTCATTCCTTTGTGCGATCCATTCTAATTCATTCGTGATCCATTCTAATCATTCGCACGAATGGATCATACGAGTGAATTAGAATGGATCATACGAAAGAATTAGTTTGGATCATGCGAATGAATTAGAATGGATCGTACGAATGAATTAGAATGGATAAATTCGTGCGAATGAATTTGAATGGATCGTATGAATGAATTCGAATGGATCGTACGTATGAATTGGAATGGATCGTACGAATGAATTAGAATGGATCGTATGAATGAATTAGAATAGATCGTACGAAAAAATTAGAATGGATTGTATGAAGGAATTAGAATGGATCGTACGAATGAATTAGAATGGATACATTCATGCAAAAGAATTAGAATGGATTGTGTGAATGAATTAGAATGGATCGTACAAATGAATTAGAATGGATTGTGCGAATGAATTAGAATGGATCGTACGAATGAATTAGAATAGATTGTGCGAATGAATTAGAATGGATCGTACGAATGAATTAGAATGGATACATTCGTGTGAATGAATTAGAATGGATAAATTCTTACTCATTCGTACGATCCATTCTAATTCATTCACGTGATCCATTCTAATTCATTCATACGATCCATTCTAATTCATTCGTACGATCCATTCTAATTCATTCATACGATCCACTCTAATTCATTCACACAATCCCTTCTAATTCTTTCGCACGAATGTATCCATTCTAATTCATTCATACGATCCATTCTAATTCTTTCGCACGATCCAATCTAATTCATTCATACGATCCATTCTAATTCATTCGTACGATCCATTCTAATTCATTCGCACGAACGTATCCATTCTAATTCATTCGCAAGATCTATTCTAATTCATTCGCACGATCCATTCTAATTCATTCATACGATCCATTCTTACTCATTCGTATGATCCATTCTAATTCGTACAATCTAATTCATTCATACGATCCATTCTAATTCATTCGCATGAATGTATCCATTCTAATTCATTTGTACGATCCATTCTAATTTATTCACACGATCCATTCGGATTCATTCATACGATCCATTCTAATTCATTCGTACGGTCCATTCTAATTTATTCGCATGATCATTAGAATGGATCGTGCGAATAAATTAGAATGGATCGTACGAATGAATTAGAATGGATACATTCGTGCGAATGAATTAGAATGGTTCGTACGAATGAGTAAGAATGGATCGTACGAATGAAATAGAATGGATCGCACGAATGAATTAGAATGGATCGTGCGAATGAATTAGATTGAATCGTGCGAATGAATTAGAATGGATCGTACGAATGAATTAGAATGGATACATTCGTGCGAATGAATTAGAATGGATCGTACGAATGAAATAGAATGGATCGTATGAATGAATTCGAATGGATCGTACGAATGAATTAGAATGGATACATTCGTGCGAATGAATTAGAATGGATCATATGAAGGAATTAGAATGGATCGTATGAATGAATTAGAATGGATCGTACGAATGAATTAGAATGTATCGTATGAATGACTTAGAATGGATCGTACGAATGAATTAGAATGGATATTTTCGTGCGAAGGAATTAGAAGGGATCGTATGAATGGATCGTACGAAGGAATTAGAATGAATTAGAATGGATACATTCGTGCGAATGAATTAGAATGGATCGTATGAATGAATTAGAATGGATCGTATGAATGAATTAGAATGGATCGTGCTAATGAATTAGATTGGATCGTGCAAATGAATTAGAATGGATCGTACGAATGAATTAGAATAGATACATTCGTGCGAATGAATTAGAATGGATAGTATGATTGAATTAGAATGGATCGTATGAATGAATTCGAATGGATCGTACGAATGTATATCCATTCGTGCGAATGAATTAGAATGGGTCATACGAAGGAATTAGGGTGGATCGTACGAATCAATTAGAATGGATACATTCGTGCGAAAGAATTAGAATGATTGTATGAATGAATTAGAATGGATCGTATGAATTAATTAGAATGGATCGTGCGAATGAATTAGAATGGATTGTGCTAATGAGTAAGAATGGATCGTACGAATGAAATAGAATGGATCGTACGAATGAATTAGAATGGATCGTGCTAATGAATTAGAATGGATCGTACGAATGAATTAGAATAGATTGTGCGAATGAATTAGAATGGATCGTGCGAATGAATTAGAATGGATACATTCGTGCGAATGAATTAGAATGGATCGTATGAATGAATTAGAATGGATCGTATGAATGAATTCGAATGGATCGTACGAATGAATTAGAATGGATACATTCGTGCGTATGAATTAGAATGGATCATACGAAGGAATTAGGGTGGATAGTACGAAAGAATTAGAATGGATACATTCGTGGGAAAGAATTAGAATGGATTGTATGAATTAATTAGATTGGATCATATGAATGAATTAGAATGGATCGTCCGAATGAATTAGAATGGATCGTACGAATGAATTTGAATGGATACATTCGTGCGAATGAATTAGAATGGATCGTACGAATGAGTAAGAATGGATCGTACGAATGAAATAGAATGGATCGTACGAATGAATTAGAATGGATCGTGCTAATGAATTAGAATGGATCGTACGAATGAATTAGAATAGATTGTGCGAATGAATTAGAATGGATCGTACGAATGAATTAGAATGGATATATTCGTGCGAATGAATTAGAATGGATCGTATGAATGAATTAGATTGGATCGTATGAATGAATTAGAATGGATCGTACGTATGAATTAGAATGGATACATTCATGGGAATGAATTAGAATGGATCGTACGAAGGAATTAGAATGGATCATACGAATGAAATAGAATGGATCGTATGAATGAATTAGAATGGATCGTACGTATGAATTAGAATGGATCGTATGAATGAATTAGAATGGATCGTGCAAATGAATTAGAATGGATCGTACGAATGAATTAGAATGGATACATTCGTGCGAAAGAATTAGAATGGATTGTATGAATGAATTAGAATGGATCGAATGAATGAATTAGAATGGATCGTGCAAATGTATTAGATTGGATCGTATGTAGGAATTAGAATGGATCATACAAATGAATTAGAATGGATCATATGAATGAATTAGAATGGATCGTATGAATGGATTAGAATGTATTCTTATTAGAATGGATCGTGCGAATGAATGAATTAGAATAGATTATGCGAATGAATTAGAATGAATTCCTTCGCATGAATGTATCCATACGAATGAATTAGAATGGATCGTACGAATGAATTAGAATGGATCGTATGAATGAATTAGAATGGATCAAACGAATGAATTAGAATGGATACATTCGTGCGAATGAATTAGAATGGATCGTATGAATGAATTAGAATGGATCGTATGAATGAATTAGAATGGATACATTCATGGGAATGAATTAGAATAGATTGGATAGTACGAATGAATTAGAATGGATCGTGTGAATAAATTAGAATGGATCGTGCGAATGAATTACAATGGATCGTACGAATGAATTAGAATGGATACATTCGTGCGAATGAATTAGAATGGATCGTACGAATGAATTAGAATGGATCTTATGAATAAATTAGAATGTATCGTACGAATGAATTAGAATGGAACGTATGAATAATCGTATGAATGAATTAGAATGGATTGTACGTATGAATTAGAATGGATACATTCATGGGAATGAATTAGAATGGATCGTACGAAGGAATTAGAATGGATCGTACGAAGGAATTAGAATGGATCATACGAAGGAATTAGAATGGATCATACGAATGAATTTGAATGCATACATTCGTGCAAAAGAATTAGAATGGATTGTATGAATGAATTAGAATGGATCGTACGAATGAATTATAATGGATCATACGATGAATTAGAATGGATCGTACGAATGAATTAGAATGGATCGTGCTAATGAAATAGAATGGATCGTACGAATGAATTAGAATAGATCGTACGAATGAGTAAGAATGGATCGTACGAATGAAATAGAATGGATCGTACGAATGAATTACAATGGATCGTGCGAAAGAATTAGATTGGATCATGCGAATGAATTAGAATGGATCGTACGAATGAATTAGAATGGATACATTCGTGTGAATGAATTAGAATGGATCGTATGAATGAATTAGAATGGATCGTATGAATAAATTCGAATGGATCGTACGTATGAATTAGAATGAATCGTACGAATGAATTAGAATGGATCGTATGAATGAATTAGAATGGATCGTATGAAGGAATTAGAATGGATCGTACGAAGGAATTAGAATGGATCGTACGAATGAATTAGAATGGATACATTCGTGCAAAAGAATTAGAATGGATTGTATGAATGAATTAGAATGGATCGTACAAATGAATTAGAATAGATCGTGCGAATAAATTAGAATGGATGGTACGAATGAATTAGAATAGATTGTGCGAATGAATTAGATTGGATCGTACGAATAAATTATAATGGATATATTCGTGCGAATGAATTATAATGGATCGTATGAATGAATTAGAATGGATCGTACGTTCGATCCATTCTATTTCATTCGTACGATCCATTCTTACTTATTCGTTCGATCCATTCTAATTCATTCAATCAAACCATTCTAATTCATTCATTCGATCCATTCTAATCCATTCGTACGATCCATTCTAATTCTTTAGCACGATCCATTCTAATTGATTCGAACGCTCCATTCTATTTCATTCATACGATCCATTCTTACTCATTCGTACGATCCATTCTAATTCATTCGCACGAATGTATCCATTCTAATTCATTCGTATGATCCATTCTAATTCATTCATATGATCCATTCTAATTCATTCACACGATCCATTCTAAATCATTCCTACAATCCATTCTAATTCATTCGTACGATCCATTCTAATTCATTCGCACAATCTTTTATAATTTATCGTACGATCCATTCTAATTCATTAGCATGATCCATTCTATTTCATTCGTACGATCCATTCTAATTCATTCGCATGAATGTATCCATTCTAATTCATTCGTATGATCCATTCTAATTCATTCGCACAATCCATTCAAATTCATTCATACGATCCATTATAATTCATTCGTACGATCCATTCTAATTCAACCGCACAATCTATTCAAATTTATTCGTATGATCCATTCTAATTCATTAGCACGATCCATTCTAATTCATTCGTACGATCCATTCTATTTCAATCGTACGATCCATTCTTAATCATTCGTACGATCCATTCTAATTCATTCGCACGAATGTATCCATTCTAATTCATTCGTACGATCCATTCTAATTCATTCATACGATCCATTCTAATTCATTCGCATAATCTATTCTAATTCATTCGTACGATCCATTCTAATTCATTAGCATGATCCATTCTAATTCATTCGTACGATCCATTCTATTTCATTCGTATGATCCATTCTTACTCATTCGTATGATCCATTCTAATTCATTCGCACGAATGTATCCATTCTAATTCATTCGTACGATCCATTCTAATTCATTCGCACGATCCATTCTAATTCATTCATATGATCCATTCTAATTCATTCGTACGATCCATTCTAATTCATTCGCACGATCCATTCTAATTAATTCATACGATCTATTCTAATTCATTCGCACGAATGTATCCATTCTAATTCATTCGCACGATCCACCCTAATTCATTCATACGATCCATTCTAATTCCTTCGTTCGATCCATTCTAATTCATTCCCATGAATGTATCCATTCTAATTCATACGTACGATCCATTCTAATTCATTCATACGATCCAATCTAATTCATTCGCACGAATGTATCCATTCTAATTCATTCGTACGATCCATTCTAATTCATTCGGACAATCTATTCTAATTCATTCGTATGATCCATTCTAATTCATTAGCAAAATCCATTCTAATTCATTTGTACGATCCATTCTATTTCATTCTAATTCCTTCGTATGATCCATTCGTACGATCCATTCTAATTCCTTCGCATGAATGTATCCATTCTAATTCATTCATACAATCCAGTCTAGTTCTTTCACACGAATGTATCAATTCTAATTCATTCGTACCATCCATTCTAATTCATTCGCACAATCTATTCTAATTCATTCTTACGATCCATTCTAATTCCTTCGTACGATCCATTCTAATTCCTTCGTACGATCCATTCTATTTCATTCGTATGATCCCTTCTAATTCCTTCGTACGACCCATTCTAATTCATTCCCATGAATGTATCCACTCTAATTCATTCTCGCAATCTATTCTAATTCATTCATACGATCCATTCTATTTCATTCGCACGATCATAGGAATTAGAGTGGATCGTACAAATGAGTAAGAATGGATCATATGTATTAATTAGAATGGATACATTCTTGGGAAGGAATTAGAATGGATCGTACGAAGGAATTAGAATGGATCATATGATTGAAATAGAATGGATCGTACGAATGAATTAGAATGGAACGTGCGAATGAATTAGAATGGATCGTGCGAATGAATTAGAATGGAACGTGCGAATGAATTAGAATGGATCGTATGAATGAATTAGAATGGACGGATGAATGAATTAGAATGGATCGTGCAAATGAATTAGAATGAATGAATTAGAATGGATTGTGCAAATGAATTAGAATGGATCGTGCAAATGAATTAGAATGGATCGTATGAATGAATTAGAATGGATACATTCGTGCGAATGAATTAGAATGGATCATACGAAGAAATTAGGGTGGATCGTACGAATGAATTAGAATGGATACATTCGTGTGAAAGAATTAGAATGGATTGTATGAATGAATTAGAATGGATCGTATGAATGAATTAGAATGGATCGTGCGAATGAATTACAATGGATCGTACGAATAAATAAGAATGGATCGTATGAATGAATTAGAATGGATCGTGCGAATGAATTAGAATGGATCGTACGAATAAATTAGAATGGATACATTCGTGCGAATGAATTAGAATGGATCGTACGAATGAGTAAGAATGGATCGTACGAATGAGTAAGAATGGATCGTACGAATGAATTAGAATGGATCGTGCTAATGAATTAGAATGGATCGTACGAATGAATTAGAATAGATTGTACGAATGAATTAGAATGGATCGTACGAATGAATTAGAATGGATCGTACGAATGAATTAGAATGGATTGTACGAATGAAATAGAATGGATACATTCGTGCGAATGAATTAGAATGGATGGTAGGAATGAGTAAGAATGGATCATACGAATGAAATAGAATGGACCGTACGAATGAATTAGAATGGATCGTGCTAATGAATTAGAATGGATCGTACGAATGAATTAGAATAGATTGTGCGAATGAATACATTCGTGCGAATGAATTAGAATGGATCGTATGAATGAATTAGAATGGATCGTATGAATGAATTCGAATGGATCGTACGAATGAATTCGAATGGATACATTCGTGCGAATGAATTAGAATGGATCATACGAAGGAATTAGGGTGGATCGTACGAATGAATTAGAATGGATACATTCGTGCAAAAGAATTAGAATGGATTGTATGAATGAATTAGAATGGATCGTATGAATGAATTAGAATGGATCGTGCGAATGAATTAGAATGGATCGTACGAATGAATTAGAATGGATCGTACGAATGAATTAGAATGGATCGTGCGAATGAATTAGAATGGATCGTACGAATGAATTAGAATAGAAGGGATACATTCGTACGAATGAATTAGAATGGATCGTACGAATGAATTAGAATAGACTGGATACATTCGTGCGAATGAATTTGAATGGATCGTGCGAATGAATTAGATTGGATCGTGCAAATGAATTAGAATGGATCGTACGAATGAATTAGAATGGATACATTCGTGCGAAAAAATTAGAATGGATTGTATGAATGAATTAGAATGGATCGTATGAATGAATTAGAATGGATCGTGCGAATGAATTAGAATGGATCGTACGAATGAATTAGAATGGATACATTCGTGCGAAAGAATTAGAATGGATTGTATGAATGAATTTGAATGGATCGTACGAATGAATTAGAGTGGATCGTATGAATGAATTAGAATGGATCGTGCGAATGAATTAGAATGGATCGTATGAATGAATTAGAACAAATTCATTCATGCGAATGAATTACAATTGATCGTACGAATGAGTAAGAATGGATCGTACGAATGAAATAGAATGGATGGTACGAATGATTTAGAATAGATCGTGCGAATGAATTACAATGGATCGTGTGAATGAATTAGAATGGATCGTACGAATGATTAAGAATGGATCATACGAATGAATTAGAATGGTTCGTACGAATGAATTAGAATGGATCGTACGAATGAATTAGAATGGATCGTGCGAATGAATTAGAATGGATCGTGCGAATGAATTATAATGGATCGTACGAATGAATTATAATGGATCGTATGAATGAATTAGAATGGATCGTGCGAATGAATTAGAATGGATCGTATGAATGAATTTGAATGGATCGTACGAATGAATTAGAATGGACATATTCGTGCGAATGAATTAGAATGGATCAAACGAAGGAATTAGGGTGGATCGAACAAATGAATTAGAATAGATACATTCGTGCGAAAGAAATAGAATTGATTGTATGAATGAATTAGAATGGATCATATGAATAAATTAGAATGGAGCGTATGAATGAATTAGAATGGATCGTACGAAGGAATTAGAATGGATACATTCGTGCGAAAGAATTATAAAGGATTGTATGAATGAATTAGAATGGATAGTATGAATGAATTAGAATGGATCATACGAATGAATTAGAATGGATCGTACGGATGAATTTGAATGGATCGTATGAATGAATTAGAATGGATCGTGCGAATGAATTAGAATGGATACTTTTGTGCGAATGAATTAGAATGGTTCGTACGATGAATTAGAATGGATACGTTCGTACGAATGAATTAGAATGGATTGTGCTAATGAATTAGAATGGATCGTATGAATGAATTAGAATGGATCATACGAAGGAATTAGGGTGGATCGTACGAATGAATTAGAATGGAAACATTCGTGCGAAAGAATTAGAATGGATTGTATTAATGAATTAGAATGGATCGTGCAAATGAATTAGAATGGATCGTGCGAATGAATTAGAATGGATCATACGAATAAATTAGAATAGATTGTGCGAATGAATTAGAATGGATCGTATGAATGAATTAGAATGGATTGTATGAATGAATTACCATGATCCATTCTAATTCTTTCGCACGAATGTATCCATTCTAATTCATTCGTACGATCCATTCTAATTCATTCATACGATCCATTCTAATTCATTCCTACGATCCATTCTAATTCATTTGCACGATCCATTCTAATTCATTCGCATGAATGTTTCCACTCTAATTCATTCGCACGAATGTATCCATTCTAATTCATTCGTACGATCCATTCTAATTCATTCGCACGATCAAATCTAATTCATTGGCACAATCCATTCTAATTCCTTCGTACGATCCATTCTATTTCATTCGTATGATCCATTCTTACTCATTCGTACGATCAATTCAAATTCATTCGCACGAATGTACCCATTCTAATTCATTCGTACGATCCATTCTAATTCATTCGCATGATCCATTCTAATTCATTCATATGATCCATTCTAATTCATTCGTACGATCCATTCTAATTCATTCGTACGATCCATTCTAATTCATTAGCATGATCCATTCTAATTCATTCATACGATCCATTCTAATTCATACGATCCATTCTAATTCGTTCATACGATGCATTCTATTTTATTTGTATGATCTATTCTAATTCATTCATACGATCTATTCTATTTCATTCGTATGATCCATTCTTGCTCATTCGTACGATCCAATCTAATTCATTCGCACGATCCAATCATATTCATTCGTACGATCCATTCTAATTCATTCGTACGATCCATTCTATTTCATTCGTATGAACCATTCTTACTTATTCGTACGATCCATTCTAATTCATTCACACGAATGTATCCATTCTAATTCATTCGTACGATCCATTCTAATTCATTCGCACGATCCATTCTAATTCATTCATACGATCCATTCTAATTCATTCGTACGATCCATTCTAATTCATTCATACAATTCATTCTAATTCTTTCGCACAAATGTATCCATTCTAATTCATTCGTATGATTCATTATAATTCATTCGCACGATCCATTCTAATTCATTCATACGATCCATTCTAATTCATTTGCACGATCCATTCTAATTCATACATACGATTCATTCGAATTCATTCATAGGATCCATTCTAATTCATTCATATGATCCATTCTAATTCATTCACACGAATGTATCCATTCTAATTCATTCGTACGATCCATTCTAATTCATTCGGACGATCCAATCTAATTCATTCGCACGATCCATTCTAACTCATTCGTACGATCCATTCTATTTCATTCGTACGATCCATTCTTACTCATTCGCACGATCCATTCTAATTCATTCGCACGAATGTATCCATTCTAATTCATTCGTACGATCCATTCTAATTCATTCGCACGATCCATTCTAATTCATTCATACGATCCATTCTAATTTATTCGTACGATCCATTCTAATTCATTCATACGATCCATTCTATTTCATTCTACGATCCATTCTTACTCATTCGTACGATCCATTCTAATTCATTCGCATGAATGTATCCATTCTGATTCATTCGTACGATCCATTCTAATTCATTCGCACGATCCATTTTAATTCATTCATACGATCCATTCTAATTCGTTCGAACGATCCATTCTAATTCATTCGCACAATCTATTCTAATTCATTCATACAATCCATTCTAGTTCATTAGCACGATCCATTCTAATTCATTCGTACGATCCATTCTATTTCTTTCGTACGATCCATTGTTACTGATTCGTACGATCCATTCTAATTCATTCGCACGAATGTATCCATTCTAATTCATTCATACAATCCATTCTAATTCATTCGCACGATCCATTCTAATTCATTCATACGATCCATTCTAATTCATTCATATGATCCAGTCTAATTCATTCACACGAATGTATCCATTATAATTCATTCGTACAATCCATTCTAATTCATTTGCACAATCTATTCTAATTCATTCGTATGATCCATTCTAATTCATTTGCATGATCCATTCAAATTCATTCGTACGATCCATTCTATTTCATTCGTACGATCCATTCCTACTTATTCGTACGATCCATTCTAATTCATTCGCATGAATGTATCCATTCTATTCTAATTCATTCGTACGATCCATTCTAATTCATTCGCACGATCCATTCTAATTCATTCATACAATCTATTCTAATTCATTCGTACGATCCATTCTAATTCATTCGCACGATCCATTCTAATTCTTTCATATGATCCATTCTAGTTCATTCATACAATCCATTCTAATTCTTTCGCACAAATGTATCCATTCTAATTCATTTGTACGATCCACCCTAATTCCTTCGTATGATCCATTCTAATTTATTCGCACGAATGTATCAATTCTAATTCATTCGTACGATCCATTCGAATTCATTCATACGATCCATTCTAATTAATTCATACGATCCATTCTAATTCCTTCGTACGAATGTATCCATTCTAATTTATTCATACAATCCATTCTAATTCATTCGCACGAATGTATCCATTCAAATTCATTCGTACTATCCATTCTAATTCATTCGCACAAACTATTCTAATTCATTTATACGATCCATTCTAATTCCTTCGTACGATCCATTCTAATTCCTTCGTACGATCCATTCTATTTCATTCGTATGATCCATTCTAATTCCTTCGTACGATTCATTCTAATTCATTCCCATGAATGTATCCACTCTAATTCATTCGCACAATCTATTCTATTTCATTCATACGATCCATTCTATTTTATTCGCACGATCGTAGGAATTAGAATGGATCTTACGAATGAGTAAGAATGGATCCTATGTATGAATTAGAATGGATACATTCATAGGAATGAATTAGAATGGATCATACGAAGGAATTAGAATGGATCATACAAATGAAATAGAATGGATCGTATGAAGGAATTAGAATGGAATATGCGAATGAATTAGAATGGATCGTGCGAATGATTTAGAATGGATCGTACGAATGAATTAGAAAGGATCGTACGAATGAATTAGAATGGATCGTGCAAATGAATTAGAATGGATCGTATGAATGAATTAGAATGAACGTACGAATGAATTAGAATGGATACATTCGTGCGAATGAATTAGAATGGATCATACGAAGAAATTAGGGTGGATCATACGAATGAATTAGAATGGATACATTCGTGTGAAAGAATTAGAATGGATTGTATGGATGAATTAGAATAGATCGTATGAATGAATTAGAATGGATCGTGCGAATGAATTACAATGAATCGTACGAATGAATAAGAATAGATCGTATGAATGAATTTGAATGGATCGTGCGAATGAATTAGAATGGATCGTACGAATGAATTAGAATGGATACATTCGTGCGAATGAATTAGAATGGATCGTACGAATGCGTAAGAATGGATCGTACGAATGAAATAGAATGGATCGTACGAATGAATTAAAATGGTTCGTGCTAATAAATTAGAATGGATCGTACGAATAAATTAGAATAGATTATCCGAATGAATTAGAATTGATCGTACGAATGAATTAGAATGGATCGTACGAATTAATTAGAATAGATTGTGCGAATGAATACATTCGTGCGAATGAATTAGAATGGATTGTATAAATGAATTAGAATGGATCGTATGAATGAATTAGAATGGATCGTATGAATGAAATCGAATGGATCGTACGAATGAATTAGAATGGATACATTCGTGCGAATGAATTAGAATAGTTTGTGCGAATGAATTAGAATGAATTAGAATGGATACATTCGTGCAAATGAATTAGAATGGATACATTCGTGCAAAAGAATTAGAATGGATTGTATGAATGAATTAGAATAGATCGTATGAATGAATTAGAATGGATCGTGCGAATGAATTAGAATGGATCGTACAAATGAATTAGAATGGATCGTACGAATGAATTAGAATGGATCGTGCGAATGAATTAGAATGGATCGTACGAATGAATTGGAATAGAACGGATACATTCGTACGAATGAATTAGAATGGATCATACGAATGAATTAGAATGGATCGTACGAATCAATTAGAATAGACTGGATACATTCGTGCGAATGAATTAGAATGGATCATGCGAATGAATTAGATTGGATCGTGCGAATGAATTAAATTGGATCGTACGAATGAATTAGAATGGATACATTCGTGCGAAAGAATTAGAATAGATTGTATGAATGAATTAGAATGGATCGTATGAATGAATTAGAATGATCGTGCGAATGAATTAGAATGGATCATTCGAATGAATTAGAATGGATACATTCGTGCGAAAGAATTAGAATGGATTGTATGAATGAATTTGAATGGATCGTACGAATGAATTAGAATGGATCGTATGAATGAAGTAGAATGGATCGTGCGAATGAATTAGAATGGATCGTACGAATGAATTAGAATGGATACATTCATGCGAATGAATTAGAATGGATCGTACGGATGAGTAAGAATGGATCGTACGAATGAAATAGAATGGATCGTACAAATGAATTAGAATGGATCGTGCGAATGAATTAGAATGGATCGTGCGAATGAATTATAATGGATTGTACGAATGAATAAGAATGGATCATACGAATGAAATAGAATGGATCGTATGAATGAATTAGAATGGATCGTACGAATGAATTAGAATGGATCGTGCGAATGAATTAGAATGGATCGTGCAAATGAATTAGAATGGATCGTACGAATGAATAAGAATGGATCGAATGAATGAATTAGAATGGATCGTATGAATTAATTAGAATGGATCGTACGAATGAATTAGAATGGATACATTCGTGCGAATGAATTAGAATGGATCATACGAAGGAATTAGGGTGAATCGTACAAATGAATTAGAATAGATACATTCGTGCGAAAGAAATACAATGGATTGTATGAATGAATTAGAATGGATCGTATGAATAAATTAGAATGGATTGTATGAATGAATTAGAATGGATCGTACGAAGGAATTAGAATGGATACATTCGTGCAAAAGAATTAGAAAGGATTGTATGAATTAATTAGAATGGATCGTATGAATGAATTAGAATAGATCATGCGAATGAATTAGAATGGATCATACGAATGAATTTGAATGGATCGCATGAATGAATTAGAATGGATCGTGCGAATGAATTAGAATGGATCGTACGAATGAATTAGAATGGATACATTCGTGCGAATGAATTAGAATGGATCGTACGATGAATTAGAATAGATACATTCATGCGAATGAATTAGAATGGATCGTGCTAATGAATTAGAATGGATCGTACGATGAATTAGAATGGATCATACGATGGAATTAGGGTGGATCGTACGAATGAATTAGAATGGAAACATTCATGCGAAAGAATTAAAATGGATTTTATGAATGAATTAGAATGGATCATGCAAATGAATTCGAATGGATCGTGCGAATGAATTAGAATGGATCGTACGAATGAATTAGAATAGATTGTGCGAATGAATTAGAATGGATCGTACGAATGAATTAAAATGGATCGTATGAATGAATTAGCATGATCCATTCTAATTCTTTCGCACGAATGTATCCATTCTAATTCATTCGTATGATCCATTCTAATTCATTCATACAATCCATTCTAATTCATTCCTACGATCCATTCTAATTCATTTGCACGATCCATTCTAATTCAATCGCATGAATGTTTCCATTCTAATTCATTCGCACGAATGTATCCATTTTAATTCATTCGTACGATCCATTCTAATTCATTCTCACGATCCAATCTAATTCATTCGCACAATCCATTCTAATTCATTCCTACGATCCATTCTATTTCATTCGTACGATCCATTCTTACTCATTCGTACGATCCATTCTAATTCATTCGCACAAATATACCCATTCTAATTCATTCGTACGATCCCATCTAATTCATTCGCACGATCCATTCTAATTCATTCATACGATCCATTCTAATTCATTTGTACGATCCATTCTAATTCATTCGTACGTTCCATTCTAATTCATTAGCACGATCCATTCTAATTCATTCATACGATCCATTCTAATTCATACGATCCATTCTAATTCATTCATACGATCCATTCTATTTTATTCGTATGATCCATTCTAATTCATTCATACGATCCGTTCTATTTCATTCGTACGATCCATTCTTACTGATTCGTACGGTCCAATCTAATTCATTCGCACGATCCAATTATATTCATTCGTACGATCCATTCTAATTCATTTATACGATCCATTCTATTTCATTCGTACGATCCATTCTTACTCATTCGTAGGATCCATTCTAATTCATTCGCACGAATGTATCCATTCTAATTCATTCGTACGATCCATTCTAATTCATTCGGACGATCCATTCTAATTCATTCATACGATCCATTCTAATTCATTCGTACGATCCATTCTAATTCATTCATACAATCCATTCTAATTCTTTCGCACGAATGTATCCATTCTTATTCATTCGTACGATCCATTCTAATTCATTCGCACGATCCATTCTAATTCATTCATCCGATCCATTCTATTTTATTCGTACAATCCATTATGACTCATTCATACGATCCATTCTAATTCGTTCGCACGAATGTATCCATTCTAATTTATTTGTACAATCCATTCTAATTCATTCGCACGATCCATTCTAATTCATTCATACGATCCATTCTAATTCATTCGTACGATCTATTCTATTTCATTCATACGATCTATTCTATTTCATTCGTACGATCCATTCTTACTCATTCATACGATCCATTCTAATTCATTCGCACGAATGTATCCATTATAATTCATTCGTACGATCCATTCTAATTCATTCATACGATCCATTCTAATTCATTCATATGATCCATTCTAATTCATTCACACAATCTATTCTAATTCATTCGTACGATCCATTCTAATTCATTCATACGATCCATTCTAATTCATTCGCACGAATGTATCCATTCTAATTCATTCGTACGATCCATTCTAATTCATTCGCACGATCTAATCTAATTCATTCGCACGATCCATTCTAATTCATTCGTCCGATCCATTCTATTTTATTCGTACAATCCATTCTTACTCATTCATACGATCCATTCTAATTCATTCGCACGAATGTATCCATTCTAATTCATTCGTATAATCCATTCTAATTCATTCGCACGATCCATTCTAATTCATTCATACGATCCATTCTTATTCATTCATACGATCCATTCTAATTCATTCAAACGATCCATTCTATTTCATTTGTACGATCCATTCTTACTCATTCGTACGATCCATTCTAATTCATTCGCACGAATGTATCCATTATAATTTATTCGTACAATCCATTCTCATTCATTCATACGATCCATTCTAATTCATTCATACGATCCATTCTAATTCATTCGTACGATCCATTCTAATTCATTCGCACAATATATTCTAATTCATTCGTACGATCTATTCGAATTCATTAGCACGATCTATTCTAATTCATTCGTACGATCCATTCTATTTCTTTTGTACGATATATTCTTACTGATTCATTCGATCCATTCTAATTCATTCGCACGAATGTATCCATTCTAATTCATTCGTACGATCCATTCTAATTCATTCGCACGATCTATTCTAATTCATTCATACGATCCATTATAATTCATTCATACGATCCATTCTAATTCATTCGCACAAATGTATCCATTCTAATTCATTCGTACGATCCATTCTAATTTATTCGCACAATCTATTCTAATTCATTCGTACGATCCATTCTAATTCATTAGCATGATCAATTCTAATTCATTCGTACGATCCATTCTATTTCATTCGTACGATCCATTCTTACCTATTCGTACAATCCATTCTAATTCATTCACACGAATGTATCCATTCTATTCTAATTCATTCGTACGATCCATTCTAATTCATTCGCACGATCCATTCTAATTCATTCATATAATCCATTCTAATTCATTCGTACGATCCATTCTAATTCATTCGCACGATCCATTCTAATTCATTCAAACGATCCATTCTTATTCATTCATACAATCCATTCTAATTCTTTCGCACGAAAGTATCCATTCTAATTTATTTGTACGATCCACCCTAATTCCTCCGTATGATTCATTCTAATTCATTCGCACGAATGTATCCATTCTAATTCATTCGTATGATCCATTCTAATTCATTCATACGATCCATTCTAATTCATTCATACGATCCATTCTAATACATTCGCACGAATGTATTCATTCGCACAATCTATTCTAATTCATTCGTACGATCCATTCTAATTCATTAGCATGATCCATTCTAATTCATTCGTACGATCCATTCTATTTCATTCGTATGATCTATTCTAACTCATTCGTACGATCCATTCTAATTCATTCGCACGAATGAATCAATTCTAATTCATTCGTACGATCCATTCTAATTCATTCGCACGATCCATACTAATTCATTCGTACGATCCATTTTAAATCATTCGCACAATCTATTCTAATTCATTCGTACGATCCATTCTAATTTATTAGCACGATCTATTCTAATTCATTCGTACGATCCATTCTATTTCATTCGTACGATCCATTCTAATTCATTCGCACGAATGTATCCATTCTAATTCATTCGTACGATCCATTCTAATTCATTCGCAGGATCCATTCTAATTCATTTATACGATCCATTCTAATTCATTCGTATGATCTATTCTAATTCATTCGTTCGATCCATTCTAATTCATTAGCACTATTCATTCTAATTCATTCATACGATCTATTCTAATTTATACAATCCATTCTAATTCATTCATACGATCCATTCTATTTCATTCATATAATCCATTCTAATTCATTCATACGATCCATTCTATTTCATTCGTACGATCCATTCTATTTCATTCGTACGATCCAATCTAATTCATTCTCACGATCCAATCTAATTCCTTCACACGATCCTTTCTAATTCATTCATACGATCCATTCTAATTCATTCGTACGATCCATTCTAATTCATTCATACAATCCATTCTAATTCTTTTGCACGAATGTATCCATTCTAATTCATTCGTACAATCCATTCTAATTCATTCGCACGATCCATTCTAATTCATTCATACGATCCATTCTAATTCATTCGTACGATCCATTCTAATTCATACGTACGATCTATTCGAATTCATTCATACGATCCAGTCTAATTCATTCATACGATCAATACTAATTCATTCGCACGAATGTATCCATTCTAATTCATTCGTACGATCCATTCTCATTCATTCGCACGATCCAATCTAATTCATTCGCACAATCCATTCTAGTTCGTTCATACGATCCATTCTATTTCATTCCTACGATCCATTCTTACTCATTCATACGATCCATTCTATTTCATTCGTACGATCTATTCTATTTTATTCGTACGAACCATTCTTACTGATTCGTACGATCCATTCTAATTCGTTCGCACGAATGTATCCATTCTAATTCATTCGTACGATCCATTCTAATTCATTCGCACGATCCATCCTAATTCATTCATACGATCCATTCTAATTCATTCATATGATCCATTCTAATTCATTAGCACGAATGTATCAATTCTAATTCATTCGTACGATCCATTCTAATTCATTCGCACAACCTATTCCAATTAATTCGTACGATCCATTCTAATTCATTAGCACGATCCATTCTAATTCATTCGTACGATCCATTCTATTTCATTCGTACGATCCATTCTTACTCATTCGTACGATCCATTCTAATTCATTCGCACGAATGTATCCATTCTATTCTAATTCATTCGTACGATCCATTCTAATTCATTCGCACGATCCATTCTAATTCATTCATTCGATCCATTCTAATTCATTCGTACGATCCATTATAATTCTTTCGCACGATCCATTCTAATTCATTCATACGATCCATTCTAATTCATTCATACAATCCATTCTAATTCTTTCGCACGAATGTATCCTTTCTAATTCATTCGTACGATCCATTCTAATTCATTCGCACGATCCATCTAATTCATTCATATGATCCATTCTAATTCATTCGTACGATCCATTCTAATTCATTCGTATGATCCATTCTAATTAATTCATACGATCTATTCTAATTCATTCGCACGAATGTATCCATTCTAATTCATTCGCACGATCCAACCTAATTCATTCATACGATCCATTCTAATTCCTTCGTTCGATCCATTCTAATTCATTCCCATGAATGTATCCATTCTAATTCATACGTACGATCCATTCTAATTCATTCATATGATCCAATCTAATTCATTCGCACGAATGTATCCATTCTAATTCATTCGTACGATCCATTCTAATTCATTCAGACAATCTATTCTAATTCATTCGTACGATCCATTCTAATTCATTAGCAAGATCCATTCTAATTCATTTGTACGATCCATTCTATTTCATTCTAATTCCTTCGTATGATCCATTCGTACGATCCATTCTAATTCCTTCGCATGAATGTATCCATTCTAATTCATTCATACAATCCATTCTAATTCTTTCACACGAATGTATCCATTCTAATTCATTCGTACCATCCATTCTAATTCATTCGCACAATCTATTCTAATTCATTCTTACGATCCATTCTAATTCCTTCGTACGATCCATTCTAATTCCTTCGTACGATCCATTCTATTTCATTCGTATGATCCATTCTAATTCCTTCGTACGACCCATTCTAATTCATTCCCATGAATGTATCCACTCTAATTCATTCTCGCAATCTATTCTAATTCATTCATACGATCCATTCTATTTCATTTGCACGATCATAGGAATTAGAGTGGATCGTACAAATGAGTAAGAATGGATCATATGTATTAATTAGAATGGATACATTCATGGGAATGAATTAGAATGAATCGTACGAAGGAATTAGAATGGATCATACGAATGAAATATAATGGATCGTACGAAGGAATTAGAATGGAACGTGCGAATGAATTAGAATGGATCGTGCGAATGAATTAGAATGGATCATACGAATGAATTAGAATGGATCGTACGAATGAATTAGAATGGATCGTGCAAATGAATTAGAATGGATCGTATGAATGAATTAGAATGGACGGATGAATGAATTAGAATGGATACATTCGTGCGAATGAATTAGAATGGATCATACGAAGAAATTAGGGTGGATCGTACGAATGAATTAGAATGGATACATTCGTCTGAAAGAATTAGAATGGATTGTATGAATGAACTAGAATGGATCGTATGAATGAATTAGAATGGATCGTGCGAATGAATTACAATGGATCGTACGAATAAATAAGAATGGATCGTATGAATGAATTAGAATGGATCGTGCGAATGAATTAGAATGGATCGTATGAATAAATTAGAATGGATACATTCGTGCGAATGAATTAGAATGGATCGTACGAATGAGTAAGAATGGATCGTACGAATGAAATAGAATGGATCGTACGAATGAATTAGAATGGATCGTGCTAATGAATTAGAATGGATCGTACGAATGAATTAGAATAGATTGTGCGAATGAATTAGAATGGATCGTACGAATGAATTAGAATGGATCGTATGAATGAATTAGAATGGATCGTACGAATTAAATAGAATGGATACATTCTTGCGAATGAATTAGAATGGATGGTAGGAATGAGTAAGAATGGATCGTACGAATGAAACAGAATGGACCGTACGAATGAATTAGAATGGATCGTGCTAATGAATTATAATGGATCGTACGAATGAATTAGAATAGATTGTGCGAATGAATACATTCGTGCGAATGAATTAGAATGGATCATATGAATGAATTAGAATGGATCGTATGAATGAATTCGAATGGATCGTACGAATGAATTCGAATGGATACATTCGTGCGAATGAATTAGAATGGATCAAACGAAGGAATTAGGGTGGACCGTACGAATGAATTAGAATGGATACATTTGTGCAAAAGAATTAGAATGGATTGTATGAATGAATTAGAATGGATCATATGAATGAATTAGAATGGATCGTGCGAATGAATTAGAATGGATCGTACGAATGAATTAGAATGGATCGTGCGAATGAATTAGAATGGATCATACGAATGAATTAGAATAGAAGGGATACATTCGTACGAATGAATTAGAATGGATCGTACGAATGAATTAGAATAGACTGGATACATTCGTGCGAATGAATTTGAATGGATAGTGCGAATGAATTAGATTGGATCGTGCGAATGAATTAGAATGGATCGTACGAATGAATTAGAATGGATACATTCGTTCGAAAGAATTAGAATGGATTGTATGAATGAATTAGAATGGATCGTATGAATGAATTAGAATGGATCGTGCGAATGAATTAGAATGGATCGTATGAATGAATTAGAATGGATACATTCGTGCGAAAGAATTAGAATGGATTGTATGAATGAATTTGAATGGATCGTACGAATGAATTAGAGTGGATCGTGTGAATGAATAAGAATGGATCGTGCGAATGAATTAGAATGGATCGTACGAATGAATTAGAACAGATTCATTCATGCGAATGAATTAGAATGGATCGTACGAATGAGTAAGAATGGATCGTACGAATGAAATAGAATGGATGGTACGAATGATTTAGAATGGATCGTGCGAATGAATTAGAATGGATCGTGTGAATGAATTAGAATGGATCGTACGAATGAATTAGAATGGATCGTACGAATGAATTAGAATGGATCGTGCGAATGAATTAGAATGGATCGTGCTAATGAATTATAATGGATCGTACGAATGAATTAGAATGGATCGTATGAATGAATTAGAATGGATCGTGCGAATGAATTAAAATGGATCGTATGAATGAATTTGAATGGATCGTACGAATGAATTAGAATGGATATATTCGAGCGAATGAATTAGAATGGATCATACGAAGGAATTAGGGTGGATCGTACAAATGAATTAGAATAGATACATTCGTGCGAAAGAAATAGAATGGATTGTATGAATGAATTAGAATGGATCGTATGAATAAATTAGAATGGAGCATATGAATGAATTAGAATGGATCGTACGAAGGAATTAGAATGGATACATTCGTGCGAAAGAATTAGAAAGAATTGTATGAATGAATTAGAATGGATCGTATGAATGAATTAGAATGGATCATGGGAATGAATTAGAATGGATCATATGGATGAATTTGAATGGATCGTATGAATGAATTAGAATAGATCGTGCGAATGAATTAGAATGGATCGTACGAATGAATTAGAATAGATACATTCGTGCGAATGAATTAGAATGGATCGTACGATGAATTAGAATGGATACGTTCGTGCGAATGAATTAGAATGGATCGTGCTAATGAATTAGAATGGATCGTACGAATGAATTAGAATGGATCATACGAAGGAATTAGGGTGGATCGTACGAATCAATTAGAATGGAAACATTCATGCGAAAGAATTAGAATGGATTGTATTAATGAATTAGAATGGATCGTGCAAATGAATTAGAATGGATCGTGTGAATGAATTAGAATGGATCATACGAATGAATTAGAATAGATTGTGCGAATGAATTACAATGGATCGTACGAATGAATTAGAATGGATCGTATGAATGAATTACCATGATCCATTCTAATTCTTTCGCACGAATGTATCCATTCTAATTCATTCGTACGATCCATTCTAATTCATTCATATGATCCATTCTAATTCATTCCTACGATCCATTCTAATTCATTTGCACGATCCATTCTAATTCATTCGCATGAATGTTTCCATTCTAATTCTTTCTCACGAATGTATTCATTCTAATTCATTCGTACGATCCATTCTAATTCATTCGCACGACCCAATCTAATTCATTCGCACAATCCATTCTAATTCCTTCGTACGATCCATTCTATTTCATTCGTACGATCCATTCTTACTCATTCGTACGATCCATTCAAATTCATTCACACGAATGTACCCATTCTAATTCATTCGTACGATCCCTTCTAATTCATTCGCATGATCCATTCTAATTCATTCATACGATCCATTCTAATTCATTCGTACGATCCATTCTAATTCATTCGTACGATCCATTCTAATTCATTATCATGATCCATTCTAATTCATTCATACTATCCATTCTAATTCATACGATCCATTCTAATTCATTCATACGATCCATTCTATTTTATTTGTATGATCTATTCTAATTCATTCATACGATCCATTCTATTTCATTCGTACGATCCATTCTTGCTCATTCGTACGATCCAATCTAATTCATTCGCACGATCCAATCATATTCATTTGTACGATCCATTCTAATTCATTCGTACGATCCATTCTATTTCAATCGTACGATCCATTCTTACTTATTCGTACGATCCATTCTAATTCATTCACACGAATGTATCCATTCTAATTCATTCGTACGATCCATTCTAATTCATTCGCACGATCCATTCTAATTCATTCATACGATCCATTCTAATTCATTCGTACGATCCATTCTAATTCATTCATACAATCCTTTCTAATTCTTTCGCACGAATGTATCCATTCTAATTCATTCGTACGATCCATTCTAATTCATTCGCACGATCCATTCTAATTCATTCATACGATCCATTCTAATTCATTTGTACGATCCATTCTAATTCATACGTACGATTCATTCGAATTCATTCATAGGATCCATTCTAATTCATTCATACGATCTATTCTAATTCATTCACACGAATGTATCCATTCTAATTCATTCGTACGATCCATTCTAATTCATTCGGACGATCTAATCTAATTCATTCGCACGATCCATTCTAATTCATTCGTACGATCCATTCTATTGCATTCGTACGATCCATTCTTACTCATTCGTACGATCCATTCTAATTCATTCGCACGAATGTATCCATTCTAATTCATTCGTATGTTCTATTCTAATTCATTCACACGATCCATTCTAATTCATTTATACGATCCATTCTAATTTATTCGTACAATCCATTCTAATTCATTCATACGATCCATTCTATTTCATTCTACGATCCATTCTTACTCATTCGTACGATCCATTCTAATTCATTCGCACGAATGTATCCATTCTAATTTATTCGTACGATCCATTCTAATTCATTCGCATGATCCATTTTAATTCATTCATACGATCCATTCTAATTCGTTCGAACGATCCATTCTAATTCATTCGCACAATCTATTCTAATTCATTCGTATGATCCATTCTAATTCATTAGCACGATCCATTCTAATTCATTCGTACGATCCATTCTATTTCTTTCGTACGATCCATTCTTACTGATTCGTACGATCCATTTTAATTCATTCGCACGAATGTATCCATTCTAATTCATTCATATGATCCATTCTAATTCATTCGCACGATCCATTCTAATTCATTCATACGATCCATTCTAATTCATTCGCACGAATGTATCCATTATAATTCATTCGTACGATCCATTCTAATTCATTCGCACAATCTATTCTAATTCATTCGTATGATCCATTCTAATTCATTAGCACGATCCATTCTAATTCATTCGTACGATCCATTCTATTTCATTCGTACGATCCATTCTTACTTATTCGTACGATCCATTCTAATTCATTCGCATGAATGTATCCATTCTATTCTAATTCATTCGTACGATCCATTCTAATTCATTCGTACGATCCATTCTAATTCATTCATACAATCTATTCTAATTCATTCGTACGATCCATTCTAATTCATTCGCACGATCCATTCTAATTCTTTCATACGATCCATTCTAGTTCATTCATACAATCCATTCTAATTCTTTCGCACTAATGTATCCATTCTAATTCATTTGTACGATCCACCCTAATTCCTTCGTATGATCCATTCTAATTTATTCGCACGAATGTATCCATTCGAAATCATTCATACGATCCCTTCTAATTCATTCATACGATCCATTCTAATTCCTTCGTACGAATGTATCCATTCTAATTCATTCATACAATCCACTCTAATTAATTTGCACGAATGTATCCATTCTAATTCATTCGTACTATCCATTCTAATTCATTCGCACAAACTATTCTAATTCATTCGTACGATCCATTCTAATTCCTTCGTACGATCCATTCTAATTCCTTCGTACGATCCATTCTATTTCATTCGTATGATCCATTCTAATTCCTTCGTACGATCCATTCTAATTCATTCCAATGAATGTATCCACTCTAATTCATTCGCACAATCTATTCTATTTCATTCATACGATCCATTCTATTTTATTCGCACAATCGTAGGAATTAGAATGGATCTTACGAATGAGTAAGAATGGATCGTATGTATGAATTAGAATGGATACATTCTTGGGAATGAATTAGAATGGATCGTATGAAGGAATTAGAATGGATCATACGAATGAAATAGAATGGATCATACGAATGAATTAGAATGGAATATGCGAATAAATTAGAATGGATCGTGCGAATGAATTAGAATGGATCGTACGAATGAATTAGAATGGATCGTACGAATGAATTAGAATGGATCGTGCAAATGAATTAGAATGGATCGTATGAATGAATTAGAATGGACGTACGAATGAATTAGAATGGATACATTCGCACGAATGAATTAGAATGGATCATACGAAGAAATTAGGGTGGATCATACGAATGAATTAGAATGGATACATTCGTGTGAAAGAATTAGAATGGATTGTATGGATGAATTAGAATAGATCGTATGAATGAATTAGAATGGATCATGCGAATGAATTACAATAAATCGTACGAATGAATAAGAATGGATCGTATGAATGAATTTGAATGGATCATGCGAATGAATTTGAATGGATCGTACGAAAGAATTAGAATGGATACATTCGTGCGAATGAATTAGAATGAATCGTACGAATGAGTAAGAATGGATCGTACGATTGAAATAGAATGGATCGTACGAATGAATTAGAATGGATCGTGCTAATAAATTAGAATGGATCAAACGAATAAATTAGAATAGATTGTGCGAATGAATTAGAATGGATCGTATGAATGAATCAGAATGGATCGTACGAATGAATTAGAATAGATTGTGCGAATGAATACATTCGTGCGAATGAATTAGAATGGATCGTATGAATGAATTAGAATGGATCGTATGAATGAAATCGAATGGATCGTACGAATGAATTAGAATGGATACATTCGTGCGAATGAATTAGAATAGTTTGTGCGAATGAATTAGAATGAATTAGAATGGATAAATTCGTGCAAATGAATTAGAATGGATACATTCGTGCAAAAGAATTAGAATGGAATGTATGAATGAATTAGAATGGATCGTATGAATGAATTAGAATGGATCGTGCGAATGAATTAGAATGGATCGTACGAATTAATTAGAATGGATCGTACGAATGAATTAGAATGGATCGTGCGAATGAATTAGAATGGATCGTACAAATGAATTAGAATAGAACGGATACATTCGTACGAATGAATTAGAATGGATCGTACGAATGAATTAGAATGGATCGTACGAATGAATTAGAATAGACTGGATACATTCGTGCGAATGAATTAGAATGGATCATGCGAATGAATTAGATTGGATCGTGCGAATGAATTAAATTGGATCGTACGAATGAATTAGAATGGATACATTCGTGCGAAAGAATTAGAATGGATTGTATGAATGAATTAGAATGGATCGTATGAATGAATTAGAATGGATCGTGCGAATGAATTAGAATGGATCGTATGAATGAATTAGAATGGATACATTTGTGCGAAAGAATTAGAATGGATTATATGAATGAATTTGAATGGATCGTACGAATGAATTAGAATGGATCGTATGAATGAAGTAGAATGGATCGTGCGAATGAATTAGAATGGATCGTACGAATGAATTAGAACGGATACATTCATGCGAATGAATTAGAATGGATCGTAGGAATGAGTAAGAATGGATCGTACGAATGAAATAGAATAGATCGTACGAATGAATTAGAATGGATCGTGCGAATGAATTAGAATGGATCGTGCGAATGAATTATAATGGATCGTACGAATGAGTAAGAATGGATCATACGAATGAAATAGAATAGATCGTATGAATGAATTAGAATGGATCGTGCGAATGAATTAGAATGGATCGTGCGAATGAATTAGAATGGATCGTACGAATGAATTAGAATGGATCGTATGAATGAATTAGAATGGATCGTATGAATGAATTTGAATGGATCGTACGAATGAATTAGAATGGATACATTCGTGCGAATGATGTAGAATGGATCATACGAAGGAATTAGGGTGAATCGTACAAATGAATTAGAATAGATACATTCGTGCGAAAGAAATACAATGGATTGTATGAATGAATTAGAATGGATCGTATGAATAAATTAGAATGGATCGTATGAATGAATTAGAATGGATCGTACGAAGGAATTAGAATGGATACATTCGTGCGAATGAATTAGAAAGGATTGTATGAATGAATTAGAATGGATCGTATGAATGAATTAGAATGGATCATGCGAATGAATTAGAATGGATCGTACGAATGAATTTGAATGGATCGCATGAATGAATTAGAATGGATCGTGCGAATGAATTAGAATGGATCGTACGAATGAATTAGAATGGATACATTCGTGCGAATGAATTAGAATGGATCGTACGATGAATTAGAATGGATACTTTCGTGCGAATGAATTAGAATGGATCGTGCAAATGAATTAGAATGGATCATACGATGAATTAGAATGGATCATACGAAGGAATTAGGGTGGATCGTACGAATGAATTAGAATGGAAACATTCGTGCGAAAGAATTAGAATGGATTTTATGAATGAATTAGAATGGATCGTGCAAATGAATTAGAATGGATCGTGCGAATGAATTAGAATGGATCGTACGAATGAATTAGAATAGATTGTGCGAATGAATTAGAATGGATCGTACGAATGAATTAAAATGGATCGTATGAATGAATTAGCACGATCCATTCTAATTCTTTTGCACGAATGTATCCATTCTAATTCATTCGTATGATCCATTCTAATTCATTCATACGATCCATTCTAATTCATTCCTACGATCCATTCTAATTCATTTGCACAATCCATTCTAATTCATTCGCATGAATGTTTCGATTCTAATTCTTTTTTCTTTTTTTTTTTATCAAAGCTATGGGGATTTTATTAGGGACCCCGCCCAAAAAACAAAAGAAAAGAATGTACACATTACAGCTCTGGCCTTTTATAGATCAAGGCTATCAGAGAAATGGAAAACAAATACAAAGAACAATGAAAATATTAACAAATCCATCTTCTCACTCATCTGCAAAAACAGCCCTATAAGCCCTTGCCTACTATCTCATATAGCTTCTACCCTTGCAATCATTTTCAATTGCTTTACGAATATTTTCTTTTAAGTCTTGTGGGTATATTTGAACCACCTGATTGCCATGATCCATTTTTGATAAGATGTCTGCAGGTTGATTACCCTCTCTCCAGATGTGAGTGATCTTATGCTCATTGTACTTGTTTAAAGCCTCCCTGATATTTAAGACCTGATGAATAGCATTCCAGGGAATAGCATATTCATCTCTAATACATTTCACTGCAATAAGAGAATCAGATTCAATCCACAGCTTTGAGATGTGCATATCTTCCGTATATAAGAGACCTTTCATCACTGCATCTAATTCAATGTTTAGAATTTCAGTATACTTAGAAGGACCATAAAAACACTGATTAGCTTCACCATTACTGTTTCTGAACACCCCCCCAACAGAAGCTAAGGTGTTTGCCAAAGCTCCATCTGTATTCAACTTCATCCATCCTCTATCAGGTTTATCCCAAGTGACAGTTTGAATATTACGAATATTAGGCTTCAGATGACATCCCCATTTTGCCAAAATAATTTTGTTATCCAAGGTATCTTCTTCAGAATATTCACAACTAGACATTCTCAAAAAAACAGTTCTAGTAATATAAGCCAGCAGGACTCTCTTGTGAGTAGTATTATTTTCAAAAATTCTTTTGCATCTCTCTTCCCAGATCAGCTTCACTACACAACCTGTAACTATTTTAGCTAGAGTATTAAGTTGACCTTTTTGTCTGAATTTAGCTTTCAATCTGCTAATCTCTTCACTGAGATTACCAATTCTGGTGGCCTTGATGTCCAGTCTAGATAGAACTGATCTCCAAATCCAATTGGAGTAAGAGCAGTTGAAAAAAATATGGTCATGAGTTTCCCTATCAGACCAGCACAGAACACATAAAGAAGGAACCATCATCCCTCTTCTATGAAGCTTATCACAGGTGAGAAGTTTGTTTAAAACAGCTCTCCACAAACAAACTGCATGTTTTTCAATTCTGTGTTGATGCCAAATGCAGTTAGCTTCTAAAAAAACCTGCCTTTTGATTCTATTAGAATCCCAAGCTGTTTTGAGTGTATATAATCCACTGTTAGAGGGTTTCCAGATTTTTATATCAGAGAGCCTTGGATAAGAAAGATCAAATTCAGAAATCATATCAAAAATTCTCATAATATCTGCTGAAGAGGGTGAAGGGAAAGACCATTTCCCATTATCTATAAACTCACTAACAGTAATATCTGTGCCATACCCCAAATCATAAACTGCTCTGTTATCAAAAAGATCAATGAGTCTCCCTTGAGGCAGCCAATTATCAAGCCAAAAATTTATCTTATTCCCATTCCCCACCACACTGATAATATTTTGTTTGAATTTATTTTTGATCTGTAGAATCCCTCTCCAAATCCCTGAAGCATTATGTGTACTTTTACATTCCCAAATACATTCATATCTCAGATATTTAGCAGTGACCCACTTAACCCATAAGGACTTATCCATAGAACAAATTCTCCAGAGATGCTTAGCCAAAGCTGCTTCATTCCATTCCTCCAAATTTCTGAAACCAAGCCCTCCTTCACTCTTAGGATAGCAAAGTTTTTTCCAGGCAATAGGGACCATTTTTTTAGTAAGTGAAGGCCCCCCCCAAAGAAATCTGCTGAAAATACCTTCAATCTCTTTTATAACTGATTTAGGAAAACTGAACACCCCAGACCAGTAAATGCAAAGAATTAAGCACAGACTTAATTAACTCAACTCTGCCTGCAAGAGAAAGGAAGTTTCTATTCCAAGACCCAGTTCTAGACCTGATTTTATCAATTAAAACCTGGCAATCAGTATGTTTGAGTCTTTTTGAGAGAAGTGGGAGGCCAAGATACTTAACTGGTAGAGTTCCTTCTCTTAATCCAAGGATATTCAGCAAGCACTGCTTATTTTGAACATTTTCGCTGAAGAAAACTTTTGACTTTTCATAGCTGATCTCCAAACCTTATTGATGACTGAAGTTCTTAAGGACTTGAGTTAGCCCTGTAGCTGAATGAGATTCAGCCTTACAAAAAAATAGAAGATCATCAGCATAAGCCAAATGTGATATAGGGATACTACCCAAAGAAGGGACCAATATTCTTTTGTTTTCTTCAGCTTCTGTAAGTAGACTAGATAGAATATTCATAGCAATGGTAAACAAATATGGGGATATAGGGTCTCCTTGCCGAATTCCTCTATAAGCTGCAAAATAACCCTTAGCTGCACCATTAATAAGCACTGAAAATCTGACTGAAGTGATACATTCTTTTATCCAATTAACCCATCTGTGCGGAAAATTCATAGCTTTCATTGTGTGAAGGAGGAAATTATGATCCACAGTATCAAAAGCTTTCTTTAAGTCAACTTTAATGCACATTCTAGGAGAACCAGTCTTCATATGAAATTTATAAAGCAACTCATGAGCTAACATAATAGCATCTTGAATATATCTGCCATTAAGGAAAGCTGCTTGATTTTCAGCAATTAATTGTGGCATTATTATCTTCATTCTATTTGCTAAGATGGTAGAGATGATCTTATACGAAAAATTGCAAAGAGAGATAGGCCTGCAGCTTGCAAAACTCTTTATACTCTCTCCCTTTGGAATTAAAGCTATTAAAGTGTGGTTAAGGTAAGTAACTTTTTGAGGATGATCATAAAAGAAATGGATAAAATTAGTAACATTATCCTTAATAATAGGCCAGCAACCTTTATAAAAATCACTAGAGAACCCATCTGCACCAGGAGCCTTATCCATAGGAGCAGTATTAACAACATTATAAACTTCTTCTGCAGTAAAAGGTCTACTGATCCAGTCAGCCTGATCACTGGATAATTTCTCCAAATTAGTGCAGTTAAAACTATGACAGCCAACTTCTTTAAACAGCTTCGTAAAGTATAAGATTCCTTCAGCTCCAATGCCCTCAGGATCTTCTATCAGCTTATCCTCAGTCGACAGAATAGAGTAAATTTTTGACTTAGCTCTTTTCCTTTAGATAATAGCATGAAAAAACTTTGTGTTTGTATCTCCTTTGGATAACCAATTAATTTTGGATTTCAATCTAAGCAAATCATCATTGATATCTCTCTCTTTCTTAAGAGTAGTAAGAGCTTCCCGTTCTTCTAAAGCAATTGTATCATTTAGTGGATCTAAATTCATACGATTTTGAATTTCATCCAACACCCTCTCTGCCTTTAAACATCTCAACTGAGTATAGCCAAAGCTATTTTTATTCCATGCTTTAAGAACTGCCTTAAGCCTCTTGAGTTTGTGACAGAATATGAAAAAAGGATCACCCTGAACTTCATTATTCCAAGAATTAGCTACCACTGTAAGGAAATCTTCATTTGTTTCCCAAATTTTAAGATATCTGAATGGAGAGGATCCATAAGACCAACTAGGATTCATCTTAATAATCACAGGTGTGTGATCAGAGGAACCTTGATTAATGAAACTAGCAATACTGTTTGGGAAACCAAAGTTCCATTGATGATTCACCAGAGCTCTGTCTAACTTAGCAGCAATCCTGGAGCTTTCTGCTTTGTTTGTCCAGGTGATAAAGTGGCCATGAGACTCCATATCATCAAGATCATAATCATCAAGGACCTCATTAAATTCTCTAAGAGCACTATTGGGCACTGCATTACCTCCTGTTTTCTCCCCTGCTGTCCTGATCAAATTGAAATCCCCTGCTACCAGCCAAGGCTCATTTACTTGCAAACTAATATCTTTCATATCAGTCCAAAGCCTACATCTATCTATAGCTGTATTATGCCCATAGATGACAGAAAAAAGCATACTTCTATTACCTGGTTTCCAGATTACCTTACAGTGCAAAATTTGATCACCTTCCATAAGAAGCATAACATCAAAATTTTGCTGATCCCAAAGAAGAATAATTCTCCCAGCTGCATGAGAATTATGATTAGACAAACAGCTCCAGTCAGGCTTGATTTTAGAATGAATCTTAGATAGGTTTTGAATCTTGACTTTTGTCTCCACCAAGCCAAGAAGACCAATATTATGCTTATTTATCAATTTACAAGCATCTTCACATCTATCACTACTATTGAGGCCCCTGACATTCCATACACAGATATTCATTTATACAAAAGACTGGGCAGAAGGTTTGGCCTGTTCCCCTATTTCCTCCCCATTGTGCTCAAGATCTTTACCATCAGAAGAAAAATAGGACCTTTTCCCAGCTTCTATAGGACACCCAGAATTATTGATATCACTGATGACTTTAACTCTTAAAGCTTTTCTGTAGGCTTGTATCTCGGTTAGAGGTCCTGCAATATGGGCTTTACTTATGGCCAGAACATAATCATTGTTGGCCTTTTTTCTGATAGCATCCTCACTATTTTCACTAAACTTTTTCTGTTTTTCATTTATACCTGTCAGTGAAGATTCAATCTGACCTCCTGTATTTTCTTCATTCTGATCTAGTGTATTACCCTGTTGATCTTGATGAGAACCATGGACTGGTTTTTTCCTTTTCAATGAATTAATCTGAAAGGAAACTGGAGCTGTAGTATCAATGACTTCTGCTAATGCAGTTGGGCATTCATCAGCATTACTAGAATTAAGTACTCTGATTCTCGAAGCTTTTCTGCTTGCCTGAACTTCAGTAAGAATTTCTTCACTTTTTCCCTTCTTTGTAACCTTTACAACTGTTTCCTGTTGCTTTGGATCTAAGCTTGAAATTTCTTCCTCTTCAATCCCATTCTCTTTTCTTTCTAACTCAGAATCCATTTTACCTTCAAGAATACTGTATGAGTTGTATAATTTGAGAGAAGGTTTTGCTGTGACTGAATTTTTTGGGACCCAAACTTTATTTTGATTTAGTACCTCCTTAGATTTGAACTGAGTGTTATTGCAGTCTTTGATTGTATGTCCAAAACCTTGGCAAATTGAACAAACAGGAGGCTTCCATTCATAGACAACTGGTTGATCAAACAAATGAACTCCCTGGACACTAATAGGAATTGTGTCCACCATTTTTGCAGATTCTGAAAATTTCAATATTAATTCTAGCAAAACTGAGCCTTTGTTTTGTTCTAGTAAGCTCATCCATTCTAATCGGCTTACCCAAAACACTGCCAATTTTACAAAAACTCTCCCAAGAATAGAGCTCTAGGGGTAAGTTTGGAAATCTGACCCATAGAGGAAAAGAATCAAACATCTTCCTATCAATCTGCATGCCTGGTTTCCATTCTCTTAAAAACAAAAGGCGCCCTTCATAATCCAATGAACCTTTATTCAAAATTCGATTAAAATCTATAGATTCAGAGAATTTGAAGATTAGCAATCCATTTTCCAAAAGGGACATAGAGAACGAACCTTTGCATTTCCAAATCCTCAGTAAATAGTTTCGAAAAGCTCGAAAATATGGTCTCTTCCCCATCAGATTACCCACAAGACTATAACTCCATTGCTTAATCCCCCTATCAAGATCCTGTTGAGATAAGTCTGCTCCCAATCTATCATCTCCAAGAACATAAGGTTTAGAAAATTTCAATTCTGTTTGAGCTAATGATGAAACAAACAAATCTCTCCAAGAAGAAGTGTTTTCAGTTGAATGAGGGATCGAAATAGAGTGATTCATAGGTTCTTTAGAATTGGTAGACAAATTCTCAATTGATTGTTCAATCTGCTCCAAAGAGGAAGAAGAAATTTTAGACTTCGAGACCCTATCATCTCCTTCACTTCCAGATATTACTTGTTTCACAGTGATTTCCTCACAAGGATCAATGAGAATTGGGGACAAGGAAGAAGGGATTTCTTGAACTATATCTTCAGCCAACTGAACAGAAACCGGGCAATCTTGATTCGTAACAAAAGCATCAGATGGATACCTCTTCTCCAGATCATCCTCATTTAGATTTCCAGCCGATAAAATTTCTGAAGAAATAACAGATTTGGATCTTGAGGGAGGATTTATGGCAGACAAATTTTGAACTGACTACTTTATCTGCTCGAAAGAGAAAGAAGAAAATTTAAGCTCCGAGATCCTAGCATCTCCTTCAGTTCTCGAATTTTCTTGAATCACAGAGACTTTCTCACAAGGATCAATGAGAATTGGAGATGAGAGAGATGGAAATTCTTGAGTTATATCGTCAGCCAACAGAACTAAACCCGGGCAAATCTGATTTGTATCAAGAACAGTAGATGAATACCTCTCCGCCAGATCTTCCTCATAGAGAGTATCAGCCGAAATAGAATCTGAAGGAAAACCAGAATTGGATCCAGAGGGAAGAATCAGCCCTGTAGAAAAGGATAAGGAAATTTCCTTTGAAAAAGCTAATTCCCGTGAATCGCCTGTTTTCACTTCTTGCACTCTCTCTCTCCTCTTTCCTCTCTCCATTGTTTCGATTCTAATTCATTCGCACAATCCATTCTAATTCATTCGTACGATCCATTCTATTTCATTCGTACGATCCATTCTTACTCATTCGTACGATCCATTCTAATTCATTCGCACAAATATACCCATTCTAATTCATTCGTACGATCCCATCTAATTCATTCGCACGATCCATTCTAATTCATTCATACGATCCATTATAATTCATTTGTACGATCCATTCTAATTCATTCGTACGTTCCATTCTAATTCATTAGCACGATCCATTCTAATTCATTCATACGATCCATTCTAATTCATACGATCCATTCTAATTCATTCATACGATCTATTCTATTTTATTCATATGATCCATTCTAATTCATTCATACGATCCGTTCTATTTCATTCGTACGATCCATTCTTACTCATTCGTACGATCCAATCTAATTCATTCGTACGATCCAATCATATTCATTCATACGATCCATTCTATTTCATTTGTACGATCCATTCTATTTCATTCGTACGATCCATCCTTACTCATTCGTACGATCCATTCTAATTCATTCGCACGAATGTATCTATTCTAATTCATTCGTACGATCCATTCTAATTCATTCGCATGATCCATTCTAATTCATTCATACGATCCATTCTAATTCATTCGTACGATCCATTCTAATTCATTCATACAATCCATTCTAATTCTTTCGCACGAATGTATCCATTCTAATTCATTCGTACGATCCATTCTAATTCATTCGCACGATCCATTCTAATTCATTCATACGATCCATTCTATTTCATTCGTACAATCCATTCTTACTCATTCATACGATCCATTCTAATTCATTCGCACGAATGTATCCATTCTAATTCATTTGTACAATCCATTCTAATTCATTCGCACGATCCATTCTAATTCATTCATACGATCCTTTCTAATTCATTCGTACGATCCATTCTATTTCATTCATACGATCCATTCTATTTCATTCGTACGATCCATTATTACTCATTCGTACGATCCATTCTAATTCATTCGTACGAATGTATCCATTATAATTCATTCGTACGATCCATTCTAATTCATTCGCACGATCCATTCTAATTCATTCATACGATCCATTCTAATTCATTCGTACGATCCATTCTAATTCATTCACACAATCTATTCTAATTCATTCATACGATCCATTCTAATTCATTCATACGATCCATTCTAATTCATTCGCACGAATGTATCCATTCTAATTCATTCGTATAATCCATTCTAATTCATTCGCACGATCCATTCTAATTCATTCATACGATCCATTCTTATGCAATTCGTACGATCCATTCTAATTCATTCATACGATCCATTCTATTTCATTTGTACGATCCATTCTTACTCATTCGTACGATCCATTCTAATTCATTCACACAAATGTATCCATTATAATTCATTCGTACAATCCATTCTCATTCATTCACACGATCCATTCTAATTCATTCATACGATCCATTCTAATTCATTCGTACGATCCATTCTAATTCATTAGCACAATCTATTCTAATTCATTCGTACGATCCATTCTAATTCATTAGCACGATCTATTCTAATTCATTCGTACGATCCATTCTATTTCTTTTGTACGATCTATTCTTACTGATTCGTTCGATCCATTCAAATTCATTCGCACTAATGTATCCATTCTAATTCATTTGTATGATCCATTCTAATTCATTCGCACGATCTATTCTAATTCTTTCATACGATCCATTCTAATTCATTCATACGATCTATTCTAATTCATTCGCACGAATGTATCCATTCTAATTCATTCGTACGATCCATTCTAATTCATTCGCATAATCTATTCTAATTCATTCGTACGATCCATTCTAATTCATTAACACGATCCATTCTAATTCATTCGTACGATCCATTCTATTTCATTCGTACGATCCATTCTTACCTATTCGTACGATCCATTCTAATTCATTCACACGAATGTATCCATTCTATTATAATTCATTCGTACGATCCATTCTAATTCATTCGCACGATCCATTCTAATTCATTCATATAATCCATTCTAATTCATTCGTACGATCCATTCTAATTCATTCACACGATCCATTCTAATTCATTCATACAATCCATTCTAATTCTTTCGCACGAATGTATCCATTCTAATTTATTTGTACGATCCACCCTAATACCTTCGTATGATTCATTCTAATTCATTCGCACGAATGTATCCATTCTAATTCATTCGTATGATCCATTCGAATTCATTTATACGTTCCATTCTAATTCATTCATACGATCCATTCTAATTCATTCATACGATCTATTCTAATTCATTCGCACGAATGTATTCATTCGCACAATCTATTCTAATTCATTCGTACGATCCATTCTAATTCATTAGCACGATCCATTCTAATTCATTCGTACGATCCATTCTATTTCATTCGTATGATCTATTCTAACTCATTCGTACGATCCATTCTAATTCATTCGCACGAATGAATCCATTCTAATTCATTCGTACAATCCATTCTAATTCATTCGCACGATCCATTCTAATTCATTCGCACGATCCATTCTAATTCATTCGTACGATCCATTCCAATTCATTCGCACAATCTATTCTAATTCATTCGTACGATCCATTCTAATTCATTAGCACGATCTATTCTAATTCATTCGTACGATCCATTCTATTTCATTCGTACGATCCATTCTAATTCATTCGCACGAATGTATCCATTCTAATTCATTCGTACGATCCATTCTAATTCATTCGCACGATCCATTCTAATTCATTCATACGATCCATTCTAATTCATTCGTACAATCCATTCTAATTCATTCGTTCGATCCATTCTAATTCATTAGCACTATCCATTCTAATTCATTCATACGATCTATTCTAATTTATACGATCCATTCTAATTCATTCATACGATCCATTCTATTTAAGTCGTATAATCCATTCTAATTCATTCATACGATCCATTCTTACTCATTCGTACGATCCAATCTAATTCATTCGCACGATCCAATCTAATTCCTTCGCATGATCCTTTCTAATTCATTCATACGATCCATTCTAATTCATTCGTACGATCCATTCTAATTCATTCAAACAATCCATTCTAATTCTTTTGCACGAATGTATCCATTCTAATTCATTCATACGATCCATTCTAATTCATTCATACGATCCATTCTAATTCATTCATACGATCCATTCTAATTCATACGTACGATCTATTCGAATTCATTCATACGATCCAGTCTAATTCATTCATACGATCCATACTAATTCATTCGCACGAATGTATCCATTCTAATTCATTCGTACGATCCATTCTAATTCATTCGCACGATCCAATCTAATTCATTCGCACGATCCATTCTAATTCATTCGTACGATCCATTCTATTTCATTCGTACGGTCCATTCTTACTCATTCGTACGATCCATTCGATTTCATTCATACGATCCATTCTATTTCATTCGTACGATCCGTTCTTACTGATTCGTACGATCCATTCTAATTCGTTCGCACGAATGTATCCATTCTAATTCATTCGTACGATCCATTCTAAATCATTCGCACGATCCATTCTAATTCATTCTTGCGATCCATTCTAATTCATTCATACGATCCATTCTAATTCATTAGCACGAATGTATCAATTCTAATTCATTCGTACGATCCATTCTAATTCATTCGCACAACCTATTCTAATTCATTCGTACGATCCATTCTAATTCATTAGCCCGATCCATTCTAATTCGTTCGTACGATCCATTCTATTTCATTCGTACGATCCATTCTTACTCATTCGTACGATCCATTCTAATTCATTCGCACGAATGTATCCATTCTATTCTAATTCATTCGTACGATCCATTCTAATTCATTCGCATGATCCATTCTAATTCATTCATACGATCCATTCTAATTCATTCGTACGATCCATTATAATTCTTTCGCACGATCAATTCTAATTCATTCATACGATCCATTCTAATTCATTCATACAATCCATTCTAATTCTTTCGCACGAATGTATACATTCTAATTCATTCGTACGATCCACCCTAATTCCTTCGTATGATCCATTCTAATTCATTCGGACGAATGTATCCATTCTAATTCACTCATACGATCCATTCGAATTCATTCATACGATCCATTCTAATTCATTCATACGATCCATTCTAATTCATTCGCATGAAATGTATTCATTCGGACAATCTATTCTAATTCATTCGTACGATCCATTCTAACTCATTTGCACAATCCATTCTAATTCATTCGTACGATCCAATCTATTTCATTCGTACGATCCATTCTTACTCATTTGTACGATCCATTCTAATTCATTCGCACGAATGTATCCATTCTAATTTAGTCATACGATCCATTCTAATTCATTCGCACGATCCATTCTAATTCATTCATACGATCCATTCTAATTCATTCATACGATCCATTCTAATTCATTCGCACAATCTATTCTAATTCATTCGTATGATCCATTCTAATTCATTAGCACGATCCATTCTAATTCATTCGTACGATCCATTATATTTCATTCGTACGATCCATTCTTACTCATTCGTACGATCCATTCTAATTCATTCGCATGAATGTATCCATTCTAATTCATTCATATGATCCATTCTAATTCATTCGCACGATCCATTCTAATTTATTCGTACGATCCATTCTAATTCATTCGTACGATCCATTCTAATTCATTCGCACGATCTATTCTAATTCATTCATACGATCCATTCTAATTCATTCGTACAATCCACCCTAATTCCTTCGTATGATCCATTCTAATTCATTCGCACGAATGTTTCTATTCTAATTCATTCATACGATCCATTCAAATTCATTTATACGATCCATTCTAATTCATTCGCACGATCCATTCTAATTCATTCATACGATCCATTCTAATTCATTCGTACGATCCATTCTAATTCATTCGCACGATCCATTCTAATTCATTCGCATAATCCATTCTAATTCCTTCGTACGATCGATTCTATTTCATTTGTATGATCCATTCTAATTCCTTCGTACGATCCATTCTAATTCATTCCCATGAATGTATCCATTCTAATTCATACGTACGATCCATTCTTACTTATTCGTACTATCCATTCTAATTCATTCGCACGATCCATTCTAATTCATTTGCACGATCCATTCTAATTCATTCATACAATCCATTCTAATTCTTTTGCACGAATGTATCCATTCTAATTCTATCCATTCTAATTCATTCATACGATCCATTCTAATTCCTTCGTACGATCCATTATAATTCCTTCGTACGATCCATTCTAATTCATTCGTATGATCCATTCTATTTCATTCGTATGATCCATTCTAATTCCTTCGCACGATCCATTCTAATTCATTCTCATGAATTTATCCATTCTAATTCCTTCGTACGATTCATTCTAATTCATTCGTACGATCCATTCTTTCGTATGTATCCATTCCAATTTATTCATACGATCCATTCTAATTCATTCGCACGATCCATTCTAATTCATTCGTACGATCCATTCTAATTCATTCGTACGATCCATTCTAATTCATTCGCACGATCCATTCTAATTCATTCTTACGATCCATTCTAATTCTTTCGTACGATCAATTCTAATTCATTCACACAATCTATTCTAATTCATTCGTACGATCCATTCTAATTCATTAGCACGATCCATTCTAATTTATTCATATGATCCACTCTATTTCATTCGTACGATCCATTCTTACTCATTCGTACAATCCATTCTAATTCATTCGCACGATTCATTCTAATTCATTCATACGATCAATTCTATTTCATTCGTACGATCCATTCTTACTCATTCGTATGATCCATTCATGGGAATGAATTAGAATGGATCATACGAAAGAATTAGAAAGGAACGTACGAATGAATTAGAATAGATTGTGCGAATGAATTAGAATGGATCATATGAATGAATTAGAATGGATTGTGCTAATGAGTAAGATCAATTCTTACTCATTCGTACGATACATTCTAATTAGAATGGATCGTACGAATGAAATAGAATGGATTGTATGAATGAATTAGAATGGATCATGCGAATGAATTAGAATGGATCTTACGAATGAATTAGAATGGATACATTCGTGCGAAAGAATTAGAATGGATTGTATGAATGAATTAGAATGGATCGTACGAATGAATTAGAATAGATCGTATGAATGAATTAGAATGGATCGTGCGAATGAATTAGAATGGATCGTATGAATGAAATAGAATGGATCGTACAAATGAATTAGAATGGATCGTGCGAATGATTAGATTTGATCGTGCGAATGGATCGTACGAATGAATTAGAATGGATCGTACGAATGAATTGGAATGTATTGTACGAATGAATTAGAATAGATTGTGGGAATGATTTTGAATGGATCGTACGAATGAATTAGAATGGATCGTACGAATGAATTAGAATGGAGCGTATGAATGAATTAGAATGGATCGTACGAATGAATTAGAATAGATGCATTCGTGCGAAAGAATTAGAATGGATCGTGCTAATTCATTCATACGATCCATTCTAATTCATTCGTACGATCTATTCTAATTCGTTCACACAATCTATTCTAATTCATTAATATGATCCATTCTAATTCATTCGCACGATCGATTCTAATTCATTTGCACGATCCATTCTAATTCATTCATACAATCCATTCTAATTCTTTCGCAAGAATGTATCCATTCTAATTCATTCATACAATCCACCCTAATTCCTTCGTATGATCCATTCTAATTTATTCGCACGATCCATTCTAATTCATTCATACGATCCATTCTAATTCATTCATACAATCCATTCTAATTCTTTCGCACGAATGTATCCATTCTAATTCATTCGTACGATCAACCCTAATTCCTTCGTATGATCCATTCTAATTCATTCGCACGAATGTATCCATTCTAATTAATTCGTACGATCCATTCTAATTCATTCATACTATCCACCCTAATTCCTTTGTATGATCCATTCTAATTCATTCGCACGAATGTATCCATTCTAATTCATTCGTACGATCCATTCGAATTCATTCATACGATCCATTCTAATTCATTTATACGATCCACTCTAATTCATTAGCACGAATGTATCCATTCTAATTCATTCGTACGATCCATTCTAATTAATTCGCACGATCCAATTTAATTCATTTGCACGATCCTTTCTAATTCATTCGTACGATCTATTTTATTTCATTCGTACGATCCATTCTTACTCATTCGTATGATCCATTCTGATTCATTGGCACGAATGTATCCTCATTCGCACGATCCATTCTAATTCATTTGCACGATCCATTCTAATTCATTCATACAATCAATTCTAATTCTTTCGCACCAATGTATCCATTCTAATTCATTCGTACGATCCACCCTAATTCCTTCGTATGATCCATTCTAATTCATTCGCACGAATGTATCCATTCTAATTCATTCGTACGATCCATTCGAATTCATTCATATGATCCATTCTAATTCATTCATACGACCCATTCTAATTTATTCGCACAAATGTATCCATTCTAATTCATTCGTACGATCCATTCTAATTCATTCGCACAATCTATTCTAATTCATTCGTACAATCCATTCTAATTCATTTGAACGATCCATTCTAATTCATAACCATGAATGTATCCATTCTAATTCATAAGTATTATCCATTCTAATTCATTCATACGATCCATTCTAATTCATTCGCACGAATATATCCTTTCTAATTCATTCGTAAGATCCATTCTAATTCATTCGCACGATCCATTCTAATTAATTCGTACGATCCATTCTGATTCATGCATACGATCCATTCGAATTCATTCGCACGAATGTATCCATTCTAATTCATTCGTGCGATCCATTCTAATTCATTCTAATCCATTCTAATTCATTCGTACGATCCATTAAAATTTAATACGTACGATCCATTCTAATTCATTCTAATTCATTCATACGATCCATTCTAATTCATTCGCACGAATATATCCATTCTAATTCATTCGTACGATCCATTCTAATTCATTCGCACGAATGTATCCATTCTTATTCATTCTAATTCCTTCATATGATCCATTCATACGATCCATTCTAATTCCTTCGCACTAAAATATCCATTCTAATTCATTCATACGTACGATCCATTCTAATTCATTCGCACGATCTATTCTAATTCATTCATACGATCCATTCTAATTCATTCATACAATCCATTCTAATTCTTTCATACGAATGTATCCATTCTAATTCATTCATACAATCCATTCTAATTCTTTTGCACGATCCATTATAAGTCCTTCGTACGATCCATTCTAATTCATTGGTACAATCCACTCTAATTCATTCGCACCATCCATTCTAATTCATTCAGACGATCCATTCTAATTCATTTATACAATCCATTCTAATTCTTTCGCACGAATGTATCCATTCTAATTCATTCGTACTATCCACCCTAATTCCTTCGTTTGATCCATTCTAATTCATTCGCACGGATGTATCCATTCTAATTCATTCGTACGATCCATTCGAATTCATTCATACGATCCATTCTAATTCATTCATATGATCCATTCTAATTCATTTATACGATCCATTCTAATTCATTTATACGAATGAAATAGAATGGATCGTACGAATGAATTAGAATGGATCGTGCGAATGAATTAGAATGGATCGTGCGAATGAATTAGAATGGATCGTACGAATGAGTAAGAATGGATCATACGAATGAAATAGAATGGATCGTATGAATGAATTAGAATGGATCGTACGAATGAATTAGAATGGATCGTGCGAATGAATTAGAATGGATCGTGCGAATGAATTATAATGGATCGTATGAATGAATTAGAATGAATCGTATGAATGAATTAGAATGGATCGTGCGAATGAATTAGAATGGATCGTATGAATGATTTTGAATGGATCGTACGAATGAATTAGAATGGATACATTCGTGCGAATGAATTAGAATGAATCCTACGAAGGAATTAGGGTGAATCGTACAAATGAGTTAGAATAGATACATTCGTGCGAAAGAAATAGAATGGATTGTATGAATGAATTAGAATGGATCGTATGAATAAATTAGAATGGATCGTATGAATGAATTAGAATGGATCGTACGAAGGAATTAGAATAGATACATTCGTGCGAAAGAATTAGAAAGGACCGTATGAATGAATTAGAATGGATCGTATGAATGAATTAGAATGGATCGTGCAAATGAATTAGAATGGATCGTACGAATGAATTAGAATGGATACATTCGTGCGAATAAATTAGAATGGATCGTACGATGAATTAGAATGGGTACATTTGTGCGAATGAAATAGAATGGATCGTGCTAATGAATTAGAATGGATCGTATGAATGAATTAGAATGGATCATACGAAGGAATTAGGGTGGATCGTACGAATGAATTAGAATGGAAACATTCATGCGAAAGAATTAGAATGGATTGTATGAATGAATTAGAATGGATTGTGCAAATGAATTAGAATGGATCGCGCGAATGAATTAGAATGGATCGTACAAATGAATTAGAATAGACTGTGCGAATGAATTAGAATGGATCGTACGAATGAATTAGAATGGATCGTATGAATGAATTAGCACGATCCATTCAAATTCTTTTGCACGAATGTATCCATTCTAATTCATTCGTACGATCAATTCTAATTCATTCATACGATCCATTCTAATTCATTCCTACGATCCATTCTAATTCATTTGCATGATCCATTCTAATTCATTCGCATGAATATTTCCATTCTAATTCATTCGCACAAATGTATCCATTCTAATTCATTCGTACGATCCATTCTAATTCATTCGCACGATCCAATCTAATTCATTCGCACAATCCATTCTAATTCATTCGTACGATCCATTCAATTTCATTCGTACGATCCATTCTTACTCATTCGTACGATCCATTCTAATTCTTTCGCACGAATGTACCCATTCTAATTCATTCGTACGATCCCTTCTAATTCATTCGCACGATCCATTCTAATTCATTCATACTATCCATTCTAATTCATTTGTACGATCCATTCTAATTCATTCGTACGATCCATTCTAATTCATTAGCACGATCCATTCTAATTCATTCATAGGATCCATTCTAATTCATACGATCCATTCTAATTCATTCATACGATCCATTCTATTTTATTCGTATGATCCATTCTAATTCATTCATACGATCCATTCTATTTCATTCGTACGATCCATTCTTACTCATTCGTACGATCCAATCTAATTCATTCGCACGATCCAATCATATTCATTCTTACGATCCATTCTAATTCATTCGTACGATCCATTCTATTTCATTCGTACGATCGATTCTTACTCATTCGTACGATACATTCTAATTCAATCGCACGAATGTATCCATTCTAATTCATTCGTACGATCCATTCTAATTCATTCGTACGATCCATTCAAATTCATTCGTACGATCCATTCTAATTCATTCATACGATCTATTCTAATTCATTCATACAATCCATTCTAATTCTTTCATACGATCCATTATAATTCATTCGTACGATCCATTCTTATTCATTCATACAAACCATTCTAAATCTTTCGCACGAATGTATCCATTCTAGTTCATTCGTACGATCCATTCTAATTCATTCATACGATCCATTCTAATTCATTTGTATGATCCATTCTAATTCATACGTACGATTCATTCGAATTCATTCATACGATCCATTCTAATTCATTCATACGATTCATTCTAATTCATTCGCACGAATGTATCCATTCTAAATCATTCGTAGGATCCATTCTAATTCATTCGCACGATCCAATCTAATTCATTCGCATGATCCATTCTAATTAATTTGTACGATCCATTCTATTTCATTCGTACAATCCATTCTTACTCATTCATACGATCCATTCTAATTCATTCGCATGAATGTATCCATTCTAATTCATTCGTACGATCCATTCTAATTCATTCGCACGATCCATTCTAATTCATTCATACGATCCATTCTAATTCATTCGTACGATCCATTCTAATTCATTCATACGATCCATTCTATTTCATTCGTACGATCCATTCTTACTCATTTATACGATCCATTCTAATTCATTCGCACGAATGTACCCATTCTAATTCATTCGTACGATCCATTCTAATTCATTCGCACGATCTATTCTAATTCAATCATACGATCTTTTCTAATTCATTCGTACGATCCATTCTAATTCATTTGCACAATCTATTCTAATTTATTCGTAGGATCCATTCTAATTCATTAGCACGATCCATTCTAATTCATTCATACGATCCATTCTATTTCTTTCGTACGATCCATTCTAATTCATTCGCACGAATGTATCCATTCTAATTCGTTCGTACGATCCATTCTAATTCATTCGCACGATCCATTCTAATTCATTCATACGACCCATTCTAATTCATTCATACGATCCATTCTAATTTATTCGCACGAATGTATACATTCTAATTCATTCGTACGATCTATTCTAATTCATTCGCACAATCTATTCTAATTCATTCGTACGATCCATTCTAATTCATTAGCACGGTCCATTCTAATTCATTCGTACGATCCATTCTATTTCATTCGTACGATCCATTCTTACCTATCCGTGCGATCCATTCCAATTCATTCGCACGAATGTATCCATTCTATTCTAATTCATTCGTACGATCCATTCTAATTCATTCGCACGATCAATTCTAATTCATTCATACAATCCATTCTAATTCATTCGTACGATCCATTCTAATTCATTCGCACGATCCATTCTAATTCATTCATAGGATCCATTCTAATCTATTCATACAATCCATTCTAATTCTTTCGCACGAATGTATCCATTCTAATTCTTTTGTACGATCCACCCTAATTCCTTCGTATGATCCATTCTAATTCATTCGCACAAATGTATCCATTCTAATTCATTCGTACGATCCATTCGAATTCATTCATACGATCCATTCTAATTCATTCATACGATCCATTCTAATTCATTCATACGATCTATTCTAATTCATTCGCACGAATGTATTCATTCGCACAATCTATTCTAATTCATTCGTACGATCTATTCTAATTCATTAGCACGATCCATTCGAATTCATTCGTACGATCCATTCTATTTCATTTGTATGATCTATTTTAACTCATTCGTACGATCCATTCTAATTCATTCGCACGAATGAATCCATTCTAATTCATTCGTACGATCCATTCTAATTCATTCGCACAAACCATTCTAATTCATTCATACGATCCATTCTAATTCATTCGTACGATCCATTCTATATCATTCGCACAATCTATTCTAATTCATTCGTACGATCCATTCTAATTCATTAGCACGATCCATTCTAATTCATTCGTATGATCCATTCTATTTCATTCGTACGATCCATTCTTACTCATTCGTACGATCCATTCTAATTCATTCGCACGAATGTATCCATTCTAATTCATTCGTACGATCCATTCTAATTCATTCGTATGATCCATTTTAATTCATTCGTACGATCCATTCTAATTCATTCGCACGATCCATTCTAATTCATTCATACGATCCATTCTAATTCATTCGTACGATCCATTCTAATTCACTCGTACGATCCATTCTAATTCATTAGCACTATCCATTCTAATTCATTCATACGATCTATTCTAATTTATACGATCCATTCTAATTCATTCATACGATCCAATCTATTTCATTCGTATGATCCATTCTAATTCATTCATATGATCCATTCTATTTCATTCGTACGATCCATTCTTACTCATTCGTACGATCCAATCTAATTCATTCGCATGATCCAATCATATTCATTCGTATGATCCATTCTAATTCATTCGTACGATCCATTCTATTTCATTCATACGATCCATTCTTACTTATTCGTACGATCCATTCTAATTCATTCGCACGAATGTATCCATTCTAATTCATTCGTACGATCCAATCTAATTCCTTCGCACGATCCTTTCTAATTCATTCATACGATCCATTCTAATTCATTCGTACGATCCATTCTAATTCATTCATACAATCCATTCTACTTCTTTTGCATGAATGTATCCATTCTAATTCATTCGTACGATCCATTCTAATTCATTCGCACGATCCATTCTAATTCATTCATACGATCCATTCTAATTCATTCGTACGATCCATTCTAATTCATACGTACGATCCATTCGAATTCATTCATACGATCCAGTCTAATTCTTTCATACGATCCATACTAATTCATTCGCACGAATGTATCCATTCTAATTCATTCGTACGATTCATTTTAATTCATTCGCACGATCCAATCTAATTCATTCGCATGATCCAATCTAATTCGTTCGTACGATCCATTCTATTTCATTCGTACGATCCATTCTTACTCATTCGTACGATCCATTCTTACTCATTCGTACGATCCATTCTTACTGATTCGTACGATCCATTCTAATTCGTTCGCACGAATATATCCATTCTAATTCATTCGTACGATCCATTCAAATTCATTCGCACGATCCATTCTACTTCATTCATACGATCCATTCTAATTTATTCGTACGATCCATTCTAATTCATTCATACGATCCATTCTATTTCATTCTATGATCCATTCTTACTCATTCGTACGATCCATTCTATTTCATTCGTACGATCCATTCTTACTGATTCGTACGATCCATTCTAATTCATTCGCACGAATGTATCAATTCTAATTCATTCGTACGATCCATTCTAATTCAATCGCACAACCTATTCTAATTCATTCGTACGATCCATTCTAATTCATTAGCATGATCCATTCTAATTCATTCGTACGATCCATTCTATTTCATTCGTACGATCCATTCTTACTCATTCGTACGATCCATTCTAATTCATTCGCACGAATGTATCCATTCTATTCTAATTCATTCGTACGATCCATTCTAATTCATTCGCACGATCCATTCTAATTCATTCATTCATTCTTCGATCCATTCTAATTCATTCGCACGATCAATTCTATTTCATTCATTCGATCCATTCTAATTCATTCATTCGATCCATTCTTACTCATTCGTACGATCAATTCTAATTCATTTATACGATCCATTCTAATTCATTTGTACGATCCAGTTTAATTCATTCGCACGATCCATTCTAATTCATTCATACGATCCATTCTAATTCATTCATACAATCCATTCTAATTCTTTCGCACGAATGTATCCATTCTAATTCATTCGTACGATCCACCCTAATTCCTTCATATGATCCATTCTAATTCATTCGGACGAATGTATCCATTCTAATTCATTCGTACGATCTATTCGAATTCATTCATACGATCCATTCTAATTCATTCATACGATCCATTCTAACTCATTCGCACGAATGTATTCATTCGGACGATCTATTCAAATTTATTCGTACGATCCATTCTAATTCATTAGCACGATCCATTCTATTTCATTCGTACGATCCATTCTATTTCATTTGTACGATCCATTCTTACTCATTCGTACGATCCATTCTAATTCATTCGCACGAATGTACCATTCTAATTCAGTCATACGATCCATTCTAATTTATTCGCACTATCCATTCTAATTCATTCATACGATCCATTCTAATTCATTCATACGATCCATACTAATTTATTTGCACAATTTATTCTAAGTCATTCGTACGATCCATTCTAATTCATTAGCACGATCCATTCTAATTCATTCGTACGATCCATTCTATTTCATTCGTACGATCCATTCTTACTCATTCGTACGATCCATTCTAATTCATTCGCATGAATGTATCCATTCTAATTCATTCGTACGATCCATTCTAATTCATTCGTACGATCCATTCTAATTCATTCGCACGATCCATTCTAATTCATTCATACGATCCATTCTAATTCATTCATACAATCCATTCTAATTCTTTCGCACGAATGTATCCATTCTAATTCATTCGTACAATCCACCATAATTCCTTCGTATGATCCATTCTAATTCATTCGTACAATCCATTCGAATTCATTTATACGATCCATTCTAATTCATTCGCACAATCCATTCTAATTCATTTATACGATCCATTCTAATTCATTCGTACGATCCATTCTAATTCATTCGCACGATCCATTCTAATTCATTCGCATGATCCATTCTAATTCCTTCGTACGATCCATTCTATTTCATTTGTATGATCCATTCTTATTCCTTCGTACGATCCATTCTAATTCATTCCCATTAATGTATCCATTCTAATTCATACGTACAATCCATTCATACTCATTCGTACTATCCATTCTAATTCATTCGCACGATCCATTCTAATTCATTTGCACGATCCATTCTAATTCATTCATACAATCCATTCTAATTCTTTTGCACGAATGTATCCATTCTAATTCATTCGTACGATCCATTCTAATTCCTTCGTTCGATCCATTATAATTCCTTCGTACGATCCATTCTAATTCCTTCGTACGATCCATTCTATTTCATTCGTATGATCCATTCTAATTCCTTCGTACGATCCATTCTAATTCATTCCCATGAATGTATCCATTCTAATTCCTTCGTACGATTCATTCTAATTCATTCGTACGATCCATTCTTTCGTATGTATCCATTCTAATTTGTTCGTACGATCCATTCTAATTCATTCGCACGATCTATTCTAATTCATTTGTACGATCCATTCTAATTCATTCATACGATCCATTCTAATTCATTCGCACGATCCATTGTAATTCATTCTTACGATCCATTCTAATTCTTTCGTACGATCAATTCTAATTCATTCGCACAAAATATTTTAATTCATTCGTATGATCCATTCCAATTCATTAGCACGATCCATTCTAATTTATTTATACGATCCATTCTATTTCATTCGTACGATCCATTCTTACTCATTCGTACGATCCATTCTAATTCATTCGCACGATCCATTCTAATTCATTCATACGATCTATCCTATTTCATTCGTACGATCCATTCTTACTCATTCGTACGATCAATTCATGGGAATGAATTAGAATGGATCATACGAAAGAATTAGAAAGGATCGTACGAATGAATTAGAATAGATTGTGCGAATGAATTAGAATGGATCATATGAATGAATTAGAATGGATTGTGCTAATGAGTAAGATCAATTCTTACTCATTCGTACGATCCATTCTAATTAGAATGGATCGTACGAATGAATTATAATAGATCGTACGAATGAATTATAATGGATCGTATGAATGAATTAGAATGGATCGTGCGAATGAAATAGAATGGATCGTACAAATGAATTAGAATGGATACATTCGGGCAAAAGAATTAGAATGGATTGTATGAATGAATTAGAATGGATCGTACGAATGAATTAGAATGGATCGTATGAATGAATTAGAATGGATCGTGCGAATGAATTAGAATGGATCGTATGAATGAAATAGAATGGATCGTACGAATGAATTAGAATGGATCGTGCGAATGAATTAGATTGGATCGTGCGAATGGATCATACGAATGAATTAGAATGGATCGTACGAATGAATTCGAATGTATTGTATGAATGAATTAGAATAGATTGTGCGAATGATTTAGAATGGATCGTACGAATGAATTAGAATGGATGTACGGTTGAATTAGAATGGATCGTATGAATGAATTAGAATGGATCGTACGAATGAATTAGAATGGATACATTCGTGCGAAAGAATTAGAATGGATTGTGCTAATTCATTCATACGATCCATTCTAATTCATTCGTATGATCTATTCTAATTCATTGGCACAATCTATTCTAATTCATTCGTACGATCCATTCTAATTCATTCGCACAATCCATTTTAATTTATTTGCACGATCCATTCTAATTCATTCATACAATCCATTCTAATTCTTTCGCAAGAATGTATCCATTCTAATTCATTCGTACGATCCACCCTAATTCCTTCGTATGATCCATTCTAATTCATTCGCACGATCCATTCTAATTCATTCATACGATCCATTCTAATTCGTTCATACAATCCATTCTTATTCTTTCGCACGAATGTATCCATTCTAATTCATTCCTACGATCAACCCTAATTCCTTCGTATGATCCATTCTAATTCATTCGCACGAATGTATCCATTCTAATTCATTCGTACGATCCATTCGAATTCATTCATACGATCCATTCTAATTCATTCATACGATCCACTCTAATTCATTCACACGAATGTATCCATTCTAATTCATTCGTACGATCTATTCTAATTAATTCGCACGATCCAATCTAATTCATTTTCACGATCCATTCTAATTCATTCGTACGATCTATTTTTTTTCATTCGTAAGATCCATTCTTACTCATTCGTACGATCCATTCTAATTCATTCGCACGAATGTATCCTCATTCGTACGATCCATTCTATTTCATTTGCATGATCCATTCTAATTCATTCATACAATCCATTCTAATTCTTTCGTACTAATGTATCCATTCTAATTCATTCGTACGATCCACCCTAATTCCTTCGTATGATCCATTCTAATTTATTCGCATGAATGTATCCATTCTAATTCATTCGCACGAATGTATCCATTCTAATTCATTCGTACGATCCATTCGAATTCATTCATACGATCCATTTTAATTCATTCATACGATCCATTCTAATTTATTCGCAAGAATGTATCCATTCTAATTCATTTGTACGATCCATTTTAATTCATTCGCACAATCTATTCTAATTTATTCGTACCATCCATTCTAATTCATTCGCACGATCCATTCTAATTCATTTGCACGATCCATTCTAATTCAATCATACAATCCATTCTAATTCTTTTGCACGAATGTATCCATTCAAATTCATTCGTATGATCCATTCTAATTCCTTCGTACGATCCATTCTATTTCATTCGTATGATCCATTCTAATTCCTTCGTACGATCCATTCTAATTCATTACCATGAATGTATCCATTCTAATTCATACGTACGATCCATTCTAATTCATTCATACGATCCATTCTAATTCATTCGCACGAATGTATCCATTCTAATTCATTCGTACGATCCATTCTAATTCATTCGCATGATCCATTCTAATTCATTCGTATGATCCATTCTGATTCATTCATACGATCCATTCTAATTCATTCGCACGAATGTATCCATTCTAATTCATTCGTGCGATCCATTCTAATTCATTCTAATCCATTCTAATTCATTCGTACGGTCCATTCTAATTTCATACATACGATCCATTCTAATTCATTCTAATTCATTCATACGATCCATTCTAATTCATTCGCACGAATGTATCCATTCTAATTCATTCGTACGATCCATTCTAATTCATTCGCACGAATGTATCCATTCTAATTCATTCTAATTCCTTCGTATGATCCATTCGTACGATCCATTCTAATTCCTTCGCACGAAAATATCCATTCTAATTAATTCGTACGTACGATCTATTCTAATTCATTCACACGATCCATTCTAATTTATTCATACGATCCATTCTAATTCATTCATACAATCCATTCTAATTCTTTCGCACGAATGTATCCATTCTAATTCATTCATACAATCCATTCTAATTCTTTCGCACGAATGTATCCATTCTAATTCATTCATACAATCCATTCTAATTCTTTCGCACGATCCATTCTAATTCCTTCATACGATCCATTCTAATTCATTCGTACAATCCATTCTAATTCATTCGCACCATCCATTCTAATTCATTCATACAATCCATTCTAATTCATTTATACAATCCATTCTAATTCTTTCGCACGAATGTATCCATTCTAATTCATTCATACGATCCACCCAAATTCCTTCGTATGATCCATTCTAATTCATTCGCACGAATGTATCCATTCTAATTCATTCGTACGATCCATTCGAATTCATTCGTACGATCCATTCTAATTCATTCATACGATCCATTCTAATTCATTCGCACGAATGTATTCATTCGCACAATCTATTCTAATTCATTTGTACGATCAAGTCCAATTCATTAGCACGATCCATTCTAATTCATTCGTACGATCCATTCTATTTCATTCGTACGATTCATTCTTACTCATTCGTACGATCCATTCTAATTCATTAGCACGAATGTATCTATTCTAATTCATTCGTACGATCCATTCTAATTCATTCGCCCGATCCATTCTAATTCATTCATACAATCCATTCTAATTCATTAGTACGATCCATTCTAATTCATTCATATGATCGTACGTAGGAATGGTTCGTACGATCCATTCTATTTCATTCCTACGATCCATTCAAATTCATAAAATCCATTCTAATTTCATTCATACGATCCATTCTAATTCATTCTTACTCAATCTAATTCATTCGTAAAATCCATTCATATGATCTAACTAATTCGTACATTGAATTAGAAAGGATACATTCGTGCGAATAAATTAGAATGGATCGTATGAATGAATTAGATTGGATCATACAAATAAAATAGAATGGATCGTACGAATGAATTAGAATGGATCGTACTAATTAATTAGAATGGATCGTACGAATGAATTAGAATAGATTGTGCGAATGAATACATTCGTGCGAATGAATTAGAATGGATCGTATGAATGAATTAGAATGGATCGTATGAATTAATTAGAATGGATCGAATGAATGAATTCGAATGGATCGTACGAATGAATTAGAATGGATACATTCGTGCGAATGAATTAGAATGGATCATACGAGGGAATTAGGGCGGATCGTACGAATGAATTAGAATCGATCGTGCTAATGAATTCGAATAGATCGTACGAATGAATTAGAATAGATTGTGCGAATGAATTAGAATGGATCGTACGAATGAATTAGAATGGATCGTATGAATGAATTAGAATGGATCCTGAGAATCAATTAGAATGGATCGTACGAATGAATTAGAATGGATACATTCGTGCGAATTAATTAGAATGGATCGTATGAATGAGTAAGAATTAGAATGGATTGTATTAATGAATTAGAATGGATCGTATAAATGAATTAGAATGGATCGTGCGAATGAATTAGAATAGATTGTGCTAATGAGTAAGAATGGATCGTATGAATGAAATAGAATGGATCGTCCGAATGAATTAGAATAGATAGTGCTAATGAATTAGAATGGATTGTATGAATGAATTAGAATAGATTGTGCGAATGAATTAGAATGGATCGTGCGAATGAATTAGAATGGATATATTCGTGCAAATGAATTAGAATGGATCGTATGAATGAATTAGAATGGATCGTATGAATGAATTCTAATGGATCGTACGAATGAATTAGAATGGATACATTCATGCGAATGAATTAGAATGGATCATACGAAGGAATTAGGGTGGATCGTACGAATGAATTAGAATGGATACATTCGTACAAAAGAATTAGAATGGATCACATGAATTAGAATGGATACATTCGTACGATCCATTCTAATTCATTAATACGATCCATTCTATTTCATTCGTGCGATCCATTCATACTCATTCGTACGATCAATTCGAATTCATTCGTATGATCCATTCTAATTCATTCGCACAATCTATTCTAATTCATTCGTACGATCCATTCTAATTCATTAGCACGATCCATTCTAATTCATTCGTATGATCCATTCTATTTCATTCGTATGATCCATTCTTACTCATTTGTACAATCCGTTCTAATTCATTCGCACGAATGTATCCATTCCAATTCATTCGTACGATCCATTCTATTTCATTCATACGATCCATTCTAATTCATTCATACGATCTATTCTAATTCATTCGCACGAATGTATGCATTCTAATTCATTCGCACGATCTATTCTAATTCATTCGTACAATCCATTCCAATTCATTCGTACGATCCATTCTAATTCATTCATACGATCCACCCTAATTCCTTCGTATGATCCATTCTAATTCGTTCGCACGAATGTATCTATTCTAATCCATTCTAATTCATCCGCACGATCCATTCTAATTCATTCATACGATCCATTCTAATTCATTCACACGATCCATTCTAATTCATTCGCACGAATGTATCCATTCTAATTCATTCATACGATCCATTCTAATTCATTCGCATAATCTATTCTAATTCATTCATACGATCCATTCTAATTCATTCATACGATCCATTCTAATTCATTCGCACGATCCATTCTAATTCATTCATACGATCGATCGTGCTAATGAATTAGAATGGATCGTATAAATGAATTAGAATTGATCGTACGAATGAATTATAATGGATCGTATGAATGAATTAGAATGGATCGTGCGAATGAATTAGAATGGATCGTACGAATGTATTAGAATGGATAGATTCGTGCGAACGAATTAGAATGGATCGTACGAAGGAGTAAGAATGGATCGTACGAATGAAATAAAATGGATCATACGAATGAATTAGAATTGATTATGCGAATGAATTAGATTGGATCGTGCGAATGAATTAGAATGGATACATTCGTGCGAATGAATTAGAATGGATTGTGCAAATGAATTAGAATGGATCGTACGAATGAATTAGAATAGATCATATGAATGAATTAGAATGGATCATACGAATGAATTAGAATGGATACATTCGTGTGAAAAAATTAGAATGGATCGTGTTAATTCATTCATACGATCCATTCTAATTCATTCGTACGATCCATTCTAATTCATTCGCACAATCTATTCTAATTCATTCGTACGATCCATTCTAATTCATTCGCACGATCCATTCTAATTCATGGATCGTATGAATGAATTAGAATGGATACATTCGTGCGATTAAATTAGAATGGATACATTTGTGCGAATGAATTAGAATGGATCGTACGAATGAATTAGAATGGATGCATTCGTGAGAAAGAATTAGAATGGATCGTACGAATGAATTAGAATGGATCATACGATGGAATTAGGGTGAATTGTACGAATGAATTAGAATGGATCATACAAAGGAATTAGAATGGATCGTACCAAGGTATTAGAATGGATACATTCGTGCAAAAGAATTAGAATAGATCATACAAAGGAATTAGGGTGGATCGTACGAATGAATTAGAATGGATACATTCGTGCGAAAGAATTAGAATAGATTGTATGAATGCATTTGAATGGATCGTATGAATAAATTAGAATGGATCGTCCGAATGAATTAGAATGGATCGTATAAATGAATTAGAATAGATCGTATGAATGTATTCGAATAGATCGTACGAATGAATTAGAATGGATACATTTGTGCGAATGAATTAGAATAGATCATACAATGAATTTGGGTGGATCGTACGAAAGAATTAGAATAGATACATTCGTGCGAAAGAATCAGAATGGATCGTACGAAGGAATTAGATTGGATACATTCGTGCGAATGAATTAGAATGGATCGTATGAATGAATTAGAATTGATTGTATGAATGAATTAGAATGGATCGTATGAAAGAATTAGAATGGATCGTGCTAATGAATTAGAATGGATCGTACGAATGAATTAGAATAGATTGTGCGAATGAATTTGAATGGATCGTACGATTGAATTAGATTGGATCGTATGAATGAATTAGAATGGATCGTGTGAATGACTTAGAATGGATTGTATGAATGATTTAGAATGGATACATTCATGCGAATGTATTAGAATGGATCGTACGAATGAGTTAGAATGGATCGTACGAATGAATTAGAATGGATCGTGCTAATGAATTAGAATGGATCGTACGAATGAATTAGAATAGATTATGCGAAAGAATTAGAATGGATCGTACGAATGAATTAGAATGGATACATTCGTGCGAATGAATTAGAATGGATCGTATGAATGAATTAGATTAGATCGTATGAATGAATTAAAATGGATCGTACGTATGAATTAGAATGGATACATTCATGAGAATGAATTAGAATGGATCGTGCGAAGGAATTAGAATGGATCATACGAATGAAATAGAATGGATCGTATGAAGGAATTAGAATGGATCGTACGAAGGAATTAGAATGGATCCTACGAATGAATTAGAATGGATCGTACGAATGAGTAAGAATGGATCGTACGAATGAAATAGAATAGATCGTACGAATGAATTAGAATGGATCGTACGAATGAGTAAGAATGGATCGTACAAATGAAATAGAATAGATCGTAAGAATGAATTAGAATGGATCGTGCTAATGAATTAGAATGGATCGTACGAATGAATTAGAATAGATTGTGCGAATGATGAATTAGAATGGATCGTGCGAATGAATTAGATTGGTTCGTACGAATGAATTAGAATGGATCGTACGAATGAATTAGAATGAATACATTCATGAGAATGGATTAAAATGGATCGTATGAATGAATTAGAATGGATCGTATGAATGAATTCGAATGGATTGTACGAAGGAATTAGAATGGATCGTATGAATGAATTAGAATGGATCGTATGAATGAATTAGAATGGATCGTGCGAATGAGTTAGAACACATCCTATGAATGAATAAGAATGGATACATTCGTGCGAATGAATTAGAATGGATCGTACGAATGAGTAAGAATGGATCGTACGAATGAAATAGAATGGATCGTACGAATGAATTAGAATGGATCGTGCGAAAGAATTAGATTGGATCGTGCGAATGAATTAGAATGGATCATACGAATGAATTAGAATGGATACATTCATGCGAATAAATTAGAATAGATCGTACGAATGAATTAAAATGGATACATTCGTGCAAATGAATTAGAATGGATCGTGTAAATTAATTAGAATGGATCGTACGAATGAATTAGAATAGATCGTATAAATGAATTAGAATGGATCGTACGAATGAGTAAGAATGGACCGTACAAATGAAATAGAATGGATCGTACGAATGAATTAGATCATACAATCCATGGGAATGAATAAGAATCGATCATACGAATGAATTCCTTAGCACGAATGAATTAGAATGGATCATACGAATGGATTGTACGAAGTAATTAGAATGAATTAGAATGGATCGTACGAATGAATTAGAATTGATCGTATGAATATATTAGATTGGATCGTGCGAATAAATTAGAATGGATCGTACGAATGAATTAGAATGGATACATTCGTGCGAATGAATTAGAATGGATCGTATGAATGAATTAGAATGGATCGTATGAATGAATTCGAATGGATCGTACGTATGAATAAGAATGGATCGTACGAATGAATTAGAATGGATCGTATGAATGAATTAGAATGGATCGTACGTATGAATTAGAATGGATACATTCATGGTAATGAATTTGAATAGATCGTACGAAGGAATTAGAATGGATCATACGAATGAAATAGAATGGATCGTATGAAGGAATTAGAATGGATCATATGTAGGAATTAGAATGGATCATACGAATGAATTTGAATGGATACATTCGTGCAAAAGAATTAGAATGGATTGTATGAATGAATTAGAATGGATCGTGCAAATGCATTAGAATGGATCATGCGAATGAATTAGAATGGATGGTACGAATGAATTAGAATAGATTGTGTGAATGAATTAAAATGGATCGTACAAATGAATTAGAATGGATACATTCGTGCGAATAAATTAGAATGGATCGTATGAATGAATTAGAATGGATCGTATGAATGAATTCGAATGGATCGTACGAATGAATTAGAATGGATACATTCGTGTGAATGAATTAGAATGGATACATTCGTGCGAATGAATTAGAATGGATCATACGAAGGAATTAGGGTGGATCGTATGAATGAATTAGAATGGATCATATGAATAAATTAGAATGGATACATTCGTGCAAAAGAATTGGAATGGTTTGTATGAATGAATTAGAATGGATCGTACGAATGAATTAGAATGGATACATTCGTGCGAAAGAATTGGAATGGATTGTATGAATGAATTAGAATGGATCGTACAAATGAATTCGAATGGATCGTGCGAATGAATTAGAATGGATACATTCGTGCGAATGAATTAGAATGGATCGTACGAATGAGTAAGAATGGATCATACGAATGAAATAGAATAGATCGTATGAATGAATTAGAATGGATCGTGCGAATGAATTAGATTGGATCGTGCGAATGAATTAGAATGGATTGTACAAATGAATTAGAATGGATCGTATGAATGAATTTGAATGGATACATTCGTGCAAATGAATTAGAATGGATCGTGCGAATGAATTAGAATGGATCGTACGAATGAATTAGAATGGATTGTATGAATAAATTAGAATGGATCGTATAAATGAGTAAGAATGGATCGTACGAATGAGTAAGAATGGATCGTACGAATGAAATAGAATGGATCGAACGAATGAATTAGAATGGATCGTGCGAATGAATTAGATTGGATCATGCGAATGAATTAGTTTGAATGGGCCGTACGAATGAATAAGAATAGATCGTGCGAATGAATAAGAATGAATTAGAATGGATTATATGGAATGAATTCGAATGGATCGTACGAATGAATTAGAATGGATACATTCGTGCGAATGAATTAGAATGGATCATACGAAGGAATTAGGGTGGATCGTATGAATGAATTAGAATTGATACATTCGTGCGAAAGAATTAGAATGAATTAGAATGGATCGTACGAAGGAATTAGAATGGATACATTCGTGCGAATGAATTAGAATGGGTCGTATGAATGAATTAGAATGGATCGTACGAATGAATTAGAATGGATCGTACGAAAGAATTTGAATGGATCGTGCTAATGAATTAGAATGGATCATACGAATGAATTAGAATAGATTGTGCGAATGAATTAGAATGGATCGTACAATTGAATTAGATTGGATCGTATGAATGAATTAGAATGGATCGTGCGAATGGATTAGAATGGATCGTACAAATGAATTAGAATGGAGACATTCATGCGAATGAATTAGAATGGATCGTACGAATGAGTAAGAATGGATCGTACGAATGAAATAGAATTGATCGTACGAATGAATTAGAATGGATCGTGCTAATGAATTAAAATGGATCGTACGAATGAATTAGAAAAGATTGTGCGAATGAATTAGAATGGATCGTATGAATGAATTAGAATGGATACATTCGTGCGAATGAGTTAGAATGGATCGTATGAATGAATTAGATTGGATTGTATGAATGAATTAGAATGGATCGTACGTATGAATTAGAATGGATACATTCATGGGAATGAATTAGAATGGCTCATTCGAAAGAATTAGAATGGATCATATGAATATAATAGAATGGATCGTATGAAGGAATTAGAATGGATCGTGCGAAGGAATTGGAATGGATCGTACGAAGGAATTATAATGGATCGTACGAATGAATTAGAATGGATCGTACAAATGAGAAACAATGGATCATACGAATGAAATAGAATGGATCGTATGAATGAATTAGAATGGATCGTGCTAATGAATTAGAATGGATCGTACGAATGAATTAGAATAGATCGTATGAATGAATTAGAATGGATCGTGCGAATGAATTAGATTGGATCATGCGAATGAATTAGAATGGGTCATACAAATGAATTAGAATGGATACATTCGTGTGAATGAATTAGAATGGATCGTATGAATGAATTAGAATGGATCGTATGAATGAATTAGAATGGATCATACGAAGGAATTAGAATGGATTGTATGAATGAATTAGAATGGATCGTATGAATGAATTATAATGGATCGTGTGAATGAATTAGAATGGATCGTACGAATATGTAAGAATGGATCGTACGAATGAAATAGAATGGATCGTACGAATGAATTAGAATGGGTCGTGCGAATGAATTAGATTGGATCGTGCGAAAGAATTAGAATGGATCGTACGAATGAATTAGAATGGATACATTCATGCGAATGAATTAGAATGGATCGTACAAATGAATTAGAATGGATACATTCGTGCAAATGAATTAGAATGGATCGTGCGAATGAATTAAAATGGATCGTGCGAATGAATTAGAATTGATCGTATGAATGAATTAGATTGGATCATATGAATGAATTAGAATGCATCGTGATAATGAATTAGAATGGATCGTACGAATGAATTAGAGTGGAACGTGCGAATGAATTAGAATGGATCGTAATAATGAATTAGAATGGATACATTCGTGCGAATGAATTAGAATGGATCGTACGAATGAATTAGAATGGATATATTCGTGCGAAAGAATTAGAATAGATTGTGCGAATGAATTAGAGTGGATCGTGCGATGAATTAGAATGGATCGTACGAATGAATTAGAATGGATCGTATAAATGAATTCGAATGGATCGTACGAATGAATTAGAATGGATCGTGCTAATGAATTAGAATGGATCGTATGAATGAATTAGAATGGATCGTACGAATGAATAAGAATGGATCGTATGAATGAATCAGAATGGACCGTGCTAATGAATTAGAATGGATCATACGAATGAATTAGAATAGATTGTTCGAATGAATTAGAATGGATCGTATGAATGAATTAGAATGGATACATTCGTGCGAATGAATTAGAATAGATCGTATGAATGAATTAGATTGCATCGTATGAATGAGTTAGAATGGATCGTACATATGAATTAGAATAGATACATTCGTGCAAAAGAATTAGACTGGATTGTATGAATGAATTAGAATGGATCGTGCGAATGAATTAGAATGGATACATTCGTGCGAATAAATTAGAATGGATCATACGAAGGAATTAGGGTGGATCGTACAAATGAATTAGAATGGATAAATATGTGCGAAAGAATTAGAATGGATCGTACGAATGAGTAAGAATGCATCGTACGAATGAAATAGAATGGATCGTACGAATGAATTAGAATGGATCGTGCTAATAAATTATAATGGATCGTATGAATGAATTAGAATAGATTGTGCGAATGAATTAGAATGGATCGTACGAATGAATTAGAATGGATACATTCATACGAATGAATTAGAATGGATCGTTTGAATGAATTAGATTGGATCGTATGAATGAATTAGAATGGATCGTACGTATGAATTAGAATGGATACATTCATCGGAATGAATTAGAATGGATCATACGAAGGAATTAGAATGGATCATACGAATGAAATAGAATGGATCGTATGAAGGTATTAGAATGGATCGTACGAATGAAATAGAATGGATCGTACGAATGAATTAGAATGGATCATGCTAATGATTTAGAATGGAACATACGAAAGAATTAGAATGGATCATATGAATGAATTAGAATGGATCGTATGAATGAATTAGAATGGATACATTCATGCGAATGAATTAGAATGGATCGTATGAATGAATTAGATTGGATCATATGAATGATATAGAATGGATCGTACGTATGAATTAGAATGGATACCTTCATGGGAATGAATTAGAATTGATCGTACGAAGGAATTAGAATGGATCATACGAATAAAATAGAATGGATCATAGGAAGGAATTAGAATGGATCGTACGTTATGAATGAATTAGAATGGATCGTACGTATGAATTAGAATGGATACATTCATGGGAATGAATTAGAATGGATCGTACGTAGGAATTAGAATGGATCCTTTCTAATTCATTCTAATTCATTCGTACGATCCATTCTAATTCATTCATACAATCCATTCTAATTCTTTCGCACGAATGTATCCATTCTAATTCATTCGTACGATCCACCCTAATTCCTTCGTATGATCCATTCTAATTAATTCGCACGAATGTATCCATTCTAATACATTCGTACGATCTATTCGAATTCATTCATACGATCCATTCTAATTCATTCAAAAGATCCATTCTAATTCATTCGCACGAATGTATCCATTCGAATTCATTCGTACGATCCATTCTAATTCATTCGCACAATCTATTCTAATGCATTCATATGATCCATTCTAATTCATTCGCACGATCCATTCTAATTCATTCATACAATCCATTCTAATTCTTTTGCACGAATGTATCCATTCTAATTCCTTCATACGATCCATTCCAATTCCTTCGTACAATCCATTCTAATTTATTCGTACGATCCAATCTAATTCATTCATATGATTCATTCTTATTCTTTTGCACGAATGTATCCATTCTAATTCATTCGTACGATCCATTCTAATTCCTTCGTACGATCCATTCTAATTCCTTCGTACGATCCATTTTAATTCCTTCGTACGATTCATTCTAATTCATTCGCATACGAATGAATTAGAATGGATCATACGTACGATCCATTCTAATGCATTCATACGATCCAATCTAATTCATTCATACGATCCACTCTAATTAATTCGCACGAATGTATTCAATCTAATTCATTCTAATTCCTTCGTACGATCCATTCTAATTTCTTCGTACGATCCATTCTAATTCATTCAATGGATCATATGAATGAATTAGATTGGATCGTATGAATGAACTTGAATGGATCGTACGTATGAATTAGAATGGATACATTCATGGGAATGAATTAGAATGGATCGTACGAAGGAATTAGAATGGATCATACGAATGAAATAGAATGGATCATACGAAGGAATTAGAATGGATCGTATGAAGAAATTAGAATGGATCGTACGAATGAATTAGAATGCATACATTCGTGCAAAAGAATTAGAATGGATTGTACGAATGAATTAGAATGGATCGTATGAATGAATTAGAATGGATCGTATGAATGAATTAGAGTGGATACATTCGTGCGAATGAATTAGAATAGATCATATGAATGAATTAGATTGGATTGTATGAAGGAATTAAAATGGATTAGAATGGATCGTATGTTATGAAGGAATTAGAATGGATCGTACGTTATGAATGAATTAGAATGGATCGTACGTATGAATTAGAATGGATACATTCATGGAAATGAATTAGAATGGATCGTACGAAGGAAATAGAATGGATCCATTCTAATTCATTCTAATTCATACGTACGATCCATTCTAATTTATTCATACAATCTATTCTTATTCTTTCGCACGAATGTATCCATTCTAATTCATTCGTACGATCCACCCGAATTTCTTCGTATGATTGATTCTAATTCATTCGCATGAATGTATCCATTCTAATTCATTAGTATGATCTATTCGAATTCATTCATACGATCCATTCTAATTCATTCATACGATCCATTCTAATTCATTCACACGAATGTATCCATTCTAATTCGTTCGCACTTTTAATTCATTCGTACGATCCATTCTAATTTATTCGCACGATCCATTATAATTCATTTGTACGATCCATTCTAATTCATTCATACAATCCATTCTAATTCTTTTGCATGAATGTATCCATTCTAATTCATTCGTACGATCCATTCTAATTCCTTCGTACGATCCATTCTAATTCCTTTGTACTATCCATTCTAATTTATTCGTACGATCCAATCTAATTCATTCATACGATCCATTCTAATTCTTTTCCACAAACGTATCCATTCTAATTCATTCTTACGATCCATTCTAATTCCTTCGTACGATCCATTCTAATTCATTCGTACGATCCATTCTAATTCCTTCGTACGATCCATTCTAATTCATTCCCATGAATGTATCCATTCTAATTCATACGTATGATCCATTCAAATTCATTAATACGATATAATCTAATTTATTCGTATGATCCATTCTAATTCATACGATCTATTCTAATTCATTCATACGATCCATTCTAATTGATTCGTACGATCCATTCTAATTCCTTTGTACGATCCATTCTAATTCATTCCCAAAAATGTATCCATTCTAATTCATACGTACGATCCATTCAAATTCATTCATACGATCCAATCTAATTCCTTCATACGATCCATTCGTACGATCCATTCTAATTCATACGATCCATTCTAATTCATTCATATGATCCATTCTAATTCGTTCGCACGAATGTATCCATTCTAATTCATTCGTACGATCCATTCTAATTCATTCGCACGATCCAATCTAATTCATTCGCACGATCCATTCTAATTCATCATTCGCACAATCTATTCTAATTCATTCATACGATCCATTCTAATTCATTAGCACGATCCATTCTAATTCATTCGTACGATCCATTCTATTTCATTCGTACGATCCATTCTTACTCATTCGTACGATCCATTCTAATTCATTCGCACGAATGTATCCATTCTAATTCATTCATACAATCCATTCTAATTCATTCGCACGATCCATCATATTCATTCATACGATTCATTCTAATTCATACGTACGATCCATTCTAATTCAATCGTATGATCCATTCTAATTTATTCATACGATCCATTCTAATTCATTCGCACGATCTATTCTAATCCATTCGTACGATCCATTCTTTCTCATTCGTACGATCCATTCTAATTCATTCGCACGAATGTATCCATTCTAATTCATTCGTACGATCCATTCTAATTCCTTCGTACGATCCATTCTAATTCCTTCGTACGATCCATTCAATTTCATTCATACGATCCATTCTAATTCATTCATACAATCCATTCAAATTCTTTCGCACGAATGTGTCCATTCTAATTCATTCGTATGATCCACCCTTAGTCCTTCCTATGATCCATTCTAATTCATTCGCACGAATATATCCATTCTAATTCATTCGTACGATCCATTCGAATTCATTCATACGATCCATTCTAATTCATTCGCACGAAGGAATTAGAATGGATCATATGAATGAATGAATTAGAATAGATCATATGTACGAATGTATTAAAATGGATACATTCGTGCGAAAGAATTAGAATGGATTGTATGAATGAATTAGAATGGATCGTATGAATGAAATAGAATGGCTCGTACGAAGGAATTAGAATGGATCGTACGAATGAATTAGAATGGATACATTCGTGTGAATGACTTAGAATGGACAATACGAATGTGTAAGAATGGATCGTACGAATGAAATAGAATGGATCGTACGAATGAATTAGAATGGATCGTGCTAATGAATTAGAATTGATCGTGCGAATGAATTAGAATGGATCATACGAACGAATTAGAATGGATCGTGCGAATGAATTAGAATGGAACGTACGAATGAATTAGAATGTATACATTCGTGCGATTGAATTAGAATGGATCGTACGAATGAGTAAGAATGGATCGTACGAAAGAAATAGAATGGATCGTGTGAATGAATTAGAATGGTTCGTATGAATGAATTAGAATGGATCGTATGAATGAATTAGAATGGATCGTGCGAATGAATAAGAATGGATAGTAGGAATGAATTAAAATGGATACATTCGTGCGAATGAAATAGAATGGATCATACAAAGGAATTAGGGTGGATCGTACGAATGAATTAGAATGGATACATTCGTGCGATAGAATTAGAATGGATTGTATGAATGAATTAGAATGGATCGTATGAATGAATTAGAATGGATTGTACGAATAAATTAGAATGGATTATTCTAATTTATTCGTATGATCCATTCTAATTCATTTGTACGATCCATTCTAAATCATTCGTACGATCCAGTCTAATTCATTCATACGATCCATTCTTACTTATTTGTACGATCCATTCAAATTCATTCGCACGATCCATTCTAATTTATTCATACGATCCATTCTAATTCATTCGTACGATCCATTCTAATTCATTCAAACTATCCATTCTAATTCATTCATACAATCCATTCTAATTCTTTCGCACGAATGTATCCATTCTAATTTATTCGTACGATCTATTATAATTCATTCGTATGATCCATTCTAATTTATTAGCACGATCCATTCTAATTGATTCGTACGATCCGTTCTATTTCATTCGTACGATCCATTCTTACTCATTCGTACGATCCATTCTAATTCATTCGCACGAATGTATCCATTCTAATTCATTCGTACGATCCATTCTAATTCATTCGTACGATCCATTCTAATTCATTCATACGATCCATTCTAATTCATTCGTACGATCCATTCTAATTCATTCGTACGATCCATTCTAATTCATTCGCACGATCCATTCTAATTCATTCATACGATCCATTCTAATTCATTCGCACGAATGTATCCATTCTAATTCATTCGCACGGTCCACCCTAATTCATTCGTACGATCCATTCTAATTCCTTCGTACGATCCATTCTAATTCATTCCGATGAATGTATCCATTCTAATTCATACGTATGATCCATTCTAATTCATTCTATTTCATTCTAATTCATACGATCCATTCTAAGGAATTCATTCGTACGATCCATTCTAATTCATTCGCACGATCCATTCTAATCCATTCTAATTCATTCCCATCCATTCTAATTCATTTGTACGATCTATTCTAATTCATTCGTACGATCCATTCTAATTCGTGCGAATAAATTAGAATGGATTGTACAAATGAATTTGAATAGATCGTATGAATGAATTTGAATGGATCGTGCGAATGAATTAGAACGGATCGTGTGAATGAATTAGAATGGATATATTCGTGCGAATGAATTAGAATGGATCGTACGAATGAGTAAGAATAAATCGTACGAATGAAATAGAATGGATTGTACGAATGAATTAGAATTGATCGTACGAATGAATTAGAATGGATTGTACGAATGTATCCATTCTAATTCATTCCTTTGTGCGATCCATTCTAATTCATTAGCACGATCCATTCTAATTCATTCGTACGATCCATTCTAATCATTCACACAAATGGATCTTACTCATTCATACGATCCATTCTAATTCATTAGCATAATCCATTCTAATTCATTTGCTCGATCCATTCTAATTCATATATATAATCCATTCTAATTCTTTTGCACGAATGTACCCCTTCTAATTCATTCGTACGATCCATTCTAATTCCTTCGTACGATCCATTCTAATTCATTCGTACGATCCACCCTAATTCCTTCGTATGATCCATTCTAATTCATTCGTACGATCCATTCTAATTCATTAGCATGATCTATTCTAATTTATTCGTACGATCTATTCTATTTCATTCGTACGATCCATATTCTAATACATTCGTACGTATGATCCATTCTAATTTATTCATTCGTACGATCCATTCTAATTCCTTCGTGCGAATGAATTAGAATGGATCGTATAAATGAATTTGAATGGATCGTACGAATGAATTAGAATGGATACCTTCATGCGAATGAATTAGAATGGATCATATGAAGGAATTAGGGTGGATCGTACGAATGAATTAGAATGGATAAATTCGTGCGAAAGAATTAGAATGGATTGTATGAATGAATTAGAATGGATTGTATGAATAAAATAGAATGGATCATACGAATGAATTAGAATGGATCGTACGAATGAATTAGAATGGATAGATTCGTGCGAACGAATTAGAATGGATCGTACGAAGGAGTAAGAATGGATCGTACGAATGAAATAAAATGGATCATACGAATGAATTAGAATTGATTGTGCGAATGAATTAGATTGGATCGTGCGAATGAATTAGAATGGATCGTACGAATGAATTAGAATGGATACATTCGTGCGAATGAATTAGAATGGATTGTGCAAATGAATTAGAATGGATCGTACGAATGAATTAGAATAGATCATATGAATGAATTAGAATGGATCATACGAATGAATTAGAATGGATACATTCGTGTGAAAGAATTAGAATGGATCGTGCTAATTCATTCATACGATCCATTCTAATTCATTCGTACGATCCATTCTAATTCATTCGCACAATCTATTCTAATTCATTCGTACGATCCATTCTAATTCATTCGCACGATCCATTCTAATTCATTCGCACAATCTATTCTAATTCATTCGTACGATCCATTCTAATTCATTCGCACGATCCATTCTAATTCATGGATCGTATGAATGAATTAGAATGGATACATTCGTGCGAATGAATTAGAATGGATACATTCATGCGAATGAATTAGAATGGATCGTACGAATGAATTAGAATGGATGCATTCGTGAGAAAGAATTAGAATGGATCGTACGAATGAATTAGAATGGATCATACGATGGAATTAGGGTGAATTGTACGAATGAATTAGAATGGATCATACAAAGGAATTAGAATGGATCGTACCAAGGTATTAGAATGGATACATTCGTGCAAAAGAATTAGAATAGATCATACAAAGGAATTAGGGTGGATCGTACGAATGAATTAGAATGGATACATTCGTGCGAAAGAATTAGAATAGATTGTATGAATGCATTTGAATGGATCGTATGAATAAATTAGAATGGATCGTCCGAATGAATTAGAATGGATCGTATAAATGAATTAGAATAGATCGTATGAATGTATTCGAATAGATCGTACGAATGAATTAGAATGGATACATTTGTGCGAATGAATTAGAATAGATCATACGAATGAATTTGGGTGGATCGTACGAATGAATTAGAATAGATACATTCGTGCGAAAGAATTAGAAAGGATCGTACGAAGGAATTAGATTGGATACATTCGTGCGAATGAATTAGAATGGATCGTATGAATGAATTAGAATGGATTGTATGAATGAATTAGAATGGATCGTACGAAAGAATTAGAATGGATCGTGCTAATGAATTAGAATGGATCGTACGAATGAATTAGAATAGATTGTGCGAATGAATTTGAATGGATCGTACGATTGAATTAGATTGGATCGTATGAATGAATTAGAATGGATCGTGCGAATGACTTAGAATGGATTGTACGAATGATTTAGAATGGATACATTCATGCGAATGAATTAGAATGGATCGTACGAATGAGTTAGAATGGATCGTACGAATGAATTAGAATGGATCGTGCTAATGAATTAGAATGGATCGTACGAACGAATTAGAATAGATTATGCGAAAGAATTAGAATGGATCGTACGAATGAATTAGAATGGATACATTCGTGCGAATGAATTAGAATGGATCGTATGAATGAATTAGATTGGATCGTATGAATGAATTAAAATGGATCGTACGTATGAATTAGAATGGATACATTCATGAGAATGAATTAGAATGGATCGTGCGAAGGAATTAGAATGGATCATACGAATGAAATAGAATGGATCGTATGAAGGAATTAGAATGGATCGTACGAAGGAATTAGAATGGATCATACGAAGGAATTAGAATGGATCCTACGAATGAAATAGAATGGATCGTACGAATGAGTAAGAATGGATCGTACGAATGAAATAGAATAGATCGTACGAATGAATTAGAATGGATCGTACGAATGAGTAAGAATGGATCGTACAAATGAAATAGAATAGATCGTAAGAATGTATTAGAATGGATCGTGCTAATGAATTAGAATGGATCGTACGAATGAATTAGAATAGATTGTGCGAATGATGAATTAGAATGGATCGTGCGAATGAATTAGATTGGTTCGTGCGAATGAATTAGAATGGATCGTACGAATGAATTAGAATGAATACATTCATGAGAATGAATTAAAATGGATCGTATGAATGAATTAGAATGGATCGTATGAATGAATTCGAATGGATTGTACGAAGGAATTAGAATGGATCGTATGAATGAATTAGAATGGATCGTATGAATGAATTAGAATGGATCGTGCGAATGAGTTAGAACACATCCTATGAATGAATAAGAATGGATACATTCGTGCGAATGAATTAGAATGGATCGTACGAATGAGTAAAAATGGATCATACGAATGAAATAGAATGGATCGTACGAATGAATTAGAATGGATCGTGCAAAAGAATTAGATTGGATCGTGCGAATGAATTAGAATGGATCATACGAATGAATTAGAATGGATACATTCGTGCGAATAAATTAGAATAGATCGTACGAATGAATTAAAATGGATACATTCGTGCAAATGAATTAGAATGGATCGTGCGAATTAATTAGAATGGATCGTACGAATGAATTAGAATGGATCGTATAAATGAATTAGAATGGATCGTACGAATGAGTAAGAATGGACCGTACAAATGAAATAGAATGGATCGTACGAATGAATTAGATCATACAATCCATGGGAATGAATAAGAATCGATCATACGAATGAATTCCTTAGCACGAATGAATTAGAATGGATCATACGAATGGATTGTATGAAGTAATTAGAATGAATTAGAATGGATCGTACGAATGAATTAGAATTGATCGTATGAATATATTAGATTGGATCGTGCGAATAAATTAGAATGGATCGTACGAATGAATTAGAATGGATACATTCGTGCGAATGAATTAGAATGGATCGTATGAATGAATTAGAATGGATCGTATGAATGAATTCGAATGGATCGTACGTATGAATTAGAATGGATCGTACGAATGAATTGGAATGGATCGTATGAATGAATTAGAATGGATCGTACGTATGAATTAGAATGGATACATTCATGGTAATGAATTAGAATGGATCGTACGAAGGAATTAGAATGGATCATACGAATGAAATAGAATGGATCGTACGAAGGAATTAGAATGGATCATATGTAGGAATTAGAATTGATCATACGAATGAATTTGAATGGATACATTCGTGCAAAAGAATTAGAATGGATTGTATGAATGAATTAGAATGGATCGTGCAAATGAATTAGAATGGATCGTGCGAATGAATTAGAATGGATGGTACGAATGAATTAGAATAGATTGTGTGAATGAATTAGAATGGATCGTACAAATGAATTAGAATGGATACATTCGTGCGAATAAATTAGAATGGATCGTATGAATGAATTAGAATGGATCGTATGAATGAATTCGAATGGATCGTACGAATGAATTAGAATGGATACATTCGTGTGAATGAATTAGAATGGATACATTCGTGCGAATGAATTAGAATAGATCATACGAAGGAATTAGGGTGGATCGTATGAATGAATTAAAATGGATCGTATGAATAAATTAGAATGGATACATTCGTGCAAAAGAATTGGAATGGTTTGTATGAATGAATTAGAATGGATCGTACGAATGAATTAGAATGGATACATTCGTGCGAAAGAATTGGAATGGATTGTATGAATGAATTAGAATGGATCGTACAAATGAATTCGAATGGATCGTGCGAATGAATTAGAATGGATACATTCGTGCGAATGAATTAGAATGGATCGTACGAATGAGTAAGAATGGATCGTACGAATGAAATAGAATAGATCGTACGAATGAATTAGAATGGATCGTGCGAATGAATTAGATTGGATCGTGCGAATGAATTAGAATGGATCGTACAAATGAATTAGAATGGATCGTATGAATGAATTAGAATGGATACATTCGTGCAAATGAATTAGAATGGATCGTGCGAATGAATTAGAATGGATCGTACGAATGAATTAGAATGGATTGTATGAATAAATTAGAATGGATCGTATAAATGAGTAAGAATGGATCGTACGAATGAGTAAGAATGGATCGTACGAATGAAATAGAATGGATCGAACGAATGAATTAGAATGGATCGTGCGAATGAATTAGATTGGATCATGCGAATGAATTAGTTTGAATAGGCCGTACGAATGAATAAGAATAGATCGTGCGAATGAATAAGAATGAATTAGAATGGATTATATGGAATGAATTCGAATGGATCGTACGAATGAATTAGAATGGATACATTCGTGCGAATGAATTAGAATGGATCATACGAAGGAATTAGGGTGGATCGTATGAGTGAATTAGAATTGATACATTCGTGCGAAAGAATTAGAATGAATTAGAATGGATCGTACGAAGGAATTAGAATGGATACATTCGTGCGAATGAATTAGAATGGGTCGTATGAATAAATTAGAATGGATCGTACGAATGAATTAGAATGGATCGTACGAAAGAATTTGAATGGATCGTGCTAATGAATTAGAATGGATCATACGAATGAATTAGAATAGATTGTGCGAATGAATTAGAATGGATCGTACAATTGAATTAGATTGGATCGTATGAATGAATTAGAATGGATCGTGCGAATGGATTAGAATGGATCGTACAAATGAATTAGAATGGATACATTCATGCGAATGAATTAGAATGGATCGTACGAATGAGTAAGAATGGATCGTACGAATGAAATAGAATTGATCGTACGAATGAATTAGAATGGATCGTGCTAATGAATTAGAATGGATCGTACGAATGAATTAGAAAAGATTGTGCGAATGAATTAGAATGGATCGTATGAATGAATTAGAATGGATACATTCGTGCGAATGAGTTAGAATGGATCGTATGAATGAATTAGATTGGATTGTATGAATGAATTAGAATGGATTGTACGTATGAATTAGAATGGATACATTCATAGGAATGAATTAGAATGGCTCATTCGAAAGAATTAGAATGGATCATATGAATGAAATAGAATGGATCGTATGAAGGAATTAGAATGGATCGTGCGAAGGAATTGGAATGGATCGTACGAAGGAATTATAATGGATCGTACGAATGAATTAGAATGGATCGTACAAATGAGAAACAATGGATCATACGAATGAAATAGAATGGATCGTATGAATGAATTAGAATGGATCGTGCTAATGAATTAGAATGGATCGTACGAATGAATTAGAATAGATCGTATGAATGAATTAGAATGGATCGTGCGAATGAATTAGATTGGATCATGCGAACGAATTAGAATGGGTCATACAAATGAATTAGAATGGATACATTCGTTTGAATGAATTAGAATGGATCGTATGAATGAATTAGAATGGATCGTATGAATGAATTAGAATGGATCATACGAAGGAATTAGAATGGATCGTATGAATGAATAAGAATGGATCGTATGAATGAATTAGAATGGATCGTGTGAATGAATTAGAATGGATCGTACGAATATGTAAGAATGGATCGTACGAATGAAATAGAATGGATCGTACGAATGAATTAGAATGGGTCGTGCGAATGAATTAGATTGGATCGTGCGAAAGAATTAGAATGGATCGTACGAATGAATTAGAATGGATACATTCATGCGAATGAATTAGAATGGATCGTACAAATGAATTAGAATGGATACATTCATGCAAATGAATTAGAATGGATCGTGCGAATGAATTAAAATGGATCGTGCGAATGAATTAGAATTGATCGTATGAATGAATTAGATTGGATCGTATGAATGAATTAGAATGCATCGTGATAATGAATTAGAATGGATCGTACGAATGAATTAGAGTGGAACGTGCGAATGAATTAGAATGGATCGTAATAATGAATTAGAATGGATACATTCGTGCGAATGAATTAGAATGGATCGTACGAATGAATTAGAATGGATATATTCGTGCGAAAGAATTAGAATAGATTGTGCGAATGAATTAGAGTGGATCGTGCGATGAATTAGAATGGATCGTACGAATGAATTAGAATGGATCGTATAAATGAATTCGAATGGATCGTACGAATGAATTAGAATGGATCGTGCTAATGAATTAGAATGGATCGTATGAATGAATTAGAATGGATCGTACGAATGAATAAGAATGGATCGTATGAATGAATCAGAATGGATCGTGCTAATGAATTAGAATGGATCATACGAATGAATTAGAATAGATTGTTCGAATGAATTAGAATGGATCGTATGAATGAATTAGAATGGATACATTCGTGCGAATGAATTAGAATAGATCGTATGAATGAATTAGATTGCATCGTATGAATGAGTTAGAATGGATTGTACATATGAATTAGAATAGATACATTCGTGCAAAAGAATTAGACTGGATTGTATGAATGAATTAGAATGGATCGTGCGAATGAATTAGAATGGATACATTCGTGCGAATAAATTAGAATGGATCATACGAAGGAATTAGGGTGGATCGTACAAATGAATTAGAATGGATAAATATGTGCGAAAGAATTAGAATGGATCGTACGAATGAGTAAGAATGCATCGTACGAATGAAATAGAATGGATCGTACGAATGAATTAGAATGGATCGTGCTAATAAATTATAATGGATCGTATGAATGAATTAGAATAGATTGTGCGAATGAATTAGAATGGATCGTACGAATGAATTAGAATGGATACATTCATACGAAGGAATTAGAATGGATCGTTTGAATGAATTAGATTGGATCGTTTGAATGAATTAGAATGGATCGTACGTATGAATTAGAATGGATACATTCATCGGAATGAATTAGAATGGATCATACGAAGGAATTAGAATGGATCATACGAATGAAATAGAATGGATCGTATAAAGGTATTAGAATGGATCGTACGAATGAAATAGAATGGATCGTACGAATGAATTAGAATGGATCGTGCTAATGATTTAGAATGGAACATACGAAAGAATTAGAATGGATCATATGAATGAATTAGAATGGATCGTATGAATGAATTAGAATGGATACATTCGTGCGAATGAATTAGAATGGATCGTATGAATGAATTAGATTGGATCATATGAATGAATTAGAATGGATCGTACGTATGAATTAGAATGGATACCTTCATGGGAATGAATTAGAATTGATCGTACGAAGGAATTAGAATGGATCATACGAATAAAATAGAATGGATCATAGGAAGGAATTAGAATGGATCGTACGTTATGAATGAATTAGAATGGATCGTACGTATGAATTAGAATGGATACATTCATGGGAATGAATTAGAATGGATCGTACGTAGGAATTAGAATGGATCCTTTCTAATTCATTCTAATTCATTCGTACGATCCATTCTAATTCATTCATACAATCCATTCTAATTCTTTCGCACGAATGTATCCATTCTAATTCATTCGTACGATCAACCCTAATTCCTTCGTATGATCCATTCTAATTAATTCGCACGAATGTATCCATTCTAATACATTCGTACGATCTATTCGAATTCATTCATACGATCCATTCTAATTCATTCATAAGATCCATTCTAATTCATTCGCACGAATGTATCCATTCTAATTCATTCGTACGATGCATTCTAATTCATTCGCACAATCTATTCTAATGCATTCATACGATCCATTCTAATTCATTCGCACGATCCATTCTAATTCATTCATACAATCCATTCTAATTCTTTTGCACGAATGTATCCATTCTAATTCCTTCATACGATCCATTCCAATTCCTTCGTACAATCCATTCTAATTCATTCGTACGATCCAATCTAATTCATTCATATGATTCATTCTTATTCTTTTGCACGAATGTATCCATTCTAATTCCTTCGTACGATCCATTCTAATTCCTTCGTACGATCCATTCTAATTCCTTCGTACGATCCATTTTAATTCCTTCGTACGATTCATTCTAATTCATTCGCATACGAATGAATTAGAATGGATCATACGTACGATCCATTCTAATGCATTCATACGATCCAATCTAATTCATTCATACGATCCACTCTAATTAATTCGCACGAATGTATTCAATCTAATTCATTCTAATTCCTTCGTACGATCCATTCTAATTTCTTCGTACGATCCATTCTAATTCATTCAATGGATCATATGAATGAATTAGATTGGATCGTATGAATGAACTTGAATGGATCGTACGTATGAATTAGAGTGGATACATTCATGGGAATGAATTAGAATGGATCGTACGAAGGAATTAGAATGGATCATACGAATGAAATAGAATGGATCATACGAAGGAATTAGAATGGATCGTATGAAGCAATTAGAATGGATCGTACGAATGAATTAGAATGCATACATTCGTGCAAAAGAATTAGAATGGATTGTACGAATGAATTTGAATGGATCGTATGAATGAATTAGAATGGATCGTATGAATGAATTAGAGTAAATACATTCGTGCGAATGAATTAGAATAGATCATATGAATGAATTAGATTGGATTGTATGAAGGAATTAGAATGGATTAGAATGGATCGTACGTTATGAAGGAATTAGAATGGATCGTACGTTATGAATGAATTAGAATGGATCGTACGTATGAATTAGAATGGATACATTCATGGGAATGAATTAGAATGGATCGTACGAAGGAAATAGAATGGATCCATTCTGATTCATTCTAATTCATACATACGATCCATTCTAATTTATTCATACAATCTATTCTAATTCTTTCGCACGAATGTATCCATTCTAATTCATTCGTACGATCCACCCGAATTTCTTCGTATGATTGATTCTAATTCATTCGCACGAATGTATCCATTCTAATTCATTAGTACGATCTATTCGAATTCATTCATATAATCCATTCTAATTCATTCATACGATCCATTCTAATTCATTCACACGAATGTATCCATTCTAATTCGTTCGCACTTTTAATTCATTCGTACGATCCATTCTAATTCATTCGCACGATCCATTGTAATTCATTTGTACGATCCATTCTAATTCATTCATACAATCCATTCTAATTCTTTTGCATGAATGTATCCATTCTAATTCATTCGTATGATCCATTCTAATTCCTTCGTACGATCCATTCTAATTCCTTCATACTATCCATTCTAATTTATTCGTACGATCCAATCTAATTCATTCATACGATCCATTCTAATTCTTTTCCACGAATGTATCCATTCTAATTCATTCTTACGATCCATTCTAATTCCTTCGTACGATCCATTCTAATTCATTCGTACGATCCATTCTAATTCCTTCGTATGATCCATTCTAATTCATTCCCATGAATGTATCCATTCTAATTCATACGTATGATCCATTCAAATTCATTAATACGATATAATCTAATTTATTCGTATGATCCATTCTAATTCATACGATCTATTCTAATTCATTCATACGATCCATTCTAATTGATTCGTACGATCCATTCTAATTCCTTTGTACGATCCATTCTAATTCATTCCCAAAAATGTATCCATTCTAATTCATACGTACGATCCATTCAAATTCATTCATACGATCCAATCTAATTCCTTCATACGATCCATTCGTACGATCCATTCTAATTCATACGATCCATTCTAATTCATTTATATGATCCATTCTAATTCGTTCGCACGAATGTATCCATTCTAATTCATTCGTACGATCCATTCTAATTCATTCGCACGATCCAATCCAATTCATTCGCACGATCCATTCTAATTCATCATTCGCACAATCTATTCTAATTCCTTCATACGATCCATTCTAATTCATTAGCACGATCCATTCTAATTGATTCGTACGATCCATTCTATTTCATTCGTACGATCCATTCTTACTCATTCGTACGATCCATTCTAATTCATTCGCACGAATGTATCCATTCTAATTCATTCATACAATCCATTCTAATTCATTCGCACGATCCATCATATTCATTCATACGATTCATTCTAATTCATACGTACGATCCATTCTAATTCAATCGTATGATCCATTCTAATTTATTCATACGATCCATTCTAATTCATTCGCACGATCTATTCTAATTCATTCGTACGATCCATTCTTTCTCATTCGTACGATCCATTCTAATTCATTCGCACGAATGTATCCATTCTAATTCATTCGTACGATCCATTCTAATTCCTTCGTACGATCCATTCTAATTCCTTCGTACGATCCATTCAATTTCATTCATACGATCCATTCTAATTCATTCATACAATCCATTCTAATTCTTTCGCACGAATGTGTCCATTCTAATTCATTCGTATGATCCACCCTTAGTCCTTCCTATGATCCATTCTAATTCATTCGCACGAATATATCCATTCTAATTCATTCGTACGATCCATTCGAATTCATTCATACGATCCATTCTAATTCATTCGCACGAAGGAATTAGAATGGATCAAATGAATGAATGAATTAGAATAGATCATATGTACGAATGTATTAAAATGGATACATTCGTGCGAAAGAATTAGAATGGATTGTATGAATGAATTAGAATGGATCGTATGAATGAAATAGAATGGATCGTACGAAGGAATTAGAATGGATCGTACGAATGAATTAGAATGGATACATTCGTGTGAATGACTTAGAATGGACAATACGAATGAGTAAGAATGGATCGTACGAATGAAATAGAATGGATTGTACGAATGAATTAGAATGGATCGTGCTAATGAATTAGAATTGATCGTGCGAATGAATTAGAATGGATCGTACGAACGAATTAGAATGGATCGTGCGAATGAATTAGAATGGAACGTACGAATGAATTAGAATGTATACATTCGTGCGAATGAATTAGAATGGATCGTACGAATGAGTAAGAATGGATCGTACGAAAGAAATAGAATGGATCGTGTGAATGAATTAGAATGGTTCGTATGAATGAATTAGAATGGATCGTATGAATGAATTAGAATGGATCGTGCGAATGAATTAGAATGGATAGTAGGAATGAATTAAAATGGATACATTCGTGCGAATGAAATAGAATGGATCATACAAAGGAATTAGGGTGGATCGTACGAATGAATTAGAATGGATACATTCGTGCGATAGAATTAGAATGGATTGTATGAATGAATTAGAATGGATCGTATGAATGAATTAGAATGGATTGTACGAATAAATTAGAATGGATTATTCTAATTTATTCGTACGATCCATTCTAATTCATTTGTACGATCCATTCTAAATCATTCGTACGATCCAGTCTAATTCATTCATACGATCCATTCTTACTTATTCGTACGATCTATTCTAATTCATTCGCACGAATGTATCAGTTCTAATTCATTCGTACGATCCATTCAAATTCATTCGCACGATCCATTCTAATTCATTCATACGATCCATTCTAATTCATTCGTACGATCCATTCCAATTCATTCAAACTATCCATTCTAATTCATTCATACAATCCATTCTAATTCTTTCGCACGAATGTATCCATTCTAATTTATTCGTACGATCTATTATAATTCATTCGTATGATCCATTCTAATTTATTAGCACGATCCATTCTAATTGATTCGTACGATCCGTTCTATTTCATTCGTACGATCCATTCTTACTCATTCGTACGATCCATTCTAATTCATTCGCACGAATGTATCCATTCTAATTCATTCGTACGATCCATTCTAATTCATTCGTATGATCCATTCTAATTCATTCATATGATCCATTCTAATTCATTCGTACGATCCATTCTAATTCATTCGTACGATCCATTCTAATTCATTCGCACGATCCTTTCTAATTCATTCATACGATCCATTCTAATTCATTCGCACGAATGTATCCATTCTAATTCATTCGCACGGTCCACCCTAATTCATTCGTACGATCCATTCTAATTCCTTCATACGATCCATTCTAATTCATTCCCATGAATGTATCCATTCTAATTCATACGTATGATCCATTCTAATTCATTCTATTTCATTCTAATTCATACGATCCATTCTAAGGAATTCATTCGTACGATCCATTCTAATTCATTCGCACGATCCATTCTAATCCATTCTAATTCATTCCCATCCATTCTAATTCATTTGTACGATCTATTCTAATTCATTCGTACGATCCATTCTAATTCGTGCGAATAAATTAGAATGGATTGTACAAATGAATTTGAATAGATCGTATGAATGAATTTGAATGGATCGTGCGAATGAATTAGAATGGATCGTGTGAATGAATTAGAATGGATACATTCGTGCGAATGAATTAGAATGGATCGTACGAATGAGTAAGAATAAATCGTACGAATGAAATAGAATGGATTGTACGAATGAATTAGAATTGATCGTACGAATGAATTAGAATGGATTGTACGAATGTATCCATTCTAATTCATTCCTTTGTGCGATCCATTCTAATTCATTAGCACGATCCATTCTAATTCATTCGTACGATCCATTCTAATCATTCACACAAATGGATCTTACTCATTCATACGATCCATTCTAATTCATTAGCATGATCCATTCTAATTCATTTGCTCGATCCATTCTAATTCATATATATAATCCATTCTAATTCTTTTGCACGAATGTATCCCTTCTAATTCATTCGTACGATCCATTCTAATTCCTTCGTACGATCCATTCTAATTCTTTCGTACGATCCACCCTAATTCCTTCGTATGATCCATTCTAATTCATTCGTACGATCCATTCTAATTCATTAGCATGATCTATTCTTATTTATTCGTACGATCTATTCTATTTCATTCGTACGATCCATATTCTAATACATTCGTACGTATGATCCATTCTAATTTATTCATTCGTACGATCCATTCTAATTCCTTCGTGCGAATGAATTAGAATGGATCGTATGAATGAATTTGAATGGATCGTACGAATGAATTAGAATGGATACCTTCATGCGAATGAATTAGAATGGATCATATGAAGGAATTAGGGTGGATCGTACGAATGAATTAGAATGGATAAATTCGTGTGAAAGAATTAGAATGGATTGTATGAATGAATTAGAATGGATTGTACGAATAAAATAGAATGGATCATACGAAATAATTAGAATGGATCATACGAATGAATTAGATTGGATACATTCGTGCGAATGAATTAGAATGGATCGTACGAATGAGTAAGAATGGATCGTACAAATGAATTAGAATGGATCGTGCGAATGAATTAGAATGGATCGTATGAATGAATTAGAATGGATCTTGCGGATGAATTAGAATGGATCATATGTATGAATTAGAATAAATCGTATGACTGAATTAGAATGGATTGTGCGAATGAATTAGAATGGATCGTACGAATGAATTAGAATGGATCGTACGAATGAATTAGAATGGATCATGCGAATGAATCAGAATGGATCATACGAATGAATTAGAATGGATACATTCGTGCGAATGAATTAGAATGGATCGTACGAACGAGTAAGAATGGATCATATGAATGTAATAGAATGGATCGTATGAATGAATTAGAATTGATCGTGCTAATGAATTAGAATGGATCGTACAAATGAATTAGAATAGATCGTACAAATGAATTAGAATGAATTAGAATGGATCGTACGAATGTATCCATTCTAATTCTACGATCCATTCTCATTCATTTGCACGATCCAATCTAATTCATTCGCACGATCCATTCTAATTCATTCGTACGATCCATTCTATTTCATTCGTACGATCCATTCTTTCTTATTCGTACGATCCATTCTAATTCATTCGCACGAATGTATCCTCATTCGCACGATCCATTTCTAATTCATTCATATGATCCATTCTATTTCATTCGTACGATCCATTCTTACTCATTCGTACGATCCATTCTAATTCATTCGCACGATCCAATCTAATTCATTCGCACGATTTATTCTAATTTATTCGTTCGATCCATTCTTTTTCATTCTTACGATCCATTCTTAGTCATTCTTATGATCCATTCTTATTCATTCGCACGAATGTATCCATTCTAATTCATTCGTACGATCCATTCTAATTCATTCGCACGATCCATTCTAATTTATTCATACGATCCATTCTAATTCATTCGTACGATCCATTCTAATTCATTCATGCGATCCATTCTAATTCATTCTCATGAATGTATCCATTCTAATTCATTCATACGATCCACCCTAATTCCTTCGTATGATCAATTCTAATTCATTCGCACGAATGTATCCATTCTAATTCATTCGTACGATCCATTCGAATTCATTCTTACGATCCATTCTAATTCATTCATATGATCCATTCTAATTCATTCACACGAATGTATCCATTCTAATTAATTCGTACGATCCATTCTAATTCATTCGCACGATCCAATCTAATTCATTCGCACGATCCATTCTAATTCATCCGTACGATGCATTCTATTTCATTCGTACGATCCATTCTTAATCATTCATACGATCCATTCTAATTCATTCACACGAATGTATCCATTCTAATTCATTCGTATGATCCATTCTAATTCATTCGCACGATCCATTCTAATTCATTCGTACGATCCATTCTAATTCATTCGTACGATCCATTCTAATTCATTCGCATGATCCATTCTAATTCATTCATATGATCAATTCTTATTCATTCATACAATCCATTCTAATTCTTTTGCACGAATGTATCCATTCTAATTCATTCGTACGATCCACCCTAATTCCTTCGTATGATCCATTCTAATTCATTCGCACGAATGTATCCATTCTAATTCATTCGTACGATCCATTCGAATTCATTCATATGATCCATTCTAATTCATTCATACGATCCATTCTAATTCATTCGCACAAATGTATCCATTCTAATTCATTCGTACGATCCATTCTAATTCTTTCACGGAATCTATTCTAATTCATTCGTACGATCCATTCTAATTCATTGGCATGATCCATTCTAATTCATTTGTACGATCCATTCCGATTCATTCATACAATCCATTCTAATTCTTTTGTACGAATGTATCCATTCTAATTCATTTGTACGATCCATTCTAATTCCTTCGTACGATCCATTCTAATTTCTTGGTACGATCCATTCTAATTAGAATGGATCGTGCAAATGAATTAGAATGGATACATTCGAGCGAATGAATTAGAATGGATCGTACAAATGAATTAGAATGGATCGTATGAATGAATTAGCACGATCTATTCTAATTCTTTCGCACGAATGTATCTATTCTAATTCATTCGTACGATCCATTCTAATTCATTCATACGATCTATTCTAATTCATTCGTACGATCCATTCTAATTCATTTGCACGATCCATTCTAATTAATTTGCACGATCCATTCTAATTCATTCATACGATCCATTCTAATTCATTCATACGATCCAATTCGCACGATCCCTTCTAATTCATTAGTACGATCCATTCTAATTCATACGTACAATCTATTCTAATTCATTCGTACGATTCATTCTAATTCATTAGCATGGTCCATTCTAATTCATTCATACAATCTATTTAAATTCTTTCGCACGAATGTATCCATTCTAATTCATTCATATGATCCACCCTAATTCCTTCATATGATATTCTAATTCATTCGCACGAATGTATCATGCTAATGAATTAGAATGGATCGTATGAATTAGAATAGATTGTATGAATGAATTAGAAAGGATCGTACGAATGAATTAGAATAGATCGTGCGAATGAATTAGAATGGATCATACGAATGAATTAGAATGGATACATTCGTGCGAATGAATTAGAATGGATCGTATGAATGAATTAGAATGGATCGTATGAATGAATTTGAATGGATCGTGCGAATGAATTAGAATGGATCATACGAATGAATTAGAATGGATCGTATGAATGAATTAGAATGGATCGTGCAAATGAATTAGAATGGATAGTATGAATGAAATAGAATGGATCGTATGAATAAGAATGGATCGTATGAAGGAATTAGAATGGATCATACGAATGAAATAGAATCGATCGTACGAAGGAATTAGAATGGATTGTACGAAGGAATTAGAATGGATCGTACGAAGGAATTAGAATGGATCGTACGAAGGAATTAGAATGGATACATTCATGCAAAAGAATTAGGTTGGATTGTATGAATGAATTAGTATGGATCGTGCAAATGAATTAGAATGGATCGTGCGAATGAATTAGAATGGATCGTACGAAGGAATTAGAATAGATTGTGCGAATGAATTAGAATGGATCGTATAAATGAATTAGAATGGATCGTACAAATGAATTAGAATGGATACATTCGTGCAAATGAATTAGAATGGATCGTATGAATGAGTAAGAATGGATCGTACGAATGAATTAGAATGGATCGTACGGATTAATTAGAATGGATACATTCGTGCAAAAGAATTAGAATGGATTGTACAAATGAGTTAGAATAGATCCATTCGAATTCATTCGCACGATCCATTCTAGTTCATTCGCATGTATGCATCCATTATAATTCATTCGTACGATCCATTCTAATTCATTCATACGATCCATTCTAATACATTCGTACGATCCATTCTAATTCATTTGCACAATCCATTCTAATTTATTCGCACGAATGTATCCATTCTAATTCATTCACATGAATGTATCCATTTTAATTCATTCGTACGATCCATTCTAATTCATTCGCACGATCCAATCTAATTCATTCTCATGATCCATTCTAATTCATTCGTACGATCCATTCTATTTCATTCGTACGATCCATTCTTACGCATTCGTACGATCCATTCTAATTCATTCGCACAAAAGTATCCATTCTAATTCATTCGTACAATCCATTTTAATTCATTCGCACGATCCATTCTAATTCATTCATACGATCCATTCTAATTCATTCGCATGATCCATTCTAATTTATTCATACGATCCATTCTAATTCATTCATACGAATTAGAATGGATCGTACGAATGAATCGTGCGAATGAATTAGAATGGATCGTGCATATGAATTAGAATGGATTGTAGATCGTACGAATGAATTAGAATAGATCGTGCTAATGAATTAGAATGGATCGTACAAATGAATTAGAATAGATTGTGCGAATGATGTATTAAAGTGGATCGTGCGAATGAATTAGATTGAATCATGCGAATGAATTAGAATGGATCGTACGAATTAATTAGAATGGATACATTCGTGCGAATGAATTAGAATGGATCGTATGAATGAATTAGATTGGATCGTATGAATGAGTTAGAATAGATCGTATGAATGAATTAGAATCGATCGTACGAATGAATTAGAATGAATTAGAATGGATCCATTCTAATTCCTTCGTATGATCCATTCTAATTCATTCCCATGAATGTATCCATTCTAATTCATACGTACGATCCATTCTAATTCATTCTTAACGTACGATCCATTCTAATTCCTTCGTACGATCCATTCTATTTCATTCGTCCGATCCATTCTAATTCCTTCGTACGATCCATTCTGATTCATTCCCATGAATATATCCATTTTAATTCATACGTACGATCCATTCTAATTCATTCATGCGATCCAATCTAATTCACTCATACGATCCATTCTAATTCATTTACACGAATGTATCCATTCTAATTCATTTACACGAATGTATCCATTCTAATTCATTCATGCATTCCATTCTAATTCATTCGCCCAATCTATTCTAATTCATTTGTATGATCCATCCTAATTCATTAGCACGATCCATTCTAATTCATTCGTACGATCCATTCTATTTCATTCGTAGGATCCATTCTTACTCATTTGTATGATCCATTCTAATTCATTCGCACGATCCATTCTAATTTATTCATACGATCCATTCTAATTCATTAGCACGATCCATTCTAATTAATTCGTACGATTCATTCTATTTCATTCGTACGATCCACTCTTAGTCATTCATACGATCCATTCTAATTCATTCGCATGAATGTTTCCATTCTAATTCATTCGTACGATCCATTCAAATTCATTCGCACGATCCATTCTAATTCATTCGTACGATCCATTCTAATTCATTCATACAATCCATTCTAATTCTTTCGCACGAATGTATCCATTCTAATTCATTCGTACGATACATTCTAATTCATTCGCACGATCCATTCTAATTCATTCATACGATCCATTATAATTCATTCGTACGATCCATTCTAATTCATTCGCACAATCCATTCTAATTCTTTCGTACGATCCATTCTAATTCCTTCGTACGATCCATTCTATTTCATTTGTATGATCCATTCTAATTCCTTCGTACGATCCAATCTAATTCATTCCCATGAATGTATCCTTTTTAATTCATACGTACGATCAATTCTAATTCATTCATACGATCCAATCTAATTCATTCATACAATCCATTCTAATTCATTCGCACGAATGTATCCATTCTATTTCATTCGTACGATCCATTCTAATTCATTCGCACAATATATTCTAATTCATTCATACGATCCATTCTAATTCATTAGCACGATCCATTCTAATTCATTCATACGATCTATTCTATTTCATTCATACGATCCATTCTTACACATTCGTACGATCCATTCTAATTCATTCGCACGAATGTATCCATTCTAATTCATTCGTACGATCCATTCTAATTCATTCGCACGATCCATTCTTATTCATTCTTTCTATCCATTCTAATTCATTCGTACGATCCTTTCGAATTCATTCATACGATCCATTCTAATTCATTCATACGATCCATTCTAATTCATTCGTACGATCCATTCTAATTCATTCGCACGAATGTATCCATTCTAATTCATTCGCACGATCCATTCTAATTTATTCGCACAATCTATTCTAATTTATTTGTACGATCTATTCTAATTCATTAGCACGATCCATTCTAATTCATTCGTACGATCCATTCTATTTCATTCGTACGATCCATTCTTACTCATTAGCACATTCCATTCTAATTCCTTCGTACGATCCATTCTAATTCATTCCCATGAAAGTATCCATTCTAATTCATACGTACGATCCATTCTAATTCATTCGCACGATCCATTCTAATTCATTCGTACGATCCATTCTAATTCATTTGCATGATCCATTCTAATTCATCGTACGATCCATTGTGCGAATGAAATAGAATGGATCATGCGAATGAATTAGAATGTATATATTCGTGCGAATGAATTAGAATGAATCGTATGAATGAATTAGAATGGATCATAAGAATGAATTCAAATGGATCGTACGAATGAATTACAATGGATACATTCGTGCGAATGAATTAGAATGGATCATACGAAGGAATTAGGGTGGATCGTACGAATGAATTAGAATGGATAAATTCGTGCGAAAGAATTAGAATGGATTGTATGAATGAATTTGAATGGATCGTATCAATGAATTAGAATGGATCGTGCGAATGAATTAGAACGGATCATACGAATGAATGAGAATGGATCGTATGAATGAATTAGAATGGATCGTGCGAATGAATTTGAATGGATCATACGAAGGAATTAGAATGGATCATACGAATGAATTAGAATGGAAACATTCGTGCGAATGAATTTGAATGGATCTTACGAAGGAATTAGGGAGGATCGTACGATCAATTCTAATTCATTCGCACAATCTATTATAATTCATTCGTACGATCCATTCTATTTCATTCGTACGATCCATTCTTACTCATTCGTATGATCTATTCTAATTCATTCGCACGATCCATTCTAATTCATTCATACGATCCATTCTATTTCATTCGTACGATCCATTGTTACTCATTCGTACGATCCATTCGTGGGAATGAATTTGAATGGATCATACGAAGGAATTAGAAAGGATCGTACGAATGAATTAGAATAGATTGTGCGAATGAATTAGAATGGATCATATGAATGAATTAGAATGGATTGTGCTAATGAGTAAGATCAATTCATACTCATTCTTACGATCCATTCTAATTAGAATGGATCGTACGAATAAATTAGAATGGATCGTATGAATGAATTAGAATGGATCATGTGAATGAATTAGAATGGATCGTACAAATGAATTAGAATGGATACATTCGTGCGAAAGAATTAGAATGGATTGTATGAATGAATTAGAATGGATCATAGGAATGAATTTGAATGTATCGTATGAATGAATTAGAATGGATCAAGCGAATGAATTAGAATGGATCGTATGAATGAAATAGAATGGATCGTACGAATGAATTAGAATGGATCGTGCGAATAAATTAGGTTGGATCATGCGAATGGATCGTATGAATTAGAGTAGATACATTCATGCGAAAGAATTAGAATGGATCGTGCTGATTCATTCATACGATCCATTCTAATTCATTCGTACAATCTATTCTAATTCATTCACACAATCTATTCTAATTCATTCGTATGATCCATTTTAATTCATTCGCACGATCCATTCTAATTCATTTGCACGATCCATTCTAATTCATTCATACAATCCATTCTAATTCTTTCGCAAGAATGTATCCATTCTAATTCATTCGTACGATCCACCCTAATTCCTTCGTATGATCCATTCTAATTCATTCGAATGATCCATTCTAATTCATTCATACGATCCATTCTAATTCATTCATACAATCTATTCTAATTCTTTTGCACGAATGTATCCATTCTAATTCATTCGTACGATCAACCCTAATTCCTTCGTATGATCCATTCTAATTCATTCGAATGAATGTATCCATTCTAATTCATTCGTACGATCCATTCTAATTCATTCGTACTATCCACCCTAATTCTTTCATATGATCCATTCTAATTCATTTGCATGAATGTATCCATTCTAATTCATTCGTACGATCCATTCGAATTCATTCATATGATCCATTCTAATTCATTCATACGATCCACTCTAATTTATTCGCACGAATGTATCCATTCTAATTCATTCGTACGATCCATTCTAATTCATTCGCACGATCCAATCTAATTCATTTGCACAATCCATTCTAATTCATTCGTACGATCTATTCTATTTTATTCATACGATCCATTCTTACTCATTCGTACGATTCATTCTAATTCATTCGCACGAATGTATCCTCATTCCCATGATCCATTCTAATTCATTTGCACGATCCATTCTAATTCATTTGCACGATCCATTCTAATTCATTCATACAATCCATTCTAATTCTTTCGCACCAATGTTTCCATTCTAATTCATTCGTATGATCCACCCTAATTCCTTCGTATGATCCATTCAAATTTATTCGCACGAATGTATCCATTCTAATTCATTCGTACGATCCATTCGAATTCATTCATACGATTCATTCTAATTCATTCATACGATCTATTCTAATTTATTCGCACGAATGTATCCATTCTAATTCATTCGTACGATCCATTCTAATTCATTCGCACAATCTATTCTAATTCATTCGTACGATCCATTCTAATTCATTCGCACGATCCATTCTAATTCATTTGCACGATCCATTCTAATTCATTCATACAATCCATTCTAATTCTTTTGCACGAATGTATCCATTATAATTCGTTCCTACGATCCATTCTAATTCCTTCATATGATCCATTCTAATTCCTTCGTAGGATCCATTCTATTTCATTTGTATGATCCATTCTAATTCCTTCGTACGATCCATTCTAATTCATTACAATGAATATATCCATTCTAATTCATACGTACGATCCATTCTAATTCATTCATACGATCCATTCTAATTCATTCGCACGAATGTATCCATTCTAATTCATTCGTACGATCCATTCTAATTCATTCGCATGTTCCATTCTAATTCATTCGTACGAACTATTCTGATTCATTCATACGATCCATTCTAATTCATTCGCACGAATGTATCCATTCTAATTCATTCATACGATCCATTCTAATTCATTCGTACGAATTTATCCATTCTAATTCATTCTAATTCCTTCGTATGATCTATTCGTACGATCCATTCTAATTCCTTCGCACGAAAATATCCATTCTAATTCATTCGTACGTACGATCCATTCTAATTCATTCGCACGATCCATTCTAATTCATTCATACGATCCATTCTAATTCATTCATACAATCCATTCTAATTCTTTCGCACGAATGTATCCATTCTAATTCATTCATACAATCCATTCTAATTCTTTCGCACGATCCATTCTAATTCCTTCGTACGATCCATTCTAATTCATTCGTACGATCCATTCTAATTCATTTGCACCATCCATTCTAATTCATTCATACGATCCATTCTAATTCATTTATACAATCCATTGTAATTCTTTGGCACGAATGTATCCATTCTAATTCATTCGTACGATCCACCCTAAATCCTTCGTATGATCCATTCTAATTCATTCAGACGAATGTATCCATTCTAATTCATTCATTCGATCCATTCGAATTTATTCATACGATCCATTCTAATTCATTCATACGATCCATTCTAATTCATTCATACGATCCATTCTAATTCATTCGCACTAATGTATTCATTCGCACAATCTATTCTAATTCATATGTACGATCCATTCTAATTCATTAGCACGATCCATTCTAATTCATTCGTACGATCCATTCTATTTTATTCGTACAATCCATTCTTACTCATTCGTACGATCCATTCTAATTCATTAGCACAAATGTATCCATTCTAATTCATTCGTATGATCCATTCTAATTCATTCGCCCGATCCATTCTAGTTCGTTCATACGATCCATTCTAATTAATTAGAATGATCCAATCTAATTCATTCATACGATCGTATGTAGGAATGGATCGTACGATCCATTCTATTTCATTCGTACGACCCATTCAAATTCATACAATCCTTTCTAATTTCATTCATACGATCCATTCTAATTCATTCTTACTCATTCTAATTCATTCGTAAAATCCATTCATATGATCTAATTCATTCGTACAATTAATTAGAAAGGAAACATTCGTGCGAATGAATTAGAATGGATCGTATGAATGAATTAGATTGGATCATACGAATGAAATAGAATGGATCGTACGAATGTAATAGAATGGATCGTGCTAATGAATTAGAATGGATCGTACGAATGAATTAGAATAGATTGTATGAATGAATAAATTCGTGCGAATGATTTAGAATGGATCGTATGAATGTATTAGAATGGATCGTATGAATGAATTAGAATGGATCGAATGAATGAATTCAAACGGATCGTACGAATGAATTAGAATGGATACATTCGTGCGAATGAATTAGAATGGATCATACGAAGGAATTAGGGTGGATCGTACGAATGAATTAGAATGGATCGTGCTAATGAATTAGAATGGTTCGTACGAATGAATTAGAAAAGATTGTGCGAATGAATTAGAATGGATCGTACGAATGAATTAGAATGGATCGTATGAATGAATTAGAATGGATCCTGCAAATGAATTAGAATGGATCGTACGAATGAATTAGAATAGATACATTCGTGCGAATGAATTAGAATGGATCGTACGAATGAGTAAGAATTAGAATGGATTGTACGAATGAATTAGAATGGATCGTATGAATGAATTAGAATGGATCATGCGAATGAATTAGAATGGATTGTGCTAATGAGTAAGAATGGATCATACGAATGAAATAGAATGGATCGTACGAATAAATTAGAATGGATCGTGCTAATGAATTAGAATGGATCCTACGAATGAATTAGAATAGATTGTGCGAATAAATTAGAATGGATCGTGCGAATGAATAAAAATGGATACATTCGTCCAAATGAATTAGAATGGATCGTATGAATGAATTAGAATGTATCGTATGAATGAATTCTAATGGATCGTACGAATGAATTAGAATGGATACATTCGTGCGAATGAATTAGAATGGATCATACGAAGGAATTAGGGTGGATCGTACGAATGAATTAGAATGGATACATTATTACGAATGAATTAGAATGGATCATATGAATTAGAATGGATACATTCGTACGATCCATTCATACTCATTCGTACGATCCATTCGAATTCATTCGTACGATCCATTCTAATTCATTCACACAATCAATTCTAATTCATTCGTACGATCCATTCTAATTCATTAGCATGATCCATTCTAATTCATTCGTATGATCCATTCTTTTTCATTCGTATGATCCATTCTTACTCATTTGTACAATCCATTCTAATTCATTCGCACGAATGTATCTATTCTAATTCATTCGTACGATCCATTCTATTTTATTCGTACGATCCATTCTAATTCATTCATACGATCCATTCTAATTTATTCGCACGAATGTATGCATTCTGATTCATTCGCACGATCCATTCTAATTCATCGTACAATCCATTCTAATTCATTCGTATGATCCATTATAATTCATTCGTACGATCCACCCTAATTCTATCGTATGATCCATTCTAATTCATTCTAATTCATTCGCATGATCCATTCTAATTCATTCATACGATCCATTCTAATTCATTTACAGGATCCATTCTAATTCATTCGCACGAATGTATCCATTCTAATTCATTCGTACGATCCATTCTAATTCATTCGCACAATCTATTCTAATTCATTCATACGATCCATTCTAATTCATTCGTACGATCCATTCTAATTCATTCGCATGATCCATTCTAATTCATTCATACGATCGATCGTGCTAATGAATTAGAATGGATCGTACGAATGAATTAGAATTGATTGTACGAATGAATTATAATGGATCGTATGAATGAATTAGAATGGATCGTGCGAATGAATTAGAATGGATCGTACGAATGAATTAGAATGGATATATTCGTGCGAATGAATTAGTATGGATCGTACGAATGAGTAAGAATGGATCGTACGAAAGAAATAGAATGGATCGTACGAATGAATTAGAATGGATCGTGCGAATGAATTAGATTGGATCGTGCGAATGAATTAGAATGGATCGTACGAATGAATTAGAATGGATACATTCATGCGAATGAGTTAGAATGGATACATTCGTGCGAATGAATTAGAATGGATCATGCAAATGAATTAGAATGAATCGTACGAATGAATTAGAATAGATCGTATGAATGAATTAGAATGGATCGTACGAATGTATTAGAATTGATACATTCGTGTGAAAGAATTAGAATGGATCATGCTAATTCATTCATACGATCCATTCTAATTCATTCGTACGATCCATTCTAATTCATTCGCACAATCTATTCTAATTCATTCGTACGATCCATTCTAATTCATTCGCACGATCCTTTCTAATCCGTGGATCGTATGAATGAATTAGAATGGATCATGCGAATGAATTAGAATGGATCGTACGAATGAATTAGAATGGATGCATTCGTGTGAAAGAATTAGAATAGATCGTACGAATGAATTAGAATGGATCATACGAAGGAATTAGGGTGGATCGTACGAATGAATTAGAATGGATCGTACGAAGGAATTAGAATGGATCGTACGAAGGAATTAGAATGGATCGTACGAATGAATTAGAATGGATACATTCGTGCAAAAGAATTAGAATGGATCATACGAAAGAATTAGGGTGGATCGTACGAATGAATTAGAATGGATATATTCGTGCGAAAGAATTAGAATTGATTGTATGAATGAATTAGAATGGATCGTATGAATGAATTAGAATGGATCGTGCGAATGAATTAGAATGGATCATATAAATGAATTAGAATGGATCGTACGAATGAATTAGAATAGATCGTATGAATGTATTCGAATCGATCGTACGAATGAATTAGAATGGATACATTTGTGCGAATGAATTAGAATGGATCATACGAAGGAATTTGGGTGGATCGTACGAATGAATTAGAATTGATACATTCGTGCGAAAGAATTAGAATGAATTAGAATGGATCGTACGAAGGAATTAGAATGGATACATTTGTGCGAATGAATTAGAATAGATCGTATGAATGAATTAGAATGGATCGTACGAATGAATTAGAATGGATCGTACGAAAGAATTAGAATGGATCGTGCTAAAGAATTAGAATGGATCGTACGAATGAATTAGAATAGATTGTGCGAATGAAGTAGAATGGATCGTACGATTGAATTAGATTTGGTCGTATGAATAAATTAGAATGGATCGTGCGAATAACTTAGAATGGATCGTACGAATGAATTAGAATAGATACATTCGTGCGAATGAATTAGAATGGATCGTACGAATGACTAAGAATGGATCGTACGAATGAAATAGAATGGATCGTACAAATGAACTAGAATGGATCGTGCTAATGAATTAGAATGGATCGTACGAATGAATTAGAATAGATTGTGCGAAAGAATTAGAATGGATCGTACGAATGAATTAGAATGGATACATTTGTACGAATGAATTAGAATGGATCGCATGAATGAATTAGATTGGATCGTATGAATGAATTAGAATGGATCGTACGTATGAACTAGAATGGATACATTCATGGGAATGAATTAGAATGGATCGTACGAAGGAATTAGAATGGATCATACGAATGAAATAGAATGGATGGTACGAAGGAATTAGAATGGATCGTACAAATGAATTAGAATGGATCGTGCGAATAAATTAGAATGGATCGTACGAATAAGTAAGAATGGATCGTACGAATGAAATAGAATGGATCGTACAAATGAATTAGAATAGATCGTGCGAAAGAATTAGATTGGATCGCGCGAATGAATTAGAATGGATCATACGAATGAATTAGAATGGATACATTCGTATGAATGAATTAGAATGGATCGTACGAATGAATTAGAATGAATACATTCGTGCAAATGAATTAGAATGGATCGTGCGAATGAATTAGAATGGATTGTATGAATGAATTAGAATGGATCGTACGAATGAGCAATAATGGATCGTACGAATGAAATAGAATGGATCGTACGAATGAATTAGATCATACAATCCATGGGAATGAATAAGAATGGATCGTACGAATGAATTCCTTAGCTCGAATGAATTAGAATGGATCATACGAATGGATTATACGAAGTAATTAGAATGAATTAGAGTGGATCGTACGAATGAATTAGAATCGATCGTATGAATGAATTAGATTGGATCGTGCGAATAAACTAGAATGCATCGTACGAATGAATTAGAATGGATATATTCGTGCGAATGAATTAGAATGGATCGTATGAATGAATTAGAATGGATCGTATGAATGAATTCAAATAGATCGTACGTATGAATTAGAATGGATTGTACGAATGAATTAGAATGGATCGTACGAAGGAATTAGAATGGATCGTACGAAGGAATTAGAATGGATCGTACGAATGAATTACAATGGATCGTGCGAATGAATTATAATGGATTAGAATGGATCATACAAACGAATTAGAATGGATCGTGCGAATGAATTAGAATGGATCGTACGAATGAATTGGAATAGATTGTGCGAATGAATTAGAATGGATCGTACGAATGAATTAGAATGGATACATTCGTGCGAATGAATTAGAATGGATCGTATGAATGAATTAGAATGGATCGTACGTACGATCCCTTCTTACTCATTCATACGACCCATTCTAATTCATTCGCACGATCCATTCTAATTCATTCATACGATCCATTCTAATTCATTCGTACGATCCATTCTAATTCATTCATACGACCCATTCTAATTCATTCATACAATCCATTCTAATTCTTTCGCACGAATTTATCCATTCTAATTCATTCGTACGATCCACCCTAATTCCTTCATATGATCAATTCTAATTCTTTCGCACAAATGTATCCATTCTAATTCATTCGTACGATCCATTCTAATTCATTTGTACGATCCATTCTAATTCATTCATATGATCCAATCTAATTCATTCATACAATCCATTCTAATTCATTCGCACGAATGAATCCATTCTAATTCATTCATACGATCCATTCTAATTCATTCGCACTATCCAATCTAATTCATTCATACGATCCATTCTAATTCATTCGTACGATCCATTCTAATTCATTCGCACGAATATATCCATTCTAATTCATTCGCATGATCTATTCTAATTCATTCGCATGATCCATTCTAATTCATTCAAACGATCCATTCTTACTCATTCGTACGATCCATTCTAATTCATTCGCACGAATGTATCCATTCTAATTCATTCATACGATCAAATCTAATTCATTTATACGATCCATTCTAATTCATTCATACAATCCATTCTAATTAGAATGGATCGTACGAATGAATTAGAATGGATCGTATGAATGAATTAGAATGGATCGTGCGAATTTATAAGAATGGATCGTACGAATGAATTAGAATGGATACATTCGTGCAAATGAATTAGAATGGGTCGTACGAATGAGTAAGAATGGATCGTACGAATGAAATAGAATGGATCGTATGAATGAATTAGAATGGATCGTGCGAATGAATTAGATTGCATCGTGCGAATGAATTAGAATGGATCGTACGAATGAATTAGAATGGATACATTCGTGTGAATGAATTAGAATGGATCGTACGAATGAATTAGAATCGATACATTCGTGCAAATGAATTAGAATGGATCGTGCGAATGAATTAGAATGGATCGTACAAATGAATTAGAATGGATCGTATGAATAAATTAGAATGGATCGTACGAATGAAATAGAATGGATCGTACGAATGAATTAGAATAGATCGTGCGAATGAATTAGATTGGATCATGCGAATGAATTAGATTGAATGGATCGTACGAATGAATAAGAATAGATCATGCGAATGAATAAGAATGAATCAGAATGGATTATATGGAATGAATTCGAATGGATCATACGAATGAATTAGAATGGATACATTCGTGCGAATGAATTAGAATGGATTATACGAAGGAATTAGGGTGGATCGTATGAATGAATTAGAATGGATACATTCATGCGAAAGAATTAGAATGAATTAGAATAGATCGTACAAAGGAATTAGAATGGATACATTCGTGCGAATAAATTAGAATTGATCGTATGAATGAATTAGAATGGATCGTACGAATGAATTAGAATAGATCGTACGAAAGAATTTTAGTGGATCGTGCTAATGAATTAGAATGGATCATATGAATGAATTAGAATAGATTGTGCGAATGAATTAGAATGGATCGTACAATTGAATTAGATTGGATCGTATGAATGAATTAGAATGGATCGTGCGAATGGATTAGAATGGATCGTACAAATGAATTAGAATGGATACATTCGTGCGAATGAATTAAAATAGATCGTACGAATGAGTAAGAATGGATCGTACGAATGAAATAGAATGGATTGTACAAATGAAATAGAATGGATCGTGCTAATGAATTAGAATGGATCGTACGAATGAATTAGAAAAGATTGTGCGAATGAATTAGAACGAATCGTACGAATGAATTAGAATGGATACATTCGTGCGAATGAGTTAGAATGGATCGTATGAATGAATTAGATTGGATCGTATGAATGAATTAGAATGGATCATACATATGAATTAGATGGATATATTCATAGGAATGAATTAGAATGGATCATACGAAGGAATTAGAATGGATCATACGAATGATATAGAAGGGATCGTATGAAGGAATTAGAATGGATCGTGCGAAGGAATTGGAATGGATCGTACGAAGGAATTATAATGGATCGTACGAATGAATTAAAATGGATCGTACAAATGAGTAAGAATGGATCATACGTATGAAATAGAATGGATCGTACGAATGAATTAGAACGGATCGTGCTAATGAATTAGAATGGATCGTACGAATGAATTAGAATAGATCGTATGAATGAATTAGAATGGATCGTGCGAATGAATTTGATTGGATTGTGCGAATGAATTAGAATGGGTCGTACAAATGAATTAGAATGGATACATTTGTGCGAATGAATTAGAATGGATCGTATGAATGAATTAGAATGGATCGTATGAATGAATTCGAATGGATCGTACGAAGGAATTAGAATGGATCGTACGAATGAATTAGAATGGATCGTATGAATGAATTAAAATGGATCGTGCGAATGAATTAGAATGGATCGTACGAATGAATTAGAATGGATACATTCGTGCGAATGAATTAGAATGGATCATACGAATGTGTAAGAATGGATTGTACGAATAAAATAGAATGGATCGTACGAATGAATTAGAATGGATCGTGCGAATGGATTAGATTGGATTGTGCGAATGAATTAGAATGATCGTACGAATGAATTAGAATGGATACATTCGTGCGAATGAATTAGAATAGATCGTACAAATGAATTAGAATGGATACATTCGTGCAAATGAATTAGAATGGATCGTGCGAATGAATTAGAAAGGATTATGCGAATGAATACGAATTGATCGTATGAATGAATTAGATTGGATCTTATGAATGAATTAGAATGGATCATGATAATGAATTAGAATAGATTGTGCGAATGAGTTAGAATGGATCGTACGAATGAATTAGAATGGATCGTGCGAATGAATTAGAATGGATCGTACGAATGTATTAGAATGGAGACATTCGTGCGAATGAATTAGAATGGATCGTACGAATGAATTAGAATGGATACATTCGTGCGAAAGAATTAGAATGGATTGTGCGAATGAATTAGAGTGGATCGTGTGATGAATTAGAATGGATCGTACGAACGAATTAGAATGGATCGTATGAATGAATTCGAATGGATCGTACGAATGAATTAGAATGGATCGTTCTAATGAATTAGAATGGATCGTATGAATGAATTAGAATGGATCGTACGAATGAATTAGAATGGATCGTATGAATGAATTAGAATGGATCGTGCTAATGAATTAGAATGGATCGTACGAATGAATTAGAAAAGATTGTGCAAATGAATTAGAACGAATCGTACGAATGAACTAGAATGGATACATTCGTGCGAATGAGTTAGAATGGATCGTATGAATGAATTAGATTGGATCGTATGAATGAATTAGAATGGATCATACATATGAATTAGATAGATATATTCATAGGAATGAATTAGAATGGATCATACGAAGGAATTAGAATGGATCATACGAATGAAATAGAAGGGATCGTATGAAGGAATTAGAATGGATCGTGCGAAGGAATTGGAATGGATCGTACGAATGAATTAGAATGGATCGTGCGAATAAATTAGATTGGATTGTGCGAATGAATTAGAATGATCGTACGAAGGAATTAGAATGGATACATTCGTGCGAATGAATTAGAATAGATCGTACAAATGAATTAGAATGGATACATTCGTGCAAATGAATTAGAATGGATCGTGCGAATGAATTAGAAAGGATTATGCGAATGAATAAGAATTGATCGTATGAATGAATTAGATTGGATCGTATGAATGAATTAGAATGGATCATGATAATGAATTAGAATAGATTGTGCGAATGAGTTAGAATGGATCGTACGAATGAATTAGAATGGATCGTGCGAATAAATTAGAATGGATCGTACGAATGTATTAGAATGGAGACATTCGTGCGAATGAATTAGAATGGATCGTAAGAATGAATTAGAATGGATACATTCGTGCGAAAGAATTAGAATGGATTGTGCGAATGAATTAGAGTGGATCGTGTGATGAATTAGAATGGATCGTACGAAAGAATTAGAATGGATCGTATGAATGAATTCGAATGGATCGTACGAATGAATTAGAATGGATCGTTCTAATGAATTAGAATGGATCGTATGAATGAATTAGAATGGATCGTACGAATGAATTAGAATGGATCGTATGAATGAATTAGAATGGATCGTGCTAATGAATTAGAATGGATCATACGAATGAATTAGAATAGATTGTGCGAATAAATTAGAATAGATCGTTTGAATGAATTAGAATGGATACATTTGTGCGAATGAATTAGAATGGATCGTATGAATGTATTAGATTGCATCATATGAATGAATTAGAATGGATCGTACGTATGAATTAGAATGGATACATTCGTGCAAAAGAATTAGAATGGATTGTATGAATGAATTAGAATGGATCGTGCGAATGAATTAGAATGGATACATTCATGCGAATGAATTAGAATGGATCGTGCGAATGAATTAAAATGGATTAGAATGGATCGTGCGAATGAATTAGAATGGATCGTACGAATGATTTAGAATGGATACATTCGTGCGAATGAATTAGAATGGATCGTACGAATGAGTAAGAGTGCATCGTACGAATGAAATAGAATGGGTCGTACGAATGAATTAGAATGGATCGTGCCAATGAATTAGAATGGATCGTACGAATGAATTAGAATAGATTGTGCGAATGAATTATAATGGATCGTACGAATGAATTAGAATGGATACATTCGTGCAAATGAATTAGAATGGATTGTTTGAATGAATTAGATTGGATGTATGAATGAATTAGAATGGATCGTATGTATGAATTAGAATGGATACATTCATGGGAATGAATTAGAATGGATCGTATGAAGGAATTAGAATGGATCATACGAATGAAATAGAATGGATTGTATGAAGGAATTAGAATGGATCGTACGAATGAAATAGAATGGATCGTACGAATGAATTAGAATGGATCGTGCGAATGAATTAGATTGGATCATGCGAATGAAATAGAATGGATCATACGAATGAAATAGAATGGATCGTACGAATGTAATAGAATGGATCGTACGAATGAATTAGAATGGATCGTGCGAATGAATTAGATTGGATCATGCGAATGAAATAGAATGGATCGTACGAATGAAATAGAATGGATCGTACGAATGAATTAGAATGGATCGTACGAATGAATTAGAATGGATTGTATGAATGAATTAGACTAGATACATTCGTGCGAATGAATTAGAATGGATCGTATGAATGAATTAGATTGGGTCGTATGAATGAATTAGAATGGATCGTACGTATGAATTAGAATTGATACCTTCATGGGAATGAATTAGAATGGATCGTACGAAGGAATTAGAATGGATCAAATGAATGAAATAGAATGGATCGTACGAAGGAATTAGAATGGATCGTACGTTATGAATGAATTAGAATGGATCGTACGTATGAATTAGAATGGATACATTCATGGGAATGAATTAGAATGGATCGTACGAAGGAATTAGAATGGATCCATTCTAATTCGTTCTAATTCATTCGTACGATCCATTCTTATTCATTCATACAATCCATTCTAATTCTTTCGCACGAATGTATCCATTCTAATTCATTCGTACGATCCACCCTAATTCCTTCGTATGATCCATTCTAATTCATTCGCATGAATGTATCCATTCTAATTCATTCGTACGATCCATTCGAATTCATTCATACAATCCATTCTAATTCATTCATACGATCCATTCTAATTCATTCGCACGAATGTATCCATTCTAATTCATTCGCACGATCCATTCTAATTCATTCGCACAATCTATTCTAATTCATTCATACGATCCATTCTAATTCATTCGCACGATCCATTCTAATTCATTTGTACGATCTATTCTAATTCATTCATACAATCCATTCTAATTCTTTTGCACGAATGTATCCATTCTAATTCATTCGTATGATCCATTCTAATTCCTTCGTACGATCCATTCTAATTCATTCGTACGATCCAATCTAATTCATTCATATGATTCATTCTAATTCTTTTGCACGAATGTATCCATTCTAATTCATTCATACGATCCATTCTAATTCCTTCGTACGATCTATTCTAATTCCTTCGTATGATCCATTCTAATTTATTCCCATGAAATGTATCTATTCTAATTCATACGTACGATCCATTCTAATTCATTCATACGATCCAATCTAATTCATTCATACGATCCACTCTAATTAATTCGCACGAATGTATTCAATCTAATTCATTCTAATTCCTTCGTACGATCCATTCATACGATCCATTCTAATTCCTTCGTACGATCCATTCGAATTCATTCATACGATCTATTCTAATTCATTCAATGGATCATATGAATGAATTAGATTGGATCGTATGAATGAATTAGAATGGATCGTACGTATGAATTAGAATGGATACATTCATGGGAATGAATTAGAATGGATCGTACGAAGGAATTAGAATGGATCATATGAATGAAATAGAATGGATCGTACGAAGGAAATAGAATGGATCGTACGAAGGAATTAGAATGGATCGTACGAATGAATTAGAATGGATACATTCGTGCAAAAGAATTAGAATGGATTGTACGAATGAATTAGAAGGGATCGTATGAATGAATTAGAATGGATCGTATGAATGAATTAGAATGGATATATTCGTGCGAATGAATTAGAATAGATCGTATAAATGAATTAGATTGGATCGTATGAATGAATTAGAATGGATCGTACGTATGAATTAGAATGGATACATTCATGGGAATGAATTTGATTGGATCGTACGAGGGAATTAGAATGGATCATACGAATATAATAGAATGGATCGTATGAAGAAATTAGATTGGATCGTATGTTATGAATGAATCAGAATGGATCATACGTATGAATTAGAATGGATACATTCATGGGAATGAATTAGAATGGATCGTACGAAGGAATTAGAATGGATCCATTCTAATTCATTCTAATTCATTTGTACGATCCATTCTAATTTATTCATACAATCCATTCTAATTCTTTCGCACGAATGTATCCATTCTAATTCATTCGTACGATCCACCCTAATTCCTTCGTATGATTCATTCTAATTCATTCGCACGAATGTATCCATTCTAATTCATTCGTACGATCCATTCTAATTCATTCATACGATCCATTCTAATTCATTCATATGATCCATTCTAATTCATTCACATGAATGTATCCATTCTAATTCATTCATATGATCCATTCTAATTCATTCGCACAATCTATTCTAATTCATTCGTACGATCCATTCTAATTTATTCGCACGATCCATTCTAATTCATTTGTACGATCCATTCTAACTCATTCATACAATCCATTCTAATTCTTTTGCATGAATGTATCCATTCTAATTCATTCATACGATCCATTCTAATTCCTTCGTACGATCCATTCTATTTCCATCGTACGATCCATTATAATTTATTCGTACGATCCAATCTAATTCATTCATACGATCCATTCTAATTCTTTTGCACGAATGTATCCATTCTAATTCATTCGTACGATCCATTCTAATTCATTCGTACGATCTATTCTAATTCCTTCGTACGATATATTCTAATTCATTCCTATGAATGTATCCATTCTAATTCATACGTACAATCCATTCTAATTCATTTATATGATCCAATCTAATTCATTCATACGTTCCATTCTAATTCATTCGCACGAATGTATTCAAGCTAATTCATTCTAATTCCTTCGTACGATCCATTCATACGATCCATTCTAATTCCTTCATACGATCCATTCGAATTCATTCATACGATCCATTCTAATTCATTCATACGATCCGTTTAATTCATTCGCATGAATGTATTCATTCTAATTCATTCGTACGATCCATTCTAATTCATTCGCACGATCCAATCTAATTCATTTGCACGATCCATTCTAATTCATCAATCGCACAATCTATTCTAATTCATTTATACGATCCATTCTAATTCATTAGCACGATCCATTCTAATTCATTCGTACGATCCATTTTATTTCATTCGTACGATCCATTCTTACTCATTCGTACGATCCATTCTAATTCATTCGCACGAATGTATCCATTCTAATTCATTCGTACGATCCATTCTAATTCATTCACACGATCCATTCTAATTCGTTCATACGATTCATTCTAATTCATACGTACTATCCATTCTAATTCATTCGTATGATCCAGTCTAATTCATTCATACGATCCATTCTAATTCATTCGCACGATCCATTCTAATTCATTCGTATGATCCATTCTTACTCATTCGTACGATCCATTCTAATTCATTCGCACGAATGTATCCATTCTAATTCATTCGTACGATCCATTCTTATTCCTTCGTACGATCTATTCAATTTCATTCATACGATCCATTCTAATTCATTCATACAATCCATTCTAATTCTTTCGCACGAATGTATTTTTTCTAATTCATTCGTACGATCCACCCTAAGTCCTTCGTATGATCCATTCTAATTCATTCGCACGAATGTATCTATTCTAATTCATTCGTACGATCCATTCGAATTCATTCTTACGATCCATTCTAATTCATTCGCACGAAGGAATTAGAATGGATCGTACGAATGAATGAATTAGAATAGATCATACGTACGAATGTATTAAAATTGATACATTCGTGCGAAAGAATCAGATTGGATTGTATGAATGAATTAGAATGGGTCGTATGAATGAAATAGAATGGATTGTACGAAGGAATTAGAATGGATCGTACGAATGAATTAGAATGGATACATTCATGCGAATGAATTAGAATGGATAATACGAATGAGTAAGAATGGATCGTACGAATGAAATAGAATAAATCGTACGAATGAATTAGAATGGATCGTGCTAATGAATTATAATTGATCATACGAATGAATTAGAATGGATCGTACGAATGAATTAGAATGGATCGTACGAATGAATTAGAATGGATCGTGCAAATGAAATAGAATGGAATGTACGAATGAATTAGAATGGATACATTCGTGCAAATGAATTAGAACGGATCATACGACTGAGTAAGAATGGATCGTACGAATAAAATAGAATGGATCGAGCGAATGAATTAGAATGGTTCGTATGAATGAATTAGAATGGATCGTATGAATGAATTAGAATGGATCGTGCGAATGAATTAGAATGGATCGTACGAATGAATTAGAATGGATACATTCGTGCGAATGAATTAGAATGGATCATACGAAGGAATTAGGCTGGATCGTACGAATGAATTAGAATGGATACATTCGTGCGAAAGAATTAGAATTGATTGTATGAATGAATTAGAATGGATCGTATGAATGAATTAGAATGGATTGTACGAATGAATTAGAATGGATTATTCTAATTCATTCGTACGATCCATTCTAATTCATTTGTACGATCCATTCTAATTCATTCGTACGATCCATTCTAATTCATTCATACGATCGATTCTTACTCATTTGCACGATCCATTCTAATTCATTCGCAGGAATGTATCTATTCTAATTCATTCGTACGGTCCATTCTAGTTCATTCGAACGATCCATTCTAATTCATTCGTACGATCCATTCTAATTCATTCGTACGATCCATTCTAATTCATTCGCATGATCCATTCTAATTCATTCAAATGATCCATTCTAATTTATTCATACAATCCATTCTAATTCTTTCGCACGAATGTATCCATTCTAATTCATTCGTACGATCTATTCTAATTCATTCGTACGATCCATTCTAATTTATTAGCACGATCCATTCTAATTGATTCGTACGATCCATTCTATTTCATTCATACGATCCATTCTTACTCATTCGTACGATCCATTCTAATTCATTCGCACGAATGTATCCATTCTAATTCATTCGTACGATCCATTCTAATTTATTCGCACGATCCATTCTAATTCATTCATACGATCCATTCTAATTCATTCATACGATCCATTATAATTCATTCGTACGATCCATTCTAATTCATTAGCACGATCCATTCTAATTCATTCATACGATCCATTCTAATTCATTCGCACGAATGTATCCATTCTAATTCATTCGCACGATCCACCCTAATTCATTCGTACGATCCATTCTAATTCCTTCATACGATCTATTCTAATTCATTCCCATGAATGTCTCCATTCTAATTCATACTTACAATCCATTCTAATTCATTCTATTTCATTCTAATTCATACGATCCATTATAAGGAATTCATTCGTACGATCCATTCTAATTCATTCGCACGATCCATTGTAATCCATTCTAATTCATTCCCATCCATTCAAATTCATTTGTACGATCCATTCTAATTCATTCGTACGATCCATTCTAATTCATTCGCACGAATGTATCCATTCTAATTCATTCGTACGATCCATTCTAATTAATTCGCACGATCCATTCTAATTCATTGAGTAAGAATCGATCGTACGAATGAAATAGAATGGATCGTACGAATGAATTAGAATAGATTGTGCGAATGAATTCGAATGGATTGTACGAATGAATTAGAATGGATCATATGAATGAATTAGAATGGATCGTGCGAATGAATTAGAATGGATCGTATGAATGAATTAGAATGGATACATTCATGCGAATGAATTAGAATGGATCGTACGAATGAGTAAGAATGGATCGTACGAATGAAATAGAATGGATTGTACGAATGAATTAGAATGGATTGTACGAATTAATTAGAATGGATTGTACGAATGTATCCATTCTAATTCATTCTTTTGTGCGATCCATTCTAATTCATTCGTACGATCCATTCTAATCATTCACATGAATGGATCTTACTCATTCATACGATCCATTCTAATTCATTAGCATGATCCATTCTAATTCAATTGCACGATCCATTCTAATTTATTCATACAATCCATTCTAATTCTTTCGCACGACTGTATCCATTCAAATTCATTCGTACGATCCATTCTAATTCCTTCGTACGATCCATTCTAATTCCTTCGTACGATCCATTCTAATTCATTCGTACGATCCACCCTAATTCCTTCGTATGATCCATTCTAATTCATTCGTACGATCCATTCTAATTCATTAGCACGATCTATTCTAATTCATTCGTATGATCCATTCTATTTCATTCGTACGATCCATATTCTAATACATTCGTACGTATGATCTTTTCTAATTCATTCATTCGTACGATCCATTCTAATTCCGTCGTGCGAATGAATTAGAATGGATCGTATGAATGAATTCGAATGGATCGCACAAATGAATTAGAATGGATACATTCATGCGAATGAATTAGAATGGATCATACGAAGGAATTAGGGTGGATCGTACGAATAAATTAGAATGGATACATTCGTGCGAAAGAATTAGAATGGATTGTATGAATGAATTAGAATGCATCGTATGAATAAAATAGATTGGATCGTACGAAGGAATTAGAATGGATCGTACGAATGAATTAGATTGGATATATTCGTGCGAATAAATTAGAATGGATCGTGTGAATGAGTAAGAATGGATCGTACGAATGAATTAGAATGGATCGTGCGAATGAATTAGAATGGATCGTATGAATGAATTTGAATGGATCATGCGAATGAATTAGAATGGATCGTACGTATGAATTAGAATGAATCGTATAAATGAATTAGAATGGATTGTGCGAATGAATTAGAATGGATCGTACGAATGAATTAGAATGGATCGTACGAATGAATTAGAATGGATCGTGCGAATGAATTAGAATGGATCATACGCCTGAATTAGAATGGATACATTCATGCGAATGAATTAGAATGGATCGTATGGATGAGTAAGAATGGATCGTACGAATGTAATAGAATGGATCGTACGAATGAATTAGAATTGATCGTGCTAATGAATTAGAATGGATCGTACAAATGAATTAGAATGGATCGTACAAATGAATTAGAATGAATTAGAATGGATCGTACGAATGTATCCATTCTAATTCTATGATCCATTCTAATTCATTTGCACGATCGAATCTAATTCATTCGCACGATCTATTCTAATTCATTCGTACGATCCATTCTATTTCATTCGTACGATCCATTCTTACTCATTCGTACGATCGAATCTAATTCATTCGTACGATCCATTCTAATTCATTCATACGATCCATTCTATTTCATTCGTACGATCCTTTCTTACTCATTCGTACGATCCATTCTTACTCATTCGTACGATCCATTCTTACTCATTCGTACGATCCATTCTAATTCATTCGCACGAATGTATCCATTCTAATTCATTCGTATGATCCATTCTTATTCATTCGCACGATCAATTCTAATTCATTCATACGATCCATTCTAATTCATTCGTACGATCCATTCTAATTCATTCGCACGATCCATTCTAATTCATTCATACGATCCATTCTAACTCATTAGAACGACCCATTCTAATTCATTCGTACGATCCATTCTAATTCATTCATACGATCCATTCTAATTCATTTGTACGATCCATTCTAATTCATTCATACAATCCATTCTAATTCTTTTGCACGAATGTATCCATTCTTATTCATTCGTACGATCTATTCTAATTCCTTCGTACGATCCATTCTAATTTCTTGGTACGATCCATTCTAATTAGAATGGATCGTGCAAATGAATTAGAATGGATACATTTGTGCAAATGAATTAGAATGGATCGTACAAATGAATTAGTATGGATCGTATGAATGAATTAGCACGATCCATTCTGACTCTTTCGCACGAATGTATCCATTCTAATTGATTCGTACGATCCATTCTAATTCATTCATACGATCTATTCTAATTCATTCGTATGATCTATTCTAATTCATTTGCACGATCCATTTTAATTCATTTGCACGATCCATTCTAATTCATTCATACGATCCATTCTAATTCATTCATACGATCCAATTCGCACGATCCCTTCTAATTCATTCGTACGATCCATTCCAATTCATACGTACAATCTATTCTAATTCATTCGTACGATCCATTCTAATTCATTAGCACGATCCATTCTAATTGATTCACACAATCCATTTAAATTCTTTCGCACGATTGTATCCATTCTAATTCATTCGTACGATCCACCCTAATTCCTTTATATGATCCATTCTATTTCATTCGCAGGAATGTATCGTGCTAATGAATTAGAATGGATTTGTATGAATTAGAGTACATTTTATGAATGAATTAGAATGGATCGTATGAATAAATTAGAATAGATCGTGCGAATAAATTAGAATGGATCGTACGAATGAATTAGAATGGATACATTCATGCGAATGAATTAGAATGGATCGTATGAATGAATTAGAATGGATCGTATGAATGAATTCGAATGGATCATGCGAATGAAATAGAATGGATCGTACGAATGAATTAGAATGGATCATATGAATTAATAAGAATGGATCGTACGAAGAAATTAAAATGGATCATACGAATGAAATAGAATGGATCGTACGAAAGAATTAGAATGGATCATACGAAGGAATTAGAATGTATCATACGAAGGAATTAGAATGGATACATTCGTGCAAAAAAATTAGAATGGATTGCATGAATGAATTAGAATGGATCCTGCAAATGAATTAGAATGGATCGTGCGATTGAATTAGAATGGATCGTACGAATGAATTAGAATAGGTTGTGTGAATGAATTAGAATGGATCGTACGAATGAATTAGAATGGATCGTACGAATGAATTAGAATGGATACATTCGTGCGAATGAATTAGAATGGATCGTACAAATGAGTAAGAATGGATCGTACGAATGAATTAGAATGGATCATACGAATTAATTAGAATGGATACATTCGTGCAAAAGAATTAGAATGGATTGTACGAATGAGTTAGAATGGATCCATTCTAATTCATTCGCACGATCCATTCTAATTCATTCGCACATATGTATCCATTCTAATTTATTCGTACGATCCATTCTAATTCATTCATACGATCCATTCTAATTCATTCATACGATTTATTCTAATTCATTTGCATGATCCATTCTAATTCATTCGTACGATCCATTCTAATTCATTCGCTCGATCCAATCTAATTCATTCTCATGATCCATTCTAATTCATTCGTACGATCCATTCTATTTTATTCGTACGATCCATTCTCACTCATTCGTACGATCCATTCTAATTCATTCGCACAAATGTATCCATTCTAATTCATTCGTACGATCCATTCTAATTCATTCGCATGATCCATTCTAATTCATTCATACGATCCATTCTAATTCATTCATACGATCCATTCTAATTCATTCGCACAATCCATTCTAATTTATTCATATGATCCATTCTAATTCATTCATACGAATTAGAATGGATCGTAAGAATGAATCGTGCGAATGAATTAGAATGGATCATGCATATGAATTAGAATGGATTCTAGATCGTACGAATGAATTAGAATAGATCGTGCTAATGAATTAGAATGGATCGTACGAATGAATCAGAATAGATTGTGCGAATGATGAATTAGAATGGATCATGCGAATGAATAAGATTGGATAATGCGAATGAATTAGAATGGATCGTACGAATGAATCAGAATGGATACATTCGTGCGAATGAATTGAAATGGATCATATGAATGAATTAGATTGGATCGCATGAATGAATTAGATTGGATCGTATGAATGAATTAGAATGGATCATATAAATGAATTTGAATGGATCGTACGAATGAATTAGAATGAATTAGAATGGATCCATTCTAATTCCTTCGTACGATCCATTCTAATTCATTCCCATGAATGTATCCATTTTAATTCATACGTACGATCCATTCTAATTCATTTTTAACGTACGATCCATTCTAATTACTTCGTATGATCCATTCTATTTCATTCGTATGATCCTTTCTAATTCCTTCGTATGATCCATTATAATTCATTCCCATGAATGTATCCATTTTAATTCATAAATGCGATCCATTCTAATTCATTTATACGATCCAATCTAATTCATTCATACGATCCATTCTAATTCATTCGCACGAATGTATCCATTCTAATTCATTCGTACGATCCATTCTAATTCATTCGCCCAATCTATTCTAATTCATTTGTATGATCCATTCTAATTCATTAGCACGATCCATTCTAATTCATTCGTACGATCCATTCTTACTCATTCGTACGATCCATTCTATCTCATTCGCACGATCCATTCTAATTCATTCATACGATCCATTCTAATTCATTGGCACGATTCATTCTAATTCATTCGTACGATCCATTCTATTTCATTCGTACGATCCATTCTTACTCAATCGTACTATCCATTCTAATTCATTCGCACGAATGTATCCTTTCTAATTCATTCGTACGATGTATTCAAATTCATCCGCACGATCCATTCTAATTCATTCGTACGATCCATTCTAATTCATTCATACAATCTATTCTAATTCTTTCGCACGAATGTATCCATTCTAATTCATTCGTACGATACATTCTAATTCATTCACACGATCCATTCTAATTCATTCATACGATCCATTCTAATTCATTCGTACGATCCATTCTAATTCATTTGCACAATCCATTCTAATTCCTTCGTACGATCCATTCTAATTCCTTCGTACGATCCATTCTATTTCATTCGTATGATCCATTCTTATTCATTCCCATGAATGTATCCATTCTAATTCATACGTACGATCAATTCTAATTCATTCGTATGATCCAATCTAATTCATTCATACGATCCATTCTAATTCATTCGCACGAATGTATCCATTCTATTTCATTCGTACTATCCATTCAAATTCAATCGCACAATCTATTTTAATTCATTCGTACGATCCATTCTAATTCATTAGCACGATCCATTCTAATTCATTCGTACGATCCATTCTATTTCATTTATACGATCCATTCTTACACATTCAAACGATCCATTCTAATTCATTCGCACGAATGTATCCATTCTAATTCATTCGTACGATCCATTCTAATTCATTCTAAGGATCCATTCTAATTCATTCTTTCGATCTATTCTAATTCATTCATACAATCCATTCTAATTCTTTCGCACAAATGTATCCATTTTAATTCATTCGTACAATCCACCCTAATTCCTTCGTATGATCCATTCTAATTTATTTGCACGAATGTATCCATTCTAATTCATTCGTACGATCCTTTTGAATTCATTCATACGATCCATTTTAATTCATTCATACGATCCATTCTAATTCATTCGTACAATCCATTCTAATTCATTCGCACGAATGTATCCATTCTAATTCATTCGCACGATCCATTATAATTCATTCGCACAATCTATTCTAGTTTATCCGTACGATCCATTCTAATTTATTAGCACGATCCATTCTAATTCATTCGTACGATCCATTCTATTTCATTCGTACGATCCATTCTTACTCATTAGCACAATCCATTCTAATTCATTCCCATGAATGTATCCATTCTAATTCATACGTACGATCCATTCTAATTCATTCGCACGATCCATTCTAATTCATTCGTACGATCCATTCTAATTCATTTGCATGATCCATTCTAATTCATCGTACGATCCATTGTGCGAATGAAATAGAATGGATCGTGCGAATGAATTAGAATGGATACATTCATGCGAATGAATTAGAATGGATCGTATGAATAAATTAGAATGGATCGTATGAATGAATTCAAATGGATCGTACGAATGAATTAGAATGGATACATTCGTGCGAATGAATTAGAATGGATCATACGAAGGAATTAGGGTGGATCGTACGAACGAATTAGAATGGATACATTCGTGCGAAAGAATTAGAATGGATTGTATGAATGAATTAGAATGGATCGTATGAATGAATTAGAACGGATCCTGCGAATGAAATAGAACGGATCATACGAATGAATTAGAATGGATCGTATGAATAAATTAGAATGGATCGTGCGAATGAATTTGAATGGATCGTACGAATGAATTAGAATGGATACATTCGTGCGAATGAATTAGAATGGATCATACGAATGAATTAGAATGGATCATACGAAGGAATTAGAATGGATGAAACGAATGAATTAGAATGGATACAATCGTGCGAATGAATTAGAATGAATCATACGAAGGAATTAGGGAGGATCGTACGAATGAATTAGAATGGAAACATTCGTCCGAAAGAATTAGAATGGATTGTATGAATGAATTAGAATGGATCATATGAATGAATTAGAATGAATCGTACGGATGAGTAAGAATGGACCGTACGAATGAAATAGAATGGATCGTACGAATGAATTAGAATGGATCGTGTGAATGAATTAGATTGGATTGTTTGAAGGAATTAGAATGGATCGTACGAACGAATTAGAATGGATATATACGAAAGACTGGATCGTACAAATGAATTAGAATGAATCGTACGAAGGAATTAGAATGGGTACATTCATGGGAAAGAATTAGAATGGATCGTACGAAGGAATTAGAATGGATCATACGAATGAAATAGAATGGATTGTACGAAGGAATAAGAATGGATCGTACGAAGGAATCAGAATGAATTAGAATGGATTGTACGAAGGAATTAGAATGGATCGTTTGAATGAATTAGAATGGATCGTACGAATGAATTAGAATGGATCGTGCGAATGAATTAGAATGGATCGTACGAATGAATTAGAATGGATCGTGCTAATGAATTAGAATGGATCGTAGGAATGAATTAGAATAGATTGTGCGAATGAATTAGAATAGATCGTACGAATGAATTAGAGTAGATACATTCGTGCAAATGAATTAGATTAGATCGTATGAATGAAATAGAATGGATCGTACGTTTGAATTAGAATGGATACATTCGTGTGAAAGAATTAGAATGGATTGTATGAATGAATTAGAATAGATCGTATGAATGAATTAGAATGGATCGTATGAAGGAATTAGAATGGATCGTACGAAAGAATTAGAATGGATCGTACGAATGAATTAGAATGGATACATTCGTGCGAAAGAATTAGAATGGATTGTATGAATGAATTACAATGGATCGTATGAATGAATTAGAATGGATCGTACGTATGAATTAGAATGGATACATTCATGTGAAAGAATTAGAATGGATCGTATGAATGAATTAGATTGGATCGTATGAATGAATTAGAATGGATCGTATGAATGAATTAGAATGGATCGTATGAAGGAATTAGAATGGATCGTACGAAAGAATTAGAATGGATCGTACGAATGAATTAGAATGGATACATTCGTGCGAAAGAATTAGAATGGATTGTATGAATGAATTAGAATGGATCGTATGAATGAATTAGAATGGATCGTGCGAATGAATTAGAATAGATCGTATGAATGAATTAGAATGGATCGTATGAATGAATTAGAATGGATCGTGCGAATGAATTAGAATGGATCGTACGAATGAATTAGAATGGATACATTCGTACGATCCATTCAAATTCATTCGTATGATCCATTCTAATTTATTCTAATTCATTTGTACGATCCATTCTAATTCGTTACGATCCATTCTAATTTATTCGTACGATCCATACTATTTCATTCTTACGATCAATTCTTACTCATTTGTACGATCCATTCTAATTCATTCGCACGAATGTATCTATTCTAATTCATTCGTATGATCCATTCTAATTCATTCGCACGATCCATTCTAATTCATTCATACGATCCATTCTAATTCATTCGTACGATCCATTCTAATTCATTCGCACGATCCATTCTAATTCATTCATACGATCCATTCTAATTCATTCATACAATCCATTCTAATTCTTTCGCACGAATGTATCCATTCTAATTCATTCGTACGATCTATTCTAATTCCTTCGTATGATCCATTCGAATTCATTCATACGATCCATTCTAATTCATTCATACGATCCATTCTAATTCATTCGCACGATCTATTCTAATTCATTTGCATGATCCATTCTAATTCATTCGTACGATCTATTCTAATTCATTCGCACAATCTATTCTAATTCATTTGTACGATCCATTCTAATTCATTCTAATCCTAATTAGAATGGATCGTACGAATGAATTAGAATAGATTGTGTGAATGAATTAGAATGGATCGTACAAATGAATTAGAATGGATACATTCATGCGAATGAATTAGAATGGATCGTATGAATGAATTAGATTGGATCGTATGCATGAATTAGAATAGATCGTGCAAATGAATTAGAATGGATCGTACGAATGAATTAGAATGGATACATTCGTGCGAATGAATTAGAATGGATCGTACGAATAAGTAAGAATGGATCGTATGAAAGAATTAGAATGGATCGTGCAAATGAATTAGATTGGATCGTGCGAATGAATTAGATTGGATCGTATGAATGAAATAGAATGGATCGTATGAATGAATTAGAATGGATCGTGCGAATGAATTAGATTGGATCGTGCGAATGGATCGTACGAATATATTAGAATGGATCATACGATTGAATTAGAATGTATTGTATGAATGAATTAGAATAGATTGTGCGAATGAATTAGAATGGATCGTACGAATAAATTAGAATGGATCATATGAATGAATTAGAATGGATCGTATGAATGAATTAGAAGGATCATACGAATGAATTAGAATGGATATATTCGTGTGAAAGAATTTGAATGGATCATGCTGATTCATTCATACGATCCATTCTAATTCATTCGTACGATCTATTCTAATTCATTCACACAATCTATTCTAATTCATTCGTATGATCCAATCTAATTCATTCGCACGATCCATTCTAATTCATTTGCACGATCCATTCTAATTCATTCATACAATCCATTCTAATTCTTTCGCAAGAATGTATCCATTCTAATTCATTCGTACGATCCACCCTAAATCCTTCATATGATCCATTCTAATTCAATCGAACGATCCATTCTAATTCATTCATACGATCCATTCTAATTCATTCATACAATCCATTCTAATTCTTTCGCACGAATGTATCCATTCTAATTCATTCATACGATCAACCCTAATTCCTTCGTATGATCCATTCTAATTCATTCGAATGAATGTATCCACTCTAATTCATTTGTACGATCCATTCTAATTCATTCATACTATCCACCCTAATTCTTTTGTATGATCCATTCTAATTCATTCGCACGAATGTATCCATTCTAATTCATTCGTATGATCCATTCGAATTCATTCATACGATCCATTCTAATTCATTCATACAATCCACTCTAATTCATTCGCACGAATGTATCCATTCTAATTCATTCGTACGATCCATTCTAATTCATTCGCACGATCCAATCTAATTCATTTGCACGATCCATTCTAATTCATTCGTACGATCTATTCTATTTTATTCGTACGATCTATTCTTACTCATTCGTACGATCCATTCTAATTCATTCGCACGAATATATCCTCATTCCCACGATCCATTCTAATTCATTTGCATGATCCATTCTAATTCATTCATACAATCCATTCTAATTCTTTCGCACCAATGTTTCCATTCTAATTCATTCGTATGATCCACCTTAATTCCTTCGTATGATCCATTCTAATTTATTCGCACGAATATATCCATTCTAATTCATTCGTACGATCCATTCGAATTCATTCATACGATCCATTCTAATTCATTCATACGATCCATTCTAATTTATTCGCACGAATGTATCCATTCTAATTCATTCGTACGATCCATTCTAATTCATTCGCACAATCTATTCTAATTCATTCGTACGATCCATTCTAATTCATTCGCACGATCCATTCTAATTCATTTATACAATCCATTCTAATTCTTTTGCACGAATGTATCCATTATAATTCATTCGTACGATCCATTCTAATTCCTTCATATGATCCATTCTAATTCCTTCGTACGATCCATTCTATTTTATTCGTATGATCCATTCTAATTCCTTCGTACGATCCATTCTAATTCATTACCATGAATGTATCCATTCTAATTCATACATACGATCCATTCTAATTCATTCATACGATCCACTCTAATTCATTCGCACGAATGTATCCATTCTAATTCATTCGTACGATCCATTCTAATTCATTCGCATGATCCATTCTAATTCATTCGTACGGTCCATTCTGATTCATTCATACGATCCATTCTAATTCATTCCACGAATGTATCCATTCTAATTCATTCGTACGATCCATTCTAATTCATTCGCACGAATGTATCCATTCTAATTCATTCTAATTCCTTCGTATGATCCATTCGTACGATCCATTCTAATTCCTTCGCATGAAAATATCCATTCTAATTCATTCGCACGATCCATTCTAATTTATTCATACGATCCATTCTAATTCATTCATATAATTCATTCTAATTCTTTCGCACGAATGTATCCATTCTAACTCATTCATACAATCCATTCTAATTCTTTCGCACGATCAATTCTAATTCTTTTGTACGATCCATTCTAATTCATTTGTACGATCCATTCTAATTCATTTGCACCATCCATTCTAATTCATTCATACGATCCATTCTAATTCATTTATACAATCCATTCTAATTATTTCGCACGAATGTATCCATTCTAATTCATTCGTACGATCCACCCTAAATCCCTCGTATGATCTATTCTAATTCATTCACACGAATGTATCCATTCTAATTCATTCGTACGATCCATTCGAATTCATTCATACGATCCATTCTAATTCATTCATACGATCCATTCTAATTCATTCGCACGAATGTATTCATTCGCACAATCTATTCTAATTCATATGTTCGATCCATTCAAATTCATTAGCACGATCCATTCTAATTCATTCGTACGATCCATTCAATTTCATTCGTACAATCCATTCTTACTTATTCGTATTCTCCATTCTAATTCATTAGCACGAATGTATCCATTCTAATTCATTCGTACGATCCATTCTAATTCATTCGCCCGATCCATTCTAGTTCATTCATACGATCCATTCTAATTGATTAGTACGATCCAATCTAATTCATTCATACGATCGTATATAGGAATGGATCGTACGATCCATTCTATTTCATTCGTACGATCCATTCAAATTTATACAATCCATTCTAATTTCATTCATACGATCCATTCTAATTCATTCTTACTCATTCTAATTCATTCGTAAAATCCATTCATATGATCTAATTCATTAGTACAATTAATTAGAAAGGTTACATTCGGGCGAATGAATTAGAATGGATCGTATGAATGAATTAGATTGGATCATACGAATGAAATAGAATGGATCGTACGAATGAATTAGAATGGATCGTGCTAATGAATTAGAATGGATCGTATGAATGAATTAGAATAGATTGTATGAATGAATAAATTCGTGCGAATGAATTAGAATAGATCGTATGAATGAATTAGAATGGATCGTATGAATGAATTAGAATGGATCGAAAAAATGAATTCGAACGGATCGTACGAATGAATTAGAATGGATATATTCGTGCGAATGAATTAGAATGGATCATACGAAGGAATTAGGGTGGATCGTACGAATGAATTAGAATGGATCATGCTAATGAATTACAATAGATCGTACGAATGAATTAGAATAGATTGTGCGAATGAATTAGAATGGATCGTACGAATGAATTAGAATGGATCGTATGAATGAATTAGAATGGATCCTACGAATGAATTAGAATGGATCGTACGAATGAATTAGAAAAGATACATTCGTGCGAATGAATTAGAATGGATCGTACGAATGAGTAAGATTTAGAATGGATTGTATGAATGAATTAGAATGGATCGTATGAATGAATTAGAATGGATCGTGCGAATAAATTAGAATGGATTGTGCTAATGAGTAAGAATGGATCATACGAATGAAATAGAATGGATCGTACGAATGAATTAGAATGGATCGTGCAAATGAATTAGAATGGATCCTAGGAATGAATTAGAATAGATTGTGCGAATGAATTAGAATGGATCGTGTGAATGAATAAGAATGGATACATTCGTGCAAATAAATTAGAATGGATCGTATGAATGAATTAGAATGTATCGTATGAATGATTTCTAATGGATCGTACGAATGAATTAGAATGGATACCTTCGTGCCAATGAATTAGAATGGATCATACGAAGGAATTAAGTTGGATCGTACGAATGAATTAGAATGGATACATTCGTACGAATGAATTAGAATGGATCATATGAATTAGAATGGATACATTCGTACGATCCATTCTAATTCATTCATACAAGCCATTCTAATTCATTCCTACGATCCATTCTATTTCATTCGTACGATCCATTCATACTCATTCGTACGATCCATTCTAATTCATTCGTACGATCCATTCTAATTCATTCGTACGATCCATTCTAATTCATTAGCATGATCCATTCTAATTCATTCATACGATCCATTCTATTTCATTTGTATGATCCATTCTTACTCATTTGTACAATCCATTCTAATTCATTCGCACGAATGTATCCATTCCAATTCATTCGTACAATCCATTCTATTTCATTCGTACGATCCATTCTAATTCATTCATACGATCCATTCTAATTCATTCGCACGAATGTATGCATTCTAATTCATTCGCACGATCCATTCTAATTCATTCGTACAATCCATTCTAATTCATTCGTACGATCCACCCTAATTCTTTCGTATGATCCATTCTAATTCGTTCGCACAAATGTATCCATTCTAATTCATTCTAATTCATTCGCATGATCCATTCTAATTCATTCGTACGATCCATTCTAATTCATTCACACGATCAATTCTAATTCATTCGCACGAATGTATCCATTCTAATTCATTCGTACGATCTATTCTAATTCATTCGCACAATCTATTCTAATTCATTCATACGATCCATTCTAATTCATTCGTACGATCGATTCTAATTCATTCGCATGATCCATTCTAATTCATTCATACGATCGATCGTGCTAATGAATTAGAATGGATCGTACGAATGAATTAGAATTGATTGTACGAATGAATTATAATGGATCGTATGAATGAATTAGAATGGATCGTGCGAATGAATTAGAATGGATCGTACGAATAAATTAGAATAGATACATTCGTGCGAATGAATTAGAATGGATCGTACGAATGAATTAGAATGGATCATACGAAAGAAATAGAATGGATCGTACGAATGAATTAGAATGGATCGTGCGAATGAATTAGAAAGGATCATACGAATGAATTAGAATGGATCGTACGAATGAATTAGAATGGATACATTCGTATGAATGAATTAGAAAGGATCATGCGAATGAATTAGAATGGATCGTACGAATGAATTAGAATGGATGCATTCGTGCGAAATAATTAGAATAGATCGTACGAATGAATTAGAATGGATCATACGAAGGAATTTGGGTGGATCGTACGAATGAATTAGAATGGATCGTGCGAATGAATTAGAAAGGATCGTACGAATGAATTAGAATGGATACATTCGTATGAATGAATTAGAAAGGATCATGCGAATGAATTAGAATGGATCGTACGAATGAATTAGAATGGATGCATTCGTGCGAAATAATTAGAATAGATCGTACGAATGAATTAGAATGGATCATACGAAGGAATTTGGGTGGATCGTACGAATGAATTAGAATGGGTCGTATGAAGGAATTAGAATGGATCGTACGAAGTAATTAGAATGGATCGTATGAATAAATTAGAATGGATACATTTGTGCAAAAGAATTAGAATGGATCATACGAAGGAATTAGGGTGGATCGTACGAATGAATTAGAATGGATACATTCATGCGAAAGAATTAGAATTGATTGTATGAATGAATTAGAATGGATCGTATGAATGAATTAGAATGGATCGTGCGAATGAATTAGAATGGATCATATAAATGAATTAGAATGGATCGTACGAATGAATTAGAATAGATCGTATGAATGTATTCGAATGGATCGTACGAATGAATTAGAATGGATACATTTGTGCGAATGAATTAGAATGGATCATACGAAGGAATTTGGGTGGATCGTACGAATGAATTAGAATGGATCGTACGAAGGAATTAGAATGGATACATTTATGCGAATCAATTAGAATAGATCGTACGAATGAATTAGAATGGATCGTACGAATGTATTAGAATGGATCGTACGAAAGAATTAGAATGGATCGTGCTAATGAATTAGAATGGATCGTACGAATGAATTAGAATAAATTGTGCGAATGAAGTAGAATGGATCGTACGATTGAATTAGATTGGATCGTATGAATAAATTAGAATGGATCGTGCGAATAACTTAGAATGGATCGTACGAATGAATTAGAATAGATACATTCGTGCGAATGAATTAGAATGGATCGTACGACTGACTAAGAATGGATCATACGAATGAAATAGAATGGATCGTACAAATGAATTAGAATGGATCGTGCTAATGAATTAGAATGGATCGTACGAATGAATTAGAATAGATTGTGCAAAAGAATAAGAATGGATCGTACGAATGAATTAGAATGGATACATTCGTACGAATGAATTAGAATGGATCGTATGAATGAATTAGATTGGATCGTATGAATGAATTAGAATGGATCGTACGTATTAACTAGAATGGATACATTCATGGGAATGAATTAGAATGGATCGTACGAAGGAATTAGAATGGATCATACGAATGAAATAGAATAGATCGTACGAAGGAATTAGAATGGATCGTACGAATGAATTAGAATAGATCGTACGAATGAATTAGAATGGATCGTACGAATAAGTAAGAATGGATCGTACGAATGAAATAGAATGGATCGTACGAATGAATTAGAATGGATTATGCTAATGAATTAGAATTGATCGTACGAATGAATTAGAATAGATTGTGCGAATGATGAATTAGAATGGATCGTGAGAATGAATTAGATTGGATCGTGCGAATGAATTAGAATGGATCGTACGAATGAATTAGAATGGATACATTCGTGAGAATGAATTAGAATGGATCGTATGAATGAATTAGAATGGATCGTATAAATGAATTCGAATGGATCGTACGAAGGAATTAGAATGGATCGTACGAATAAATTAGAATGGATTGTATGAATGAATTAGAAAGGATCGTGCGAATGAATTAGAACGGATCGTACGAATGAATTAGAATGGATACATTCGTGCGAATGAATTAGAATGGATCGTACGAATGAGTAAGAATGGATCGTACGAATGAAATAGAATGGATCGTACGAATGAATTAGAATGGATCGTGCCAAAGAATTAGATTGGATCGTGCGAATGAATTAGAATGGATCATACGAATGAATTAGAATGGATACATTCGTGCGAATGAATTAGAATGGATCGTACGAATGAATTAGAATGGATACATTCGTGCAAATGAATTAGAATGGATCGTGCGAATGAATTAGAATGGATCGTACGAATGAATTAGAATGGATCGTTTGAATGAATTAGAATAGATCATACGAATGAGTAACAATGGATCGTACGAATGAAATAGAATGGATCGTACGAATGAATTAGATCATACAATCCATGGGAATGAATAAGAATGGATCGTACGAATGAATTCCTTAGCTCGAATGAATTAGAATGGATCATACGAATGGATTATACGAAGTAATTAGAATGAATTAGAATGGATCGTACGAATGAATTAGAATGGATAGTATAAATGAATTAGATTGGATCGTGCGAATAAATTAGAATGCATCGTACGAATGAATTAGAATGGATATCTTCGTGCGAATGAATTAGAATTGATCGTATGAATGAATTAGAATGGATCGTATGAATGAATTCGAATGGATCGTACATATGAATTAGAATGGATCGTACGAATGAATTATTAGAATGGATCGAACAAAGGAATTAGAATGGATCGTACGAAGGAATTAGAATGGATCGTACGAAGGAATTAGAATGGATCGTACGAATGAATTACAATGGATACATTCGTGCAAAAGAATTAGAATGGATTGTTTGAATGAATTAGAATAGATTGTACAAATGAATTAGAATGGATCGTGCGAAAGAATTAGAATGGATCGTACGAACGAATTAGAATAGATTGTGCGAATGAATTAGAATGGATCGTACGAATGAATTAGAATGCATACATTCGTGCCAATGAATCAGAATGGATCGTATGAATGAATTAGAATGGATCGTACGTACGATCCAATCTTACTCATTCATACGATCTATTCTAATTCATTCGCACGATCCATTCTAATTCATTCATATGATCCATTCTAATTCATTCATACGATCCATTCTAATTCATTTATACGATCCATTCTAATTCATTCATACAATCCATTCTAATTCTTTCGCACGAATTCATCCATTCTAATTCATTTGTACGATCCACCCTAATTCCTTCATATGATCCATTCTAATTCTTCCGCACGAATGTATCCATTCTAATTCATTCATAAGATCCATTCTAATTCATTTGTACGATCCATTCTAATTCATTCATATGATCCAATCTAATTCATTCATACGATCCATTCTAATTCATTCGCACGAATGAATCCATTCTAATTCATTCATACGATCCATTCTAATTCATTCGCACGATCCAATCTAATTCATTCATACGATCCATTCTAATTCATTCGTACGATCCATTCTAATTCATTCGCACGAATATATCCATTCTAATTCATTCGCACGATCTATTCAAATTCATTCGCATCATCCATTCTAATTCATTCATACGATCCATTCTTACTCATTCGTACGATCCATTCTAATTCATTCGCACGAATGTATCCATTCTAATTCATTCATACGATCCATTCTAATTCATTTATACGATCCATTCTAATTCATTTATACAATCCATTCTAATTAGAATGGATCGTACGAATGAATTAGAATGGATCGTATGAATGAATTAGAATGGATCGTGCGAATTTATAAGAATGGATCTTACGAATGAATTAAATGGATACATTCGTGCAAATGAATTAGAATGGATCGTACGAATGAGTAAGAATGGATCGTACGAATGAAATAGAATGGATCGTACGAATGAATTAGAATGGATCATGCGAATGAATTAGATTGGATCGTGCGAATGAATTAGAATGGATCGTACGAATGAATTAGAATGGATACATTCATGTGAATGAATTAGAATGGATCGTACGAATGAATTAGAATGGATACATTCGTGCAAATGAATTAGAATGGATCGTGCGAATGAATTGGAATGGATCGTACGAATGAATTAGAATGGATCGTATGAATAAATTAGAATGGATCGTACGAATGAGTAAGAATGGATCGTACGAATGAAATAGAATGGATCGTACGAATGAATTAGAATGGATCGTGCGAATGAATTAGATTGTCGTGCGAATGAATTAGATTGGATCATGCGAATGAATTAGATTGAATGGATCGTACGAATGAATAAGAATAGATCTTGCGAATGAATAAGAATGAATTAGAATGGATTATATGGAATGAATTCGAATGGATCGTACGAATGAATTAGAATGGATACATTCGTGCGAATGAATTAGAATGGATTATACGAAGGAATTAGGGTGGATCGTATTAATGAATTAGAATGGATACATTCATGCGAAAGAATTAGAATGAATTAGAATGGATCGTACGATATATTCGTGCGAATGAATTAGAATGGATCGTATGAATGAATTAGAATGGATCGTACGAATGAATTAGAATGGATTGTACGAAAGAATTTGAGTGGATCGTGCTAATGAATTAGAATGGATTATATGAATGAATTAGAATAGATTGTGCGAATGAATTAGAATGGATCGTACAATTGAATTAGATTGGATCTTATGAATGAATTAGAATGGATCGTGCGAATGGATTAGAATGGATCGTACAAATGAATTAGAATGGGTACATTCGTGTGAATGAATTAGAATAGATCGTACGAATGAGTAAGAATGGATCGTATGAATGAAATAGAATGGATTGTACAAATGAATTAGAATGGATCGTGCTAATGAATTAGAATGGATCGTACGAATGAATTAGAAAAGATTGTGCGAATGAATTAGAACGAATCGTACGAATGAATTAGAATGGATACATTCGTGCGAATGAGTTAGAATGGATTGTATGAATGAATTAGATTGGATTGTATGAATGAATTAGAATGGATCGTACATATGAATTAGAATGGATATATTCATGGGAATGAATTAGAATGGATCATACGAAGGAATTAGAATGGATCATACGAATGAAATAGAATGGATCGTATGAAGGAATTAGAATGGATCATGCGAAGGAATTGGAATGGATCGAACGAAGGAATTATAATGGATCGTATGAATGAATTAGAATGGATCGTACAAATGAGTAAGAATGGATCATATGAAAGAAATAGAATGGATCGTACGAATGAATTAGAACGGATCGTGCTAATGAATTAGAATGGATCGTACAAATGAATTAGAATAGATCGTATGAATGAATTAGAATGGATCGTGCGAATGAATTAGATTGAATCGTGCGAATGAATTAGAATGGGTCGTACAAGTGAATTAGAATGGATACATTTGTGCGAATGAATTAGAATGGATCGTATGAATGAATTAGAATGGATCGTATGAATGAATTCGAATGGATCGTACAAAGGAATTAGAATGGATCGTACGAATGAATTAGAATGGATCGTATGAATGAATTAGAATGTATCGTGCGAATGAATTAGAATGGATCGTATGAATGAATTAGAATGGATTCATTCGTGCGAATGAATTAGAATGGATCGTACGAATGTGTAAGAATGGATTGTACGAATGAAATAGAATGGATCGTACGAATGAATTAGAATGGATCGTGCGAATGAATTAGATTGGATTGTGCGAATGAATTAGAATGATCGTACGAATGAATTAGAATAGATACATTCGTACGAATGAATTAGAATAGATCGTACAAATGAATTAGAATGGATCGTGCGAATGAATTAGAATGGATCGTGCGAATGAATTAGAATTGATCGTATGAATGAATTAGATTGGATCGTATGAATGAATTAGAATGGATCATGATAATGAATTAGAATCGATTGTGCGAATGAATTAGAATGGATCGTGCGAATGAATTAGAATGGATCGTACGAATGAATTAGAATGGATACATTCGTGCGAATGAATTAGAATGGATCGTACGAATGAATTAGAATGGATACATTCGTGCGAAAGAATTAGAATGGATTGTGCGAATGAATTAGAGTGGATCGTGCGATGAATTAGAATGGATCGTACGAATGAATTAGAATGGATCGTATGAATGAATTCGAATGGATCGTACGAATGAATTAGAATGGATCATTTTAATGAATTAGAATGGATCGTATGAATTAATTAGAATGGATCGTACGAATGAATTAGAATGGATAGTATGAATGAATTAGAATGGATCATGCTAATGAATTAGAATGGATCATACGAATGAATTCTATAGATTGTGCGAATAAATTAGAATGGATCGTATGAATGAATTAGAATAGATACATTCGTGCGAATGAATTAGAATGGATCATATGAATGAATTAGATTGCATCGTATGAATGAATTAGAATGGATCGTACGTATAAATTAGAATGGATACATTCGTGCAAAAGAATTAGAATGGATTGTATGAATGAATTAGAATGGATCATGCGAATGAATTAGAATGGATACATTTATGCGAATGAATTAGAATGGATCATGCGAATGAATTAGAATGGATTAGAATGGATCGTGCGAATGAATTAGAATGGATCGTACGAATGAATTAGAATGGATTAGAATGGATCGTACGAAAGAATTAGAATGGATCGTGCTAATGAATTAGAATGGATCGTACGAATGAATTAGAATAGATTGTGCGAATGAATTATAATGGATCGTATGAATAAATTAGAATGGATACATTCATGCGAATGAATTAGAATGGATCGTTTGAATGAATTAGATTGGATCGTATGAATGAATTAGAATGGATCGTATGTATGAATTAGAATGGATACATTCATGGGAATGAATTAGAATGGTTCGTACGAAGGAATTAGAATGGATCATACGAATGAAATAAAATGGATTGTATGAAGGAATTAGAATGGATCGTACGAATGAAATAGAATGGGTCGTACGAATGAATTAGAATGGATCGTGCGAATGAATTAGATTGGATCATGCGAATGAAATAGAATGGATCGTACGAATGAAATAGAATGGATCGTACGAATGAAAAAGAATGGATCGTATGAATGAATTAGAATGGATCGTACGAATGAATTAGTATGGATCGTGCGAATGAATTAGGTTGGATCATCCGAATGAAATAGAATGGATCGTACGAATGAAATAGAATGGATCGTACGAATGAATTAGAATGGATCGTACGAAAGAATTAGAATGGATCGTATGAATGAATTGGAATGGATTGTATGAATGAATTAGAATGGATACATTCGTGCGAATGAATTAGAATGGATCATATGAATGAATTAGATTGGGTCGTATGAATGAATTAGAATGGATCATACGTATGAATTAAAATGGATACCTTCATGGGAATGATTTAGAATGGATAGTACGAAGGAATTAGAATGGATCAAACGAATGAAATAGAATGGATCGTACGAAGGAATTAGAATGGATCGTACGTTATGAATGAATTAGAATGGATCGTACGTTTGAATTAGAATGGATACATTCATAGGAATGAATTAGAATGGATCGTACGAAGGAATTAGAATGGATCCATTCTAATTCATTCTAATTCATTCGTACGATCCATTCTTATTCATTCATACAATCTATTCTAATTCTTTCGCACGAATGTATCCATTCTAATTCATTCGTACGATCCACCCTAATTCCTTCGTATGATCCATTCTAATTCATTCACATGAATGTATCCATTCTAATTCATTCGTACGATCCATTCAAATTCATTCATACAATCCATTCTAATTCATTCATACGATCCATTCTAATTCATTTGCACGAATGTATCCATTCTAATTCATTCGTACGATCCATTCTAATTCATTCGCACAATCTATTCTAATTCATTCATACGATCCATTCTAATTCATTCGCACGATCCATTCTAATTCATTCGCACGATCCATTCTAATTCATTCGCATGATCCATTCTAATTCATTCGCACGATCCATTCTAATTCATTCGCACGATTCATTCATACAATCCATTCTAATTCTTTTGCACGAATGTATCTATTCTAATTCATTCGTACGATCCATTCTAATTCCTTCGTACGATCCATTCTAACTCCTTCGTACGATCCATTCTAATTCATTCGTACGATCCAATCTAATTCATTCATATGATTCATTCTAATTCTTTTGCACGAATGTATCCATTCTAATTCATTCGTACGATCCATTCTAATTCCTTCGTACGATCCATTCTAATTTATTCCCATGAAATGTATCTATTCTAATTCATATGTACGATCCATTCTAATTCATTCATATGAATGAAATAGAATGGATCATACGAATGAAATAGAATGGATCGTACGAAGGAATTAAAATGGATCGTACGAAGGAATTAGAATGGATCGTACGAATGAATTAGAATGGATACATTCGTGCAAAAGAATTATAATGGATTGTATGAATGAATTAGAATGGATCGTATGAATGAATTAGAATGGATAGTATGAATGAATTAGAATGGATACATTCTTGCGAATGAATTAGAATAGATCGTATGAATGAATTAGATTGGTTCGTATGAATGAATTAGAATGGATCGTACGTATGAATTAGAATGGATACATTCATGGGAATGAATTAGAATGGATCGTACGAAGGAATTAGAATGGATCATACGAATGTAATAGAATGGATCGTACGAAGGAATTAGAATGGATCGTACGTTATGAATGAATTAGAATAGATCATACGTATGAATTAGATTGGATACATTCATGGGAATGAATTAGAATGGATCGTACAAAGGAATTAGAATGGATCCATTCTAATTCATTCTAATTCATTCGTACGATTCATTCTAATTTATTCATTCAATCCATTCTAATTCTTTCGCACGAATGTATCCATTCTAATTCATTCGTACGATCCACCCTAATTCCTTCGTATGATTCATTCTAATTCATTCGCACGAATGTATCCATTCTAATTCATTCGTACGATCCATTCGAATTCATTCATATGATCCATTCTAATTCATTCACACGAATGTATCCATTCTAATTCATTTGTACGATCCATTCTAATTCATTCGCACAATCTATTCTAATTCTTTCGTACGATCCATTCTAATTCATTCGCACGATCCATTCTAATTCATTTGTACGATCCATTCTAATTCATTCATACAATCCATTCTAATTCTTTTGCATGAATGTATCCATTCTAATTCATTCGTACGATCCATTCTAATTCCTTCGTACGATCCATTCTATTTCCTTAGTACGATCCATTATAATTTATTCGTACGATCCAATCTAATTCATTCATACGATCCATTCTAATTCTTTTGTACGAATGTATCCATTCTAATTCATTCGTACGATCCATTCTAATTCATTCGTACGATCCATTCTAATTCCTTCGTACAATCTATTCTAATTGATTCCTAAGAATGTATCCATTCTAATTCATACGTACGATCCATTCTAATTCATTCATATGATCCAATCTAATTCATTCATACGATCCATTCAAATTCATTCGCACGAATGTATTCAAGCTAATTCATTCTAATTCCTTCGTACGATCCATTCATACGATCCATTCTAATTCCTTCGTACGATCCATTCGAATTCATTCATACGATCCATTCTAATTCATTCATACGATCCATTCTAATTCATTCGCATGAATGTATCCATTCTAATTCATTCGTTCGATCCATTCTAATTCATTCGCACGATCCAATCTAATTCATTCGCACGATCCATTCTAATTCATCATTCGCACAATCTATTCTAATTCCATTGTACGATCCATTCTAATTCATTAGCACGATCCATTCTAATTCATTCGTACGATCCATTCTATTTCATTCGTACGATCCATTCTTACTCATTCGTACGATCCATTCTAATTCATTCGCACGAATGTATCCATTCTAATTCATTCGTACGATCCATTCTAATTCATTCACACGATCCATTCTAATTCATTCATACGATTCATTCTAATTCATACGTACTATCCATTCTAATTTATTCGTATGATCCAGTCTAATTCATTCATACGATCCATTCTAATTCATTCGCACGATCCATTCTAATTCATTCGTATGATCCATTCTTACTCATTCGTACGATCCATTCTAATTCATTCGCACGAATGTATCCATTCTAATTCCTTCGTATGATCCATTCTAATTCCTTCGTACGATCCATTCAATTTCATTCATACGATCTATTCTAATTCATTCATACAATCCATTATAATTCTTTCGCACGAATGTATCCATTCTAATTCATTTGTACGATCCACCCTAAGTCCTTCGTATGATTCAGTCTAATTCACTCGCACGAATATATCTATTCTAATTCATTCGTACGATCCATTCGAATTCATTAATACGATCCATTCTAATTCATTCGCATGAAGGAATTAGAATAGATCATACGAATGAATGAATTAGAATAGATCATACGTACGAATGTATTAAAATTGATACATTCGTGCGAAAGAATTGGATTGTATGAATGAATTAGAATGGGTCATATGAATGAAATAGAATGGATCGTACGAAGGAATTAGAATGGATCGTACGAATGAATTAGAATGGATACATTCGTGCGAATGAATTAGAATGGATCATACGAATGTGTAAGAATGGATCGTACGAATGAAATAGAATGGATCGTACGAATGAATTAGAATGGATCGTGCTAATGAATTAGAATTGATCATACGAATGAATTAGAATGGATCGTACGAATGAATTAGAACGGATCGTACGAATGAATTAGAATGGATCGTGCGAATGAATTAGAATGGAATGTACGAATGAATTAGAATGGATACATTCGTGCAAATGAATTAGAATGGATCATACGACTGAGTAAGAATGGATCGTACGAATGAAATAGAATGGATCGTGCGAATGAATTAGAATGGTTCGTATGAATGAATTAGAATGGATCGTATGAATGAATTAGAATGGATCGTGCGAATGAATTAGAATGGATCGTACGAATGAATTAGAATGGATACATTCGTGCGAATGAATTAGAATGGATCATACGAAGGAATTAGGGTGGATCGTACGAATGAATTAGAATGGATACATTCGTGCGAAAGAATTAGAATGGATTGTATGAATGAATTAGAATGGATCGTATGAATGAATTAGAATGGATTGTACGAATGAATTAGAATGGATTATTCTAATTCATTCGTACGATCCATTCTAATTCATTTGTACGATCCATTCTAATTCATTCGTACGATCCATTCTAATTCATTCATACGATCCATTCTTACTCATTTGTACGATCCATTCTAATTCATTCGCACGAATGTATCCATTCTAATTCATTCGTACGATCCATTCTAATTCATTCGAACGATCCATTCTAATTCATTCGTACGATCCATTCTAATTCATTCGTACGATCCATTCTAATTCATTCGCATGATCCATTCTAATTCATTCAAATGATCCATTCTAATTCATTCATACAATCCATTCTAATTCTTTCGTACGAATGTATCCATTCTAATTCATTCGCACGATCTATTCTAAATCATTCGTACGAACCATTCTAATTTATTAGCACGATCCATTCTAATTGATTCGTACGATCCATTCTATTTCATTCGAACGATCCATTCTTACTCATTCATACGATCCATTCTAATTCATTTGCACGAATGTATCCATTCTAATTCATTCGTACGATCTATTCTAATTCATTCGCACGATCCATTCTAATTCATTCATACGATCCATTCTAATTCATTCATACGATCCATTATAATTCATTCATACGATCCATTCTAATTCATTCGCACGATCCATTCTAATTCATTCATACGATCCATTCTAATTCATTCGCACGATTCACCCTAATTCATTCGTACGATCCATTCTAATTCCTTCGTACAATCCATTCTAATTCATTCACATGAATGTATCCATTCTAATTTATACGTACGATCCATTCTAATTCATTCTATTTCATTCTAATTCATACGATCCATTCTAAGGAATTCATTCGTACGATCCATTCTAATTCATTCGCACGATCCATTGTAATCCATTCTAATTCATTCCCATTCATTCTAATTCATTTGTACGATCCATTCTAATTCATTCGTACGATCCATTCTAATTCATTTGTATGATCCATTCTAATTAATTCGTACGATCAATTCTATTTCATTCGAACGATCCATTCTTACTCATTCATACGATTCATTCTAATTCATTCGCACGAATGTATCCATTCTAATTTATTAGTACGATCCATTCTAATTCATTCGCACGATCCATTCTAATTCATTCATACGATCCATTCTAATTCATTCATACGATCTATTATAATTCATTCGTACGATCCATTCTAATTCATTCGCACGATCCATTCTAATGAATCCATTCTAATTTATCCATTCTAATTTATTAGTACGATCCATTCTAATTCATTCGCACGATCCATTCTAATTCATTCATACGATCCATTCTAATTCATTCATACGATCCATTCTAATTCATTTGCACGAATGTATCCATTCTAATTCATTCACACGATCCACCCTAATTCATTCGTACGATCCATTCTAATTCCTTCGTACGATCCATTCTAATTCATTCACATAAATGTATCCATTCTAATTCATACATACGATCTATTCTAATTCATTCTATTTCATTCTAATTCATACGATCCATTCTAAGGAATTCATTCGTACAATGCATTCTAATTCATTCGCATGATCCATTATAATCCATTCTAATTCATTCCCATCCATTCTAATTCATTTGTACGATCCATTCTAATTCATTCGTTCGTTCCATTCTAATTAATTCGCACGATCCATTCTAATTCATTGAGTAAGAATGGATCGTACGAATGAATTAGAATAGATTTTGCGAATGAATTAGAATGGATTGTACGAATGAATTAGAATGGATCGTATGAATGAATTAGAATGGATCGTGCGAATGAATTAGAATGGATCGTATGAATGAATTAGAATGGATACATTCGTGCGAATGAATTAGAATGGATCGTACGAATCAGTAAGAATGGATCGTACGAATGAAATAGAATGGATTGTACGAATGAATTAGAATGGATCGTACGAATGAATTAGAATGGATTGTACGAATGTATCCATTCTAATTCATTCCTTTGTGCGATCCATTCTAATTCATTAGCACGATCCATTCTAATTCATTCGTACGATCCATTCTAATCATTCACACGAATGGATATTACTCATTCATACGATCCATTCTAATTCATTAGCATCATCCATTCTAATTCAATTGCACGATCCATTCTAATTCATTCATACAATCCATTCTAATTCTTTTGCACGATTGTATCCATTCAAATTCATTCGTACGATCCATTCTAATTCCTTCGTACGATCCATTCTAATTCCTTCATATGATCCATTCAAATTCATTCGTACGATCCACCCTAATTCCTTCGTATGATCCATTCTAATTCATTCGTACGATCCATTCTAATTCATTAGCACGATCTATTCTAATTCATTCTTACGATCCATTCTATTTTATTCGTACGATCCATATTCTAATACATTCGTACGTATGATCCATTCTAATTCATTCAGTCGTACGATCCATTCTAATTCCTTCGGGCGAATGAATTATAGTGGATCGTATGAATAAATTCGAATGGATCGCACGAATGAATTAGAATGGATACATTCATGCGAATGAATTAGAATGGATCATACGAAGGAATTAGGGTGGATCGTACGAATGAATTAGAATGGATACATTCGTGCGAAAGAATTAGAATGGATTGTATGAATGAATTAGAATGGATCGTATGAATATAATATATTGGATCGTACGAAGGAATTAGAATGGATCGTACGAATGAATTAGATTGGATACATTCGTGCGAATAAATTAGAATGGATCGTGTGAATGAGTAAGAATGGATCGTACGAATGAATAAGAATGGATCGTGCCAATGAATTAGAATGGATCGTATGAATGAATTAGAATGGATCATGCGAATGAATTAGAATGGATCGTACGTATGAATTAGAATGAATCGTATGAATGAATTAGAATGGATTGTGCGAATGAATTAGAACGGATCGTACGAATGAATTAGAATGGACCGTACGAATGAATTAGAATGGATCGTACGAATGAATTAGAATGGATCGTGCGAATGAATTAGAATGGATCATATGAATGAATTAGAATGGATACATTCGTGCGAATGAATTAGAATGGATCGTATGGATGAGTAAGAATGGATCGTACGAATGTAATAGAATGGATCGTACGAATGAATTAGAATTGATCGTGCTAATGAATTAGAATGGATCGTACAAATGAATTAGAATGGATCGTACAAATGAATTAGAATAAATTAGAATGGATCGTACGAATGTATCCATTCTAATTCTACGATCCATTCTAATTCATTTGCACGATCGAATCTAATTCATTCACACGATCCATTCTAATTCATTCGTACGATCCATTCTATTTCATTCGTACTATCCATTCTTACTTATTCGTACGGTCCATTCTAATTCATTCGCATGAATGTATCCTCATTTGCACGATCCATGATCCAATCTATTTTATTCGTACGATCCATTCTTATTCATTCGTACGATCCATTCTAATTCATTCGCACGATCCAATCTAATTCATTCGCATGATCCATTCTAATTCATTTGTACGATCCATTCTATTTCATTCGTATAATCCATTCTTATTCATTCGTACGATCCATTCTAATTCATTCGCACGAATGTATCCATTCTAATTCATTCGTACGATCCATTCTAATTCATTCATACGATCCATTCTAATTCATTCGTATGATCCATTCTAATTCATTCGCACGATCCATTCTAATTCATTCATACGATCCATTCTAATTCATTCATACAATCCATTCTAATTCTTTCGCACGAATGTATCCATTGTAATTCATTCGTATGATCCACCCTAATTCCTTCGTATGATCAATTCTAATTCATTCCCACGAATGTATCCATTCTAATTCATTCGTACGATCCATTCGAATTCATTCTTACGATCGTACGAATGAATTAGAATGGATACATTCGTGCAAAAGAATTAGAATGGATCATACGAAGGAATTAGGGTGGATCGTACGAATGAATTAGAATGGATACATTTGTGCGAAAGAATTAGAATTGATTGTATGAATGAATTAGAATGGATCGTATGAATGAATTAGAATGGATTGTGCGAATGAATTAGAATGGATCATATAAATGAATTAGAATGGATCGTACGAATGAATTAGAATAGATCGTATGAATGTATTCGAATGGATCGTACGAATGAATTAGAATGGATACATTTGTGCGAATGAATTAGAATGGATCATACGAAGGAATTTGGGTGGATCATACGAATGAATTAGAATTGATACATTCGTGCGAAAGAATTAGAATGAATTAGAATGGATCGTACGAAGGAATTAGAATGGATACATTTGTGCGAATGAATTAGAATAGATCGTATGAATGAATTAGAATGGATCGTACGAATGAATTAGAATGGATCGTACGAAAGAATTAGAATGGATCGTGCTAATGAATTAGAATGGATCGTACGAATGAATTAGAATAGATTGTGTGAATGAAGTAGAATGGATCGTACGATTGAATTAGATTGGATCGTATGAATAAATTAGAATGGATCGTGCGAATAACTTAGAATGGATCGTACGAATGAATTAGAATAGATACATTCGTGCGAATGAATTAGAATGGATCGTACGAATAACTAAGAATGGATCGTACGAATGAAATAGAATGGATCGTACAAATGAACTAGAATGGATCGTGCTAATGAATTAGAATGGATCGTACGAATGAATTAGAATAGATTGTGCGTAAGAATTAGAATGGATCGTACGAATGAATTAGAATGGATACATTCGTACGAATGAATTAGAATAGATCGTATGAATGAATTAGATTGGATCGTATGAATGAATTAGAATGGATCGTACGTATGAACTAGAATGGATACATTCATGGGAATGAATTAGAATGGATCGTACGAAGGAATTAGAATGGATCATACGAATGAAATAGAATGGATGGTACGAAGGAATTAGAATGGATCGTACGTATGAATTAGAATGGATCGTGCGAATAAATTAGAATGGATCGTACGAATAAGTAAGAATGGATCGTACGAATGAAATAGAATGGATCGTACGAATGAATTAGAATGGATCTTTCTAATGAATTAGAATGGATCGTACGAATGAATTAGAATCGATTGTGCGAATGATGAATTAGAATGGATCGTGCGAATGAATTAGATTGGATCGTGCGAATGAATTAGAATGGATCGTACGAATGAATTAGAATGGATACATTCGTGAGAATGAATTAGAATGGATTGTATGAATGAATTAGAATGGATCGTATAAATGAATTCGAATGGATCGTACGAAGGAATTAGAATGGATCGTACGAATGAATTAGAATGGATTGTATGAATGAATTAGAATGGATCGTGTGAATGAATTAGAACGGATCGTACGAATGAATTAGAATGGATACATTCCTGCGAATGAATTAGAATGGATCGTACGAATGAAAAAGAATGGATCGTACGAATGAATTAGAATGGATCGTGCGAAAGAATTACATTGGATCGTGCGAATGAATTAGAATGGATCATACGAATGAATTAGAATGGATACATTCATGCGAATGAATTAGAATGGATACATTCGTGTAAATGAATTAGAATGGATCGTGCGAATGAATTAGAATGGATCGTACGAATGAATTAGAATGGATCGTATGAATGAATTAGAATGGATCGTACGAATGAGCAAGAATGGATCGTACGAATGAAATATAATGGATCGTACGAATGAATTAGATCATACAATCCATGGGAATGAATAAGAATGGATCGTACGAATGAATTCCTTAGCTCGAATGAATTAGAATGGATCATACGAATGGATTCTACGAAGTAATTAGAATGAATTAGAATGGATCATACAAATGAATTAGAATGGATCGTATGAATGAATTAGATTGGATCGTGCGAATAAATTAGAATGCATCGTACGAATGAATTAGAATGGATATATTCGTGCGAATGAATTAGAATGGATCATATGAATGAATTAGAATGGATCGTATAAATGAATTCGAATGCATCGTACGTATGAATTAGAATGGATCGTACGAATGAATTAGAATGGATCATATGAAGGAATTAGAATGGATCGTACGAAGGAATTAGAATGGATCGTATGAAGGAATTAGAATGGATCGTACGAATAAATTAGAATAGATTGTGCGAATGAATTAGAATGGATGGTACGAATGAATTAGAATGGATACATTCGTGCGAATGAATTAGAATGGATCCTATGAATTAATTAGAATGGATCGTACGTACGATCCATTCTTACTCATTCATACGATCCATTCTAATTCATTCGCACGATCCATTCTAATTCATTCATACGATCCATTCTAATTCATTCGTACGATCCATTCTAATTCATTCATACGACCCATTCTAATTCATTCATACAATCCATTCTAATTCTTTCGCACGAATTTATCCATTCTAATTCATTCGTACGATCCACCCTAATTCCTTCATATGATCTATTCTAATTCTTTCGCACGAATGTATCCATTCTAATTCATTCGTACGATCCATTCTAATTCATTTGTACGATCCATTCTAATTCATTCATATGATCCAATCTAATTCATTCATACGATCCATTCTAATTCATTCACATGAATGAATCCATCCTAATTTATTCATACGATCCATTCTAATTCATTCGCACGATCCAATCTAATTCATTCATACGATCCATTCTAATTCATTCGTACGATCCATTCTAATTCATTCGCACGAATATATCCATTCTAATTCATTCGCATGATCTATTCTAATTCATTCGCATTATCCATTCTAATTCATTCATACGATCCATTCTTACTCATTCGTACGATCCATTCTAATTCATTCGCACGAATGTATCCATTCTAATTCATTCATACGATCCATTCTAATTCATTTATACGATCCATTCTAATTCATTCATACAATCCATTCTAATTAGAATGGATCGTACGAGTGAATTAGAATGGATCGTATGAATGAATTAGAATGGATCATGCGTATTTATAAGAATGGATCGTACGAATGAATTAGAATGGATACATTCGTGCAAATGAATTAGAATGGATCGTACAAATGAGTAAGAATGGATCATACGAATGAAATAGAATGGATCGTACGAATGAATTAGAATGGATCGTGCGAATGAATTAGATTGGATCGTGCGAATGAATTAGAATGGATCGTACGAATGAATTGGAATGGATACATTTGTGTGAATGTATTAGAATGGATCGTACGAATGAATTAGAATGGTTACATTCGTGCAAATGAATTAGAATGGATCGTGCGAATGAATTAGAATGGATCGTACAAATGAATTAGAATGGATCGTATGAATAAATTAGAATGGATCGTACGAATGAGTAAGAATGGATCGTACGAATGAAATAGAATGGATCGTACGAATGAATTAGAATAGATCGTGCGAATGAATTAGATTGGATCATGCGAATGAATTAGATTGAATGGATCGTACGAATGAATAAGAATAGATCGTGCGAATGAATAAGAATGAATTAGAATGGATTATATGGAATGAATTCGAATGGATCATACGAATGAATTAGAATGGATACATTCATGCAAATGAATTAGAATGGATTATACGAAGGAATTAGGGTGGATCGTATGAATGAATTAGAATGGATACATTCATGCAAAAGAATTAGAATGAATTAGAATGGATCGTACGAAGGAATTAGACTGGATACATTCGTGCGAATGAATTAGAATTGATCGTATGAATGAATTAGAATGGATCGTATGAATGAATTAGAATGGATCGTACGAAAGAATTTGAGTGGATCGTGCTAATGAATTAGAATGGATAATATGAATGAATTAGAATAGATTGTGCGAATGAATTAGAATGGATCGTACAATTGAATTAGATTGGATCGAATGAATGAATTAGAATGGATCGGGCGAATGGATTAGAATGGATCGTACAACTGAATTAGAATAGATTCATTCGTGCGAATGAATTAGAATAGATCGTACGAATGAGTAAAAATGGATCGTACGAATAAAATAGAATGGATTGTACAAATGAATTAGAATGGATCGTGCTAATGAATTAGAATGGATCGTACGAATGAATTAGAAAAGATTGTGCGAATGAATTAGAACAAATCGTACGAATGAATTAGAATGGATATATTCGTGCGAATGAGTTAGAATGGATCGTATGAATGAATTAGATTGGATCGTATGAATGAATTAGAATGGATCATACATATGAATTAGAATAGATATATTCATGGGAATGAATTAGAATAGATCATACGAAGGAATTAGAATGGATCATACGAATGAAATAGAATGGATCGTATGAAGGAATTAGAATGGATCGTGCGAGGGAATTAGAATGGATCGTACGAAGGAATTATAATGGATCGTATGAATGAATTAGAATGGATCGTACAAATGAGTAAGAATGGATCATACGAATGAAATAGAATGGATCGTACGAATGAATTAGAACGGATCGTGCTAATGAATTAGAATGGATCGTACGAATGAATTAGAATAGATTGTATGAATGAATTAGAATGGATCGTGCGAATGAATTAGATTGGATCGCGCGAATGAATTAGAATGGGTCGTACAAATGAATTATAATGGATACATTTGTGCGAATGAATTAGAATGGATCGTATGAATGAATTCGAATGGATCGTACGAAGGAATTAGAATGGATCGTACGAATGAATTAGAATGGATCGTATGAATGAATTAGAATGGTTCGTGCGAATAAATTAGAATGGATCGTACGAATGAATTAGAATGGATACATTCGTGCGAATGAATTAGAATGGATCGTACGAATGTGTAAGAATGGATTGTACGAATGAAATAGAATGGATCGTACGAATGAATTAGAATGGATCGTGAGAATGAATTAGATTGGATTGTGCGAATGAATTAGAATGATCGTACGACTGAATTAGAATGCATACATTCGTGCAAATGAATTAGAATGGATCGTGCGAATGAATTAGAAAGGATCGTGCGAATGAATTAAAATTGATCGTATGAATGAATTAGATTGGATCGTATGAATGAATTAGAATGGATTATGATAATGAATTAGAATAGATTGTGCGAATGAGTTAGAATGGATCATACGAATGAATTAGAATGGATCGTGCGAATGAATTAGAATGGATCGTACGAATGTATTAGAATGGATACATTCGTGCGAATGAATTAGAATGGATCGTACGAATGAATTAGAATGGATATATTCTTGCGAAAGAATTAGAATGGATTGTGCAAATGAATTAGAGTGGATCGTGCGATGAATTAGAATGGATCATACGAAAGAATTAGAATGGATCATATGAATGAATTCGAATGGATCGTACGAATGAATTAGAATGGATCGTTCTAATGAATTACAATGGATCGTATGAATGAATTAGAATGGATCGTACGAATGAATTAGAATGGATCGTATGAATGAATTAGAATGGATCGTGCTAATGAATTAGAATGGATCATACGAATGAATTAGAATAGATTGTGCGAATAAATTAGAATGGATCGTTTGAATGAATTAGAATGGATACATTCGTGCGAATGAATTAGAATCGATCGTATGAATGAATTAGATTGCATCGTATGAATGAATTAGAATGGATCGTACGTATGAATTAGAATGGATACATTCGTGCAAAAGAATTAGAATGGATTGTATGAATGAATTAGAATGGATCGTGCGAATGAATTAGAATGGATACATTCATGCGAATGAATTAGAATGGATCGTGCGAATGAATTAAAATGGATTAGAATGGATCGTGCGAATGAATTAGAATGGATCGAACGAATGATTTAGAATGGATACATTCGTGTGAATGAATTAGAATGGATCGTACGAATGAGTAAGAGTGCATCGTACGAATGAATTAGAATGGATCGTACGAATGAATTAGAATGGATCGTGCTAATGAATTAGAATGGATCGTACGAATGAATTAGAATAGATTGTGCGAATGAATTATAATGGATCGTACGAAAGAATTAGAATGGATACATTCGTGCAAATGAATTAGAATGGATCGTTTGAATGAATTAGATTGGATCGTATGAATGAATTAGAATGGATCGTATGTATGAATTAGAATGGATACATTCATGGGAATGAATTAGAATGGATCGTACGAAGGAATTTGAATGGATCATACAAATGAAATAGAATGGATTGTATGAAGGAATTAGAATGGATCGTACGAATGAAATAGAATGGATCGTACGAATGAATTAGAATGGATCGTGCGAATGAATTAGATTGGATCGTACGAATGAAATAGAATGGATCGTACGAATGAAATAGAATGGATCGTACGAACGAAATAGAATGGATCGTACGAATGAATTAGAATGGATCGTATGAATGAATTAGAATGGATCGTGCGAATGAATTAGATTGGATCATGCGAATGAAATAGAATGGATCGTACAAATGAAATAGAATGGATCGTACGAATGAATTAGAATGGATCGTACGAATGAATTAGAATGGATCTTATGAATGAATTAGAATGGACACATTCGTGCGAATGAATTAGAATGGATCGTATGAATGAATTAGATTGGGTCGTATGAATGAATTAGAGTGGATCGTACGTATGAATTAGAATAGATACCTTCATGGGAATGAATTAGAATGGATAGTACGAAGGAATTAGAATGGATCAAACGAATGAAATAGAATAGATCGTACGAAGGAATTAGAATGGATCGTATGTTATGAATGAAATAGAATGGATCGTACGTATGAATTAGAATGGATACATTCATGGGAATGAATTAGAATGGATCGTACGAAGGAATTAGAATGGATCCATTCTAATTCATTCTAATTCATTCGTATGATCCATTCTTATTCATTCATACAATCCATTCTAATTCTTTCGCACGAATGTATCCATTCTAATTCATTCGTACGATCCACCCTAATTCCTTCATATGATCCATTCTAATTCATTCGCATGAATGTATCCATTCTAATTCATTCGTACGATCCATTCGAATTCATTCATACAATCCATTCTAATTCATTCATACGATCCATTCTAATTCATTCGCACAATCTATTCTAATTCATTCATATGATCCATTCTAATTCATTCGCACGATCCATTCTAATTCATTTGTACGATCCATTCTAATTCATTCATACAATCCATTCTAATTCTTTTGCACGAATGTATCCATTCTAATTCATTCGTACGATCCATTCTAATTCCTTCCTACGATCCATTCTAATTCATTCGTACGATCCAATCTAATTCATTCATATGATTCATTCTAATTCTTTTGCCCGAATGTATGCATTCTAATTCATTCGTACGATCCATTCTAATTCCTTCGTACGATCCATTCTAATTCCTTCGTATGATCCATTCTAATTTATTCCCATGAAATGTATCTATTCTAATTCATACGTACGATCCATTCTAATTCATTCATACGATCCAATCTAATTCATTCATACGATCCACTCTAATTAATTCGCACGAATGTATTCAATCTAATTCATTCTAATTCCTTCGTACGATCCATTCATACGATCCATTCTAATTCCTTCGTACGATCCATTCGAATTCATTCATACGATCCATTCTAATTCATTCAATGGATCATATGAATGAATTAGATTGCATCGTATGAATGAATTAGAATGGATCGTACGTATGAATTAGAATGGATACATTCATGGGAATGAATTAGAATGGATCGTACAAAGGAATTAGAATGGGTCATACGAATGAAATAGAATGGATCGTACGAAGGAAATAGAATGGATCGTACGAAGGAATTAGAATGGATCTTACGAATGAATTAGAATGGATACATTCGTGCAAAAGAATTAGAATAGATTGTACGAATGAATTAGAATGGATCGTATGAATGAATTAGAATGGATCGTATGAATGAATTAGAATGGATACATTCGTGCGAATGAATTAGAATAGATCGTATGAATAAATTAGATTGGATCGTATGAATGAATTAGAATGGATCGTACGTATGAATTAGAATGGATACATTCATGGGAATGAATTAGAATGGATCAAACAAGGGAATTAGAATGGATCATACGAATGTAATAGAATGGATCGTATGAAGAAATTAGATTGGATCGTACGTTATGAATGAATTAGAATGGATCATACGTATGAATTAGAATGGATACATTCATGGGAATAAATTAGAATGGATCGTACGAAGGAATTAGAATGGATCCATTCTAATTCATTCTAATTCATTCGTACGATCCATTCTAATTTATTCATACAATCCATTCTAATTCTTTCGCACGAATGTATCCATTCTAATTCATTCGTACGATCCACCCTAATTCCTTCGTATGATTCATTCTAATTCATTCGCACGAATGTATCCATTCTAATTCATTCGTACGATCCATTCTAATTCATTCATACGATCCATTCTAATTCATTCATATGATCCATTCTAATTCATTCACACGAATGTATCCATTCTAATTCATTCGTACGATCCATTCTAATTCATTCGCACAATCTATTCTCATTCATTCGTAGGATCTATTCTAATTTATTCGTACGATCCATTCTAATTCATTTGTATGATCCATTCTAACTCATTCATACAATCCATTCTAATTCTTTTGCATGAATGTATCCATTCTAATTCATTCATACGATCCATTCTAATTCCTTCGTACGATCCATTCTATTTCCTTCGTACGATCCATTATAATTTATTCGTACGATCCAATCTAATTCATTCATACAATCCAGTCTAATTCTTTTGCATGAATGTATCCATTCTAATTCATTCGTACGATCCATTCTAATTTATTCGTACAATCTATTGTAATTCCTTCGTACGATCTATTCTAATTCATTCCTAAGAATGTATCCATTCTAATTCATACGTACAATCCATTCTAATTCATTCATACGATCCAATCTAATTCATTCATACGATCCATTCTAATTCATTCGCACGAATGTATTCAAGCTAATTCATTCTAATTCCTTCGTACAATCCATTCATACGATCCATTCTAATTCCTTCGTACGATCCATTCTAATTCATTCATACGATCCATTCTAATTTATTCATACGATCCATTCTAATTCATTCGCATGAATGTATCCATTCTAATTCATTTGTACGATCCATTCTAATTCATTCGCACGATCCAATCTAATTCATTCGCACAATCCATTCTAATTCATCAATCGCACAATCTATTCTAATTCATTTGTACGATCCATTCTAATTCATTAGCACGATCCATTCTAATTCATTCGTACGATCCATTCTATTTCATTCATACGATCCATTCTTACTCATTCGTATGATCCATTCTAATTCATTCGCACGAATGTATCCATTCTAATTCATTCGTACGATCCATTCTAATTCATTCACACGATCCATTCTAATTCATTCATACGATTCATTCTAATTCATACATACTATCCATTCTAATTCATTCGTATGATCCAGTCTAATTCATTCATACGAACCATTCTAATTCATTCGCACGATCCATTCTAATTCATTCGTACGATCCGTTCTAATTCATTCGCACGAATGTATCCATTCTAATTCATTCGTACGATCCATTCTAATTCCTTCGTATGATCTATTCAATTTCATTCATACGATCCATTCTAATTCATTCATACAATCCATTCTAATTCTTTCGCACGAATGTATCTATTCTAATTCATTCGTACGATCCACCCTAAGTCCTTCGTATGATCCATTCTAATTCATTCGCACGAATGTATCTATTCTAATTCAGTCGTACTATCTATTCGAATTCATTCATACGATCCATTCTAATTCATTCTCACAAAGGAATTAGAATGGATCGTACGAATGAATGAATTAGAATAGATCATACGTACGAATGTATTAAAATTGATACATTCGTGCGAAAGAATTAGATTGGATTGTATGAATGAATTAGAATGGGTCGTATGAATGAAATAGAATGGATCGTACATAGGAATTAGAATGGATCGTATGAATGAATTAGAATGGATACATTCGTGCGAATGAATTAGAATGGATAATACGAATGAGTAAGAATGGATCGTACGAATGAAATAGAATGGATCGTACGAATGAATTCGAATGGATCGTGCTAATGAATTATAATTGATCATACGAATGAATTAGAATGGATCGTACGAATGAATTAGAATGGATCGTACGAATGAATTAGAATGGATCGTGCGAATGAATTAGAATGGAACGTACGAATGAATTAGAATGGATATATTCATGCGAATGAATTAGAACGGATCATACGACTGAGTAAGAATGGATTGTACGAATAAAATAGAATGGATCGTGCGAATGAATTAGAATGGTTCGTATGAATGAATTAGAATGGATCGTATGAATGAATTAGAATGGATCGTGCGAATGAATTAGAATGGATCGTACGAATGAATTAGAATGGATACATTCGTGCGAATGAATTAGAATGGATCATACGAAGGAATTAGGGTGGATCGTACGAATGAATTAGAATGGATACATTCGTGCGAAAGAATTAGAATGGATTGTATGAATGAATTAGAATGGATCGTATGAATGAATTAGAATGGATTGTACGAATGAATTAGAATGGATTATTCTAATTCATTCGTACGATCCATTCTAATTCATTTGTACGATCCATTCTAATTCATTCGTACGATCCATTCTAATTCATTCATACGAACCATTCTTACTCATTTGTACGATCCATTCTAATTCATTCGCACGAATGTATCCATTCTAATTCATTCGTACGATCCATTCTAGTTCATTCGAACGATCCATTCTAATTCATTCGTACGATCCATTCTAATTCATTCGTACGATCCATTCTAATTCATTCGCACGATCCATTCTAATTCATTCAAATGATCCATTCTAATTCATTCATACAATCCATTCTAATTCTTTCGCATGAATGTATCCATTCTAATTCATTCGTACGATCTATTCTAATTCATTCGTACGATCCATTCTAATTTATTAGCACGATCCATTCTAATTTATTCGTACGATCCATTCTATTTCATTCGTACGATCCATTCTTACTCATTCGTACGATCCATTCTAATTCATTCGCACGAATGTATGCATTCTAATTCATTCGTACGATCCATTCTAATTTATTCACACGATCCATTCTAATTCATTCATATGATCCATTCTAATTCATTCATACGATCCATTATAATTCATTCGTACGATCCATTCTAATTCATTCGCACGATCCATTCTATTTCATTCATACGATCCATTCTAATTCATTCGCACGAATGTATCCATTCTAATTCATTCGCACGATCCACCCTAATTCATTCGTACGATCCATTCTAATTCCTTCGTACGATCCATTCTAATTCATTCCCATGAATGTATCCATTCTAATTCATACGTACGATCCATTCTAATTTATTCTATTTCATTCTAATTCATACGATCCATTATAAGGAATTCATTCGTACGATCCATTCTAATTCATTCGTACGATCCATTATAATCCATTCTAATTCATTCCCATCCATTCTAATTCATTTGTACGATCCATTCTAATTCATTCGTACGATCCATTCTAATTCATTCGCACGAATGTATCCATTGTAATTCATTCGTACGATCCATTCTAATTAATTTGCACGATCCATTCTAATTCATTGAGTAAGAATGGATCGTATGAATGAAATAGAATGGATCATACGAATGAATTAGAATAGATTGTGCGAATGAATTCAAATGGATTGTACGAATGAATTAGAATGGATCGTATGAATGAATTAGAATGGATCGTGCGAATGAATTAGAATGGATCGTATGAATGAATTAGAATAGATACATTCGTGCGAATGAATTAGAATGGATCGTACGAATGAGTAAGAATGGATCGTACGAATGAAATAGAATGGATTGTACGAATGAATTAGAATGGATCGTACGAATGAATTAGAATGGATTGTACGAATGTATCCATTCTAATTCATTCTTTTGTGCGATCCATTCTAATTCATTAGCACGATCCATTCTAATTCATTCGTATGATCCATTCTAATCATTCACACGAATGGATCTTACTCATTCATACGATCCATTCTAATTCATTAGGATGATCCATTCTAATTCAATTGCACGATCCATTCTAACTCATTCATACAATCCATTCTAATTCTTTTGCACGACTGTATCCATTCAAATTCATTCGTACGATCCATTCTAATTCCTTCGTACGATCCATTCTAATTCCTTCGTACGATCCATTCTAATTCATTCGTACGATCCACCCTAATTCCTTCGTATGATCCATTCTAATTCATTCGTACGATCCATTCTAATTCATTAGCACGATCTATTCTAATTCATTCGTACGATCCATTCTATTTCATTCGTACGATCCATATTCTAATACATTCGTACGTATGATTCATTCTAATTCATTCATTCGTACGATCCATTCTAATTCCTTCGTGCGAATGAATTAGAATGGATCGTATGAATGAATTCGAATGGATCGCACAAATGAATTAGAATGGATACATTCATGCGAATGAATTAGAATGGTCATACGAAGGAATTAGGGTGGATCGTACGAATGAATTAGAATAGATACATTCGTGCGAAAGAATTAGAATGGATTGTATGAATGAATTAGAATGGATCGTATGAATAAAATAGATTGGATCGTACGAAGGAATTAGAATGGATCGTACGAATGAATTAGATTGGATATATTCGTGCGAATAAATTAGAATGGATCGTGTGAATGAGTAAGAATGGATTGTACGAATGAATTAGAATGGATCGTGCGAATGAATTAGAATGGATCGTATGAATGAATTAGAATGGATCATGCGAATGAATTAGAATGGATCGTACGTATGAATTAGAATGAATCGTATGAATGAATTAGATTGGATTGTGCGAATGAATTAGAATGGATCGTACGAATGAATTAGAATGGATCGTACGAATGAATTAGAATGGATCGTGCGAATGAATTAGAATGGATCATACAAATGAATTAGAATGGATACATTCGTGCGAATGAATTAGAATGGATCGTATGGATGAGTAAGAACGGATCGTACGAATGTAATAGAATGGATCGTACGAATGAATTAGAATTGATCGTGCTAATGAATTAGAATGGATCGTACAAATGAATTAGAATGGATCGTACAAATGAATTAGAATGAATTAGAATGGATCGTACGAATGTATCCATTCTAATTCTACGATCCATTCTAATTCATTTGCACGATCAAATCTAATTCATTCGCACGATCCATTCTAATTCATTCGTACGATCCATTCTATTTCATTCGTACGATCCATTCTTACTTATTCGTACGGTCCATTCTAATTCATTCGCACGAATGTATCCTCATTCGCACGATCCATTTCTAATTCATTCATATGATCCAATCTATTTTATTCGTACGATCCATTCTTATTCATTCGTACGATCCATTCAAATTCATTCGCACAATCCAATCTAATTCATTCGCACGATCCATTCTAGTTCATTTGTACGATCCATTCTATTTCATTCGTATGATCCATTCTTACTCATTCGTACGATCCATTCTAATTCATTCGCACGAATGTATCCATTCTAATTCATTCGTACGATCCATTCTAATTCATTCATACGATCCATTCTAATTCATTCGTACGATCCATTCTAATTCATTCGCACGATCCATTCTAATTCATTCATACGATCCATTCTAATTCATTCATACAATCCATTCTAACTCTTTCGCAACAATGTATCCATTCTAATTCATTCGTATGATCCACCCAAATTCCTTCGTATGATCAATTCTTATTCATTCGCACGAATGTATCCATTCTAATTCATTCGTACGATCCATTTGAATTCATTCTTACGATCCATTCTAATTCATTCATACGATCCATTCTAATTCATTAGCACGAATGTATCCATTCTAATTCATTCGTACGATCCATTCTAATTCATTCGCACGATCCAATCTAATTCATTCACACGATCCATTTTAATTCATTCGTACAATCCGTTCTATTTTATTCGTACGATCCATTCTTACTCAATCGTATGATCCATTCTTATTCATTCGCATGAATGTATCCATTCTAATTCATTCGTATGATCCATTCTAGTTCATTCGCACGATCTATTCTAATTCATTCATACGATCCATTCTAATTCATTCGTACGATCCATTCTAATTCATTCGCACGATCCATTCTAATTCATTCATACGATCCATTCTAACTCATTAGAACGATCCATTCTAATTCATTCGTACGATCCATTCGAATTCATTCATACGATCCATTCTAATTCATTCGTACGATCCATTCTAATTCATTCATACAATCCATTCTAATTCTTTTGCACGAATGTATCCATTCTTATTCATTCGTACGATCTATTCTAATTCCTTCGTACGATCCATTCTAATTTCTTGGTACGATCCATTCTAATTAGAATGGATCGTGCAAATGAATTAGAATGGATACATTAGTGCGAATGAATTAGAATGGATCGTACAAATTAATTAGTATGGATCGTATGAATGAATTAGCACGATCCATTCTAACTCTTTCGCACGAATGTATGCATTCTAATTCATTCGTATGATCCATTCTAGTTCATTCATACGATCTATTGTAATTCATTCGTACGATCTATTCTAATTCATTTGCACGATCCATTTTAATTCATTTGCACGATCCATTCTAATTCATTCATGCGATCCATTCTAATTCATTCATACGATCCAATTCGCATGATCCCTTCTAATTCATTCGTACGATCCATTCCAATTCATACGTACAATCTATTCTAATTCATTCGTACGATCCATTCTAATTCATTAGCACGATCCATTCTAATTCATTCATACAATCCATTTAAATTCTTTCGCACGAATGTATCCATTCTAATTCATTCGTACGATCCACCCTAATTCCTTTATATGATCTATTCTATTTCATTCGCAGGAATGTATCGTGCAAATGAATTAGAATGGATCGTATGAATTAGAATAGATTTTATGAATGAATTAGAATGGATCGTACGAATAAATTATAATAGATCGTGAAAATAAATTAGAATGGATCGTACGAAAGAATTAGAATGGATACATTCATGCGAATGAATTAGAATGGATCGTATGAATGAATTAGAATGGATCGTATGATTGAATTCGAATGGATCATGCGAATGAATTAGAATGGATCGTACGAATGAATTAGAATGGATCATATGAATAAATTAGAATGGATCGTGCGAATAAATTAGAATGGATCGTATGAATGAAATAGAATGGATCGTATGAATAAGAATGGATCGTACGAAGGAATTAAAATGGATCATACGAATGAAATAGAATGGATCGTACGAAAGAATTAGAATGGATCATACGAAGGAATTAGAATGGATCGTACGAAGGAATTAGAATGGATACATTCATGCAAAAGAATTAGAATGGATTGCATGAATGAATTAGAATGGATCCTGCAAATGAATTAGAATGGATCGTGCGACTGAATTAGAATGGATCGTACGAATGAATTAGAATAGATCGTGCGAATGAATTAGAATGGATCGTACGAATGAATTAGAATGGATCGTACGAATGAATTAGAATGGATACATTCGTGCGAATGAATTAGAATGGATCGTACGAATTAGTAAGAATGGATCGTACGAATGAATTAGAATGGATCGTACGAATTAATTAGAATGGATACATTCGTGCAAAAGAATTAGAATGGATTGTACGAATGAGTTAGAATGGATCCATTCTAATTCATTTGCACGATCCATTCTAATTCATTCGCACATATGTATCTATTCTAATTCATTCGTACGATCCATTCTAATTCATTCATACGACCCATTCTAATTCAATCGTACGATTTATTCTAATTCATTTGCATGATCCATTCTAATTCATTCGCACGAATGTATCCATTCTAATTCATTCACACGAATGTATCCATTCTAATTCATTCGTACGATCCATTCTAATTCATTCGCTCGATCCAATCTAATTCATTCTCATGATCCATTCTAATTCATTCGTACGATCCATTCTATTTTATTCGTACTATCCATTCTTACTCATTCGTACGATCCATTCTAATTTATTCGCACAAATGTATCCATTCTAATTCATTCGTACGATCCATTCTAATTCATTCGCATGATCCATTATAATTCATTCATACGATCCATTCTAATTCATTCATACGATCCATTCTAATTCATTCGCACGATCCATTCTAATTTATTCATATGATCCATTCTAATTTATTCATACGAATTAGAATGGATCGTACGAATGAATCGTGCGAATGAATTAGAATGGATCATGCATATGAATTAGAATGTATTGTAGATCGTACGAATGAATTAGAATAGATCGTGCTAATGAATTAGAATGGATCGTACGAATGAATCAGAATAGATTGTGCAAATGATGAATTAGAATGGATCATGCGAATGAATTAGATTGGATCATGCGAATGAATTAGAATGGATCGTACGAATGAATTAGAATGGATACATTCGTGCGAATGAATTAGAATGGATCATATGAATGAATTAGATTGGATCGTATGAATGAATTAGAATAGATCATATGAATGAATTAGAATGGATCGTACGAATGAATTAGAATGAATTAGAATGGATCCATTCTAATTCCTTTGTACGATCCATTCTAATTCATTCCCATGAATGTATCCATTTTAATTCATACGTACGATCCATTCTAATTCATTCTTAACGTACGATCCATTCTAATTCCTTCGTACGATCCATTCTATTTCATTCGTATGATCCTTTCTAATTCCTTCGTATGATCCATTCTAATTCATTCCCATGAATGTATCCATTTTAATTCATACATGCGATCCATTCTAATTCATTTATACGATCCAATCTAATTCATTCATACGATCCATTGTAATTCATTCGCACGAATGTATCCATTCTAATTCATTCGTACAATCCATTCTAATTCATTTGCCCAATCTATTCTAATTCATTTGTATGATCCATTCTAATTCATTAGCACGATCCATTCTAATTCATTCGTACGATCCATTCTATTTTATTCGTATGATCCGTTCTTACTCATTCGTACGATCCATTCTATCTCATTCGCACGATTCATTCTAATTCATTCATACGATCCATTCTAATTCATTAGCACGATCCATTCTAATTCATTCGTACGATCCTTTCTATTTCATTTGTACGATCCATTCTTACTCAATCGTACGATCCATTCTAATTCATTCGCACGAATGTATCCTTTCTAATTCATTCGTACGATCTATTCAAATTCATCCGCACGATCCATTCTAATTCATTCGTACGATCCATTCTAATTCATTCATACAATCTATTCTAATTCTTTCGCACGAATGTATCCATTCTAATTCATTCGTACGATACATTCTAATTCATTCACACGATCCATTCTAATTCATTCATACGATCCATTCTAATTTATTCGTACGATCCATTCTAATTCATTTGCACAATCCATTCTAATTCCTTCGTACGATCCATTCTAATTCCTTCGTACGATCCATTCTATTTCATTCGTATGATCCATTCTAATTCCTTCGTATGATCCATTCTAATTCATTCCCATGAATGTATCCATTCTAATTCATATGTACGATCAATTCTAATTCATTCATACGATCCAATCTAATTCATTCATACGATCCATTCTAATTCATTCGCACGAATGTATCCATTCTATTTCATTCGTACTATCCATTCAAATTCAATCGCACAATCTATTTTAATTCATTCGTACGATCCATTCTAATTCATTAGCACGATCCATTCTAATTCATTCGTATGATCCATTCTATTTCATTCGTACGATCCATTCTTACACATTCATACGATCCATTCTAATTCATTCGCACGAATGTATCCATTCTAATTCATTCATACGATCCATTCTAATTCATTCTCACGATCCATTCTAATTCATTCTTTCGATCTATTCTAATTCATTCATTCAATCCATTCTAATTCTTTCGCACAAATGTATCCATTTTAATTCATTCGTACGATCCACCCTAATTCCTTCGTATGATCCATTCTAATTCATTCGCACGAATGTATCCATTCTAATTCATTCGTACGATCCTTTTGAATTCATTCATACGATCCATTCTAATTCATTCATACGATCCATTCTAATTCATTCGTACGATCCATTCTAATTCATTCGCACGAATGTATCCATTCTAATTCATTCGCACGATCCATTATAATTCATTCGCACAATCTATTCTAATTTATTCGTACGATCCATTCTAATTTATTAGCACGATCCATTCTAATTCATTCGTACGATCCATTCTATTCCATTCGTACGATCCATTCTTACTCATTAGCACAATCCATTCTAATTCATTCCCATGAATGTATCCATTCTAATTCATACGTACGATCCATTCTAATTCATTCGCATGATCCATTCTAATTCATTCGTACGATCCATTCTAATTCATTTCCATGATCCATTCTAATTCATCGTACGATCCATTGTGCGAATGAAATAGAATGGATCGTGCGAATGAATTAGAATGGATACATTCATGCGAATAAATTAGAATGGATCGTATGAATAAATTAGAATGGATCGTATGAATGAATTCAAATGGATCGTACGAATGAATTAGAATGGATACATTCGTGCGAATGAATTAGAATGGATCATACGAAGGAATTAGGGTGGATCGTACGAACGAATTAGGATGGATACGTTCGTGCGAAAGAATTAGAATGGATTGTATGAATGAATTAGAATGGATCGTATGAATCAATTAGAATGGATCCTGCGAATAAAATAGAACGGATCATACGAATGAATTAGAATGGATCGTATGAATGAATTAGAATGGATCGTGCGAATGAATTTGAATGGATCGTACGAATGAATTAGAATGGATACATTCGTGCGAATGAATTAGAATGGATCATACGAATGAATTAGAATGGATCAGACGAAGGAATTAGAATGGATCAAACGAATGATTTAGAATGGATACAATCGTGCGAATGAATTAGAATAGATCATACGAAGGAATTAGGAAGGATCGTACGAATAAATTAGAATGGAAACATTCGTCCGAAAGAATTAGAATGGATTGTATGAATGAATTAGAATGGATTATATGAATGAATTAGAATGAATCGTACGGATGAGTAAGAATGGACCGTATGAATGAAATAGAATGGATCGTACGAATGAATTAGAATGGATCGTGTGAATGAATTAGATTGGATTGTTTGAAGGAATTAGAATGGATCGTACGAACGAATTAGAATGGATATATACGAAAGACTAGATCGCACGAATGAATTAGAATGAATCGTACGAAGGAATTAGAATGGGTACATTCATGGGAAAGAATTAGAATGGATCGTACGAAGGAATTAGAATGGATCATACGAATGAAATAGAATGGATCGTACGAAGGAATAAGAATGGATCATACGAAGGAATTAGAATGAATTAGAATGGATTGTACGAAGGAATTAGAATAGATCGTTTGAATGAATTAGAATGGATCGTACGAATGAATTAGAATGGATCGTGCGAATGAATTAGAATGGATCGTACGAATGAATTAGAATGGATCGTGCTAATGAATTAGAATGGATCGTACGAATGAATTAGAATAGATTGTGCGAATGAATTAGAATAGATCGTACGAATGAATTAGAGTGGATACATTCGTGCAAATGAATTAGAATGGATCGTATGAATGAATTAGATTGGATCGTATGAATGAATTAGAATGGATCGTACGTTTGAATTAGAATGGATACATTCGTGTGAAAGAATTAGAATGGATTGTATGAATGAATTAGAATGGATCGTATGAATGAATTAGAATGGATCG